>JAOTQJ010000001.1:15845005-15875604 GCA_025642045.1 Solanum sejunctum | reverse complement strand
ATGCTTAAGGACTAAACTTAAAAGAAATTTTGCATTTGGTCCCAAACTTTACTAAATCGAACCAATTAAGGACTTTCGGGGTTTAAGTTAAGTTACGGGTTCTAACAGATATACAAGTCAGCAATGAGAAATCATACTATGATATGAAATGTGCAAAAGTGTAGTATGAGTACCAACAAGTGACACTCAGTAGACATATGCCAACTGAGCTCTAAAGATAAAGCAAGTACAAATAACATACAAGTAGGAAACATATGTCACAAGCAACTAAAAAAGAATAATATGGGAGCCTGCAATAAGAGATAATTGATATAAAGAAAGGGCAAAAGAGGGTAAAACAAGCAAAGAAAACAAGAGGCGTACCTGGTGGTGCCAACCCAGAACCTAATATGATGATACACTATAAAGGGGGACACCTAAGAGATAGTTTACTAATAAAAATAAACACAAATATCACATAGAGGCCCAAAGGACCATGCCAACTCAATCCCTGCATAAAAAAGTTAGATAAAGAAAACTAAGGACAATAACTACTTGCAAATAAGAGACTACACTTTATACTGCCACAAGTTCCCATGTAGTCAAACAATTCCTTACTAAGTGCCTCAGTGCCTAAAAGATCTACATCAAGCAAATAAAACCCATGCGACATCCCATACTACCGACAAGTACAAACCAATATGTTGGTGATAAGAAATGTATATAAATGAGAGTTATTCAATAAAAATCAGTAGTACTATCAGTGCCATATGTCTCAATCTTAGGTATATACGCTCACTTTGCATCCCAGTTAGAAAGTAGGTCCCATGCATCTCTTTAGGATCTCCATGAGGGGCTCAAGAATGCCCCTTTATACCTGCCTGATTTCATTCAGGTCATATCTCAATATAGATATCACTTGTATATTTTATCCTCTATGATCCGCTACACCATGATGGTCATAAATAATAAATCAAATAGGGTCAGAGACTCTTCAACGGAGTAAAAAATATACGAGCCCATCCCAGTTACCTCAGCTCCAAATATATAATGAGCACATCCCAGATATCTCCAGTCTAAGTCTCAAGTAGTAAAGGTAGTATGACACTAATTAAAAAATCAATTAAAACATTAATGGGGGTACATAGTCAATTTTATCAAAATAATAACAGGAACCAACGCATGCACCCTGGATTGTACAACAATTATGCATGAAGAATAGCCAATGCAATGCATGCCATCACCATCATCCAAACAAGACACATATTCATATACAAAGTATTACTGTAAGTACATAACTCCTAAAGCACAAAAACAATAAAAGATACCATCGATTTCTGATATTAGGCATATTAAATATGCCTAAATAAACAAAAGTCCCATAAATAAAATTAAGTTCGAAGGTATATAAGTAGAGTTTTAGGTATTTTAATAAGATTTTGTGTATTTTATTAAGACTAGATAAATTACCCTTCGGGTTTGTGCTTTTATTGATTTTATCAGATTTTAAGATTTTGAAATGAGACTTGGAGTAAAACAAGACAACCCACTCAAGAAAACAAGGAAGACAAATTTTAAACACTTGGTCCGCGACCAAGGGGCTTCGCGGACCAGTGTTAATTCACTGGGAAATCTATTGTCAACAAATTAGGTGGAAAAAGTAACTCAAAATACACTAGTGCACGTCATTCACTAGTGTAAAATGAGTGAATTTTTGGTCCAGTCAACATTGTACGCCAAATCTTATTAATATAATACTAAAGCGCGTCGTGAACTTAAGGGAAAATGCGTAAAATGTCAGATTTTGTGGGCTATATAAGTCGTGAAAAGCCTATTTTTTTCTAAGTTTTGCTAAAGCTTGGGAGACAGCTAGTTACTGTAGAAAACCAATTATGGCCAGTTCTCATCCTCATTTTATCATTTTCTTATAGTTCTAATTGTAATGTTTGTATTTATGATTAGCATGAGTGGCTAATCTTTCCATTTTCTAGGATTGTAGCCATAGACAATGTGTTAATCTTTGAGTTTTTAATGCTTATGAATGGGTATTCATGATTGTTCTTATGTTATTTAAATCTACAGTTCTTAGCTTGATCACCTATAGAAATGAATATGTTTAGCGTTGTGAATTCGAAAAATGTTTGAATGCTTAACAACATAATAATATAAGGAGCTTTTGTTCAATTAAAATATGAGATTGATTTATGTATTGGAGACTTGTAAAAACTACCTTTACACCAAGCTTGATTTAATGTACAGGAAGATATTATTAATGTGTTTCTATTGTATTGTTTACCCCCACTCAACAATGTAGTTAGGCAAACAATAGGAATAGGCAAACGGAGGTGTTCAACCCCAATTTGATAATTTCAACCCTATAAATCAATAATCCACTGCCCAAACATAAGTATTAACTTTAAGATTAATATGGCGTTGTTGAGGTTATAATCCCGGAATCTTGCAATATTTGGATAAATAACATACAAGATAAAAAAAGATCTCATTTTATTTGTAACATTTACTAGTTTAGTTTTAAGTGTGGTTATTTTCATACATAATTTAATAAATAAATTATTTATCTCCATTTAAGTATTATAACTTGGAATATTAAACAATTTATATAAATCCCTTGGATTCGATAATCAGGTCCTTTAAATAAGTCCACTATATTACTTGTTTTGACCATGTACACTTGCGTGTACTAGGAGGCAACAAGTTTTTGACGCCATTGACAGGGATTTAAAGTATAAATTGAGTAATTTTTTGAGTTGTTATGTTTGATAGTGTTTACTATGTTTGATCTTAGTTGTGTTGATTGTGCAGAAAATTTAGTTCTAAATTGGAGGAGTAAGATACATACTTTCGTCAATCTAAGAAGAGAGGAGGTGTCTTATTTCAAACTCTGCCAATTAAAATCATTAAGCAGGAAAATATAAGGGATACTAAGGAAGAAATTGATCCTGACGAAGAAAAAATGGTGGAACAAAATCCACCTGCACTACCCGCACCTAGGACAGTAAGAGATGTAGCCATTCTTAGAACAACCTATGTTACTAGTTGTTTCGAAAAGCTAGAACCTGGTAGTCGTTGGGAGTTTAAACAAAATATAGTTCAATTGCTACACTCAACTGGGCAGTTTACCGGACTGCCACACAAAGATCCATAGGTACATCTTCAAAATTTTTAAAAATCGCTGACACTTTTATTCCTACAAGCATAAATCGAGATTATGTGAGGATGACCTTGTTTTCCTTCTCATTGTTGGGGGAAGCAAGGAGGTGGCTATAAATTGAGCTACCAAACTCTATTACTTTATGGGATGATCTTGCTAGAAAGTTTCTTATTCAGTTCTTTCATCTAATAAGACGGTCAAATTAAGAAGTGAGATCTTAAGTTTTAAGTAAAGGCCAAGAGAGGACTTATATCAAGCATGAGATAGGTTTAAAACTTTACTTATTAATTGTCCACATCATTGTTAATCTAATGAAGTGTTGGTCCATACCTTCATTGAAGGCTTGAAACCAAACACAAATATTCTTCTTGATCCCACTATAGGAGGACAAGCTTTGGAAAAGACATACGATGAGTTGTATACTTCTCAATCTTATAGCTCAAGAAAATCCCGAGTGCAATGGAGGATCAAGTCGACCTGCAGTTCATAAGCAAGCAGGGATATTAGAAATTGACGCCATCACTACTTTGTAAGAACAAATTTTTGCCATGTAAAACATGATGACGACCCAATTCAACAACTTATCGATGGGTCAACAAAAGAAAAATTTATAGTGAGTCAACAATCTACATCAGTAAATGCAGTATAACAGTAGCAATAAAATAATTGGTGCTATGTGTATGGAGGAGGAGACCACACTGCTGAATTTTGTGGTTCAAATTTGGAGGCAGCAAAGTTTATTAGAAATGCGAATAGAAGCGAATATCAAGGCTTTGGGAATTCCTACAATACAAATTGGAGGAATCCTCCTAACTTCTCTTGGGAAATCAAGGCTTTGAAAATTCCTACAGTTTAAATTGGAGGAATTATCCTAACTTCTCTTGGGTAATAACCAATCAAATCAAGGACAATCTCAACAATAATCTCCACAAGGAAGCCAACCATACTACAATCAACAAATGCACCAACCGGTGAAGCAGGCCAATCCGAACAACATGTCGGGTAGTGAAGTTCTAAGTTTTATTTTGGCAAACCAAAATCTCCAAGAAGAAGAAATCTAAAGACACAAGCAAAATCTTCAAAATTTGGAGAAACAATTGAGGCAACTGGTAAGCTCTATGAACTCAAGACCCCAAGGAGGTTTGCCGGGAGATTCAGATCCAAATCCCAAGCAAGTTCATGTCGTAAGCACGGGAAGTGGGAGGCCATTGACCTAATTAGTGCCTAAGAAGAAAAATATGGTTAAAGCAAGTGGCATTCCAAATAAGGTACTTGTGATTCCAAGCACGTCCACTGGTGAGGCAATTCCATTACCTAAGCCACCGTCTTCATTTCCACAAGCTAAAAAAGAAAAAAAAAGATGAATGTTTTCAAAAATTCATTGGGCTCCTAAACTAGATACAAATCAACTTAAAACTTATTGATGTTTTGCAAGGAATTCCAAAATATGCAAAGTACGTGAAGGATATTGTCACCAATAAAAATAAGTTGGCAAAATATGAGACGTTGACACTCACCGAAGCTTTTAGTTCTAGAATCTTGAATAGAGCTCAATTGTCAACAAAGCTAAAAGATCCCAGAAGCTTCATGGTGTAACAATTGGGCGTTTTTTGAATGCCAAAGGATTGCATGACCTTAGGGCAAGCATAAATCTTATTCTAAGTTAGTTATTTTCAAAGTTGGGACTTGGGAAATCAAAGCCCACTATAATTGTGTTGCAATTAGCAGATAGATCAATGGTAAGGCCAGAAGGTGTTATCGAGGATGTCTTAGTTCAAGTGGGATCTCTTGTCTTCCCTGTGGACTTTGTTATCTTGATTTTGAACCTAATCCTGAAGTTTCATTCATACTTGGTCGTCTATTCTTGTCGATCAGAGAATCATTAGTTGATGTGACTGTAGGAAGACTCACAATAAGGGCCCATGACAAAGTTTAATTTTTTGATATGTATAAGGCCATGAAACTACCAGTTGCATATGAAGATTTTTGACCATCACGGTAATAGACACGGCTGCTATGGTAAGTCAAGTGGAGGTCAAAGACCCACTACCAAAAGTGTTGCTAAATCAAGGTTTAGTGGATGATGCAGAGGCTCTCAAAACTGAGAGTGTATTAAACAATAACGCAAGTATGTTTAAGAAGGGGGTTGCACCTTTAAATAGGGTGTTAGGTCCTCCACCAAAGCCATCAATTGAAGAACCACCAAAGCTGGAATTGAAGTTATTGCCTTCATATCTCATGTACTTTTTCTTGAAGATGATGATACACTATCTGTAATTTTCTCTGCTTCATTGACTGTAGCTTAGGTGGAAGATACAGTCGTTGTGCTCAAGAAAAGGAAGAGAGTTATAGGGTGGCAAATGTCAGACATACACGGCATTAGCCCATCTTTGTGCATGCACCAAATCTTTATGGAGGAAGGTCATAAACTAGTGGCACAACCATAAAGACTGTTGAACCCAATTATGAAGGAAGTTGTGAAGAAGGAGGTACTAAATTGGTTAGATGTGGGAATCATTTGCCCTATCTCCGATAGCAAATGGGTCAGCCCAGTTAAATATGTTCCTAAGAAAGGAGGCATGATGGTAGTCACCAACGATAAAAATGAGTTTATACCAATGAGAATGGTGATAGGGTGAAAGATATGCATGGATTACAAGAAGCTAAATGATGCCACCTAGAAAGATCATTACCCGGTACCATTAATCGACCAAATGCTTGATAGACTTGCCGAACAAGAATATTATTGCTTCTTGGATGGTTACTTCGGGTATAATCAAATCATCATTACTCAAAAAGACCAAGAGAAAACTATATTTACTTGTCCATATGGTACATATGCCTTCAAATGCATGCCCTTTGGGTTGTGTAATGCACCGGCCACCTTTCAACGATGTATGATGGCTATCTTTCATGATAGGATAGAGGAATATGTGGAAGTGTTCATGGATAATTTCTTAGTTTTTGGGGAATCTTTTGAAAAGTGTTTGAAAAATCTAGACAAGTTTTTAGCAAGATGTGAGGAAACTAACCTTGTCCTTAATTGGGAAAAATGTCATTTTCTTGTTAAGGAAGGGATATTTTAGGGGCATAAGGTATCTAAGCATGGTTTAGAGGTGGACCGAGCCAAGAATGAAGTGACTGAGAAGCTTCCACCACCTGTCTCAGTCAAAGGAGTCCAAAGCTCTCTTGGACACATGAGATTCTACCATAGATTCATCAAGGACTTCTTGAAGATTGCCAAACCGCTCTGTGCACTCCTAGAAAAAAAGGTACCCTTTAACTTTGATTCTTCATGTTTGCAGCCTTTTGAGACATTGAAGAAAAAGTTGGTTGAGCCACCTATCTCACAAGCACTGGATTGGAATCTACTTTTTGAACTTATATGTGATGCAAGTGACATAGTGGTGGGTGCTATTTTGGGAAAACGAAAGGCCAAGATGTTCTACTCCATGTATTATGCAAGCAAAACTCTTGATTCTACTCAAAGTAACTACATAGTTACAGAAAAAGAGATGCTCGCATTAGTATATGTGTTTGATAAATTTAGATGGTGGGCACCAAAGTCATCATTTTCACTGACCACGTTGTTGTCCGGTACTTACTCAATACGAAGGATGCACAACCAATGCTCATTAGGTGGATCTTGCTGCTCCAAGAATTTGATATTGAGATCAAAGATCAAAAAGGGAGCGAAAGCCAGATTATTGACCATCTCTCTCGCCTGGAAAATGATGCTCACATTGGGGAACAAATGCAAATCAAGGAAGAATTTCTAGATGAGTAGCTGTTGGCACTTGAAATGGAGGAACTACCATGGTACAGATACATTGTTAACTACTTGGTAAGTGGAGTTTTTCCCCCAGACTCCAACCATCAACAACGCAAGCAGTTAGCCTATGACGCAAAGGCTTACATATAGGATGAGCCCTATCTTTTCTACCAAGGGGCTGATGGTATGGTGAGAAGGTGTATGCCCGAAGTAGAAACGCAGCAGATTTTAGCAAGGTGTCATGCTCCCCCATAAGGGGGTCATCACGGAGATGAATGTATAGCTTACAAGGTACTCCATTCAGGTTTCTTTTGGCCAACTCTATTCAAAGATGTTTTACATTTTGTTAAATCTTGTGATGCTTGCCAAAGACTTCATGGGTCATTCCCACCCACTTTTGGTAATACTTTACATCTTGGTCGTGGTCGATTATGTGTCCAAATGGGTGGAAGAAGCAGTTTTACCCAGCAACTACTCCAAGATGGTAAGTAAGCTCTTGAAAAAGCACATCTTCACTCGTTTTGGTATGCCAAGAGCTATCATTAGTGATGGTGGTACACATTTCATCAACCAAACAGTGAAAACAACCAATTGTAGTCAGTTCTCATCTTCATTTTATCATTTTCTTATGGATTTAATTGTAATATTTGTATTTATGATTAGCATGAGTGGCTAATCTTTCCATTTTCTGGGATTGTAGCCATAGACAATGGATTAATCTTTAAGTTAATGCTTATGAATGGGTATTCATGATTGTTCTTATATTATTTAAATCTATATTTCTTAGCTTTGATCACCTATGGAAATGAATATATTTAGCATTGTCAATTTGAAAGATGTTGGAATGCTTAAGAACATAATAATATAAGGAGCTTGTTCAATTAAAATATGAGATTGATTTGTGTATTGGAGAATTGTGAAAACTACCTTTACACCAAGCTTGATTTAATGTACAGTAAGATACTATTAATGCATTTCTATTTTGTATTGTTTATCCCCACTTAACGACATAGTTAGGCAAACAATAGGAATAGGCAAACGGAGGTATGCAGCCTCGATTTAGTAATTTCAACCCTGTAAATCAATAATTCACTGTTCAAACATAAGTATTAACTCTAAGATTAATGAGGCGTCGTTGAGGTTACAATCTTGGAATCTCGCAATATTTGGATAAATAACATACAAGATAAAAGAAGATCTCATTTTATTTGCAACATTTACTAGTTTAATTTTAAGTGTGGTTATTTTATTACATAATTTCATAAATAAATTCTTTATCTTCTTTTAAGCATTATAACTTGGAATATTAAACAATTTATACTAAATCCCTTGGGTTCGATAATCAGGTCCTTTAAATAAGGCCATTATATTACTTGTTTTGACCACATGCACTTGTGTGTGCTGGGAGGCAACAATTTCTGATCAAGGTCTAGAGCTCAAATATACCCCGCCATAGGATAACAAGAAGGAAATTATGAAGAATAAGTGTTCAACAGGGTAATCTATAGCCTCCAAATTAGACTGAAAATATGTTCCAAATATTACAAGCACAACTAATCTCCGTCAACAGCTATGGAGGAAACATAAAATAATCTAGCACTTAATTCTAAAATAGGAGCAATATTTACTCATAATCTTAGCCAGGTGAAAATATGTAATATCCCCTACTCCGTTCTACCTAGTTTGAGTAAATGCACAGGAGAAGCTAAGAAAAATGACTTTGAAAAGTCACTAGAAGAAATCACGAAGGGCCAACTACGGCCCATAGAGATATCTACGGCTCGTGGATGGGACTTCGAAGTTGGCCCATGTGACTTAGAAAATTTTATAAGTCTGAGGCCCATGTATGAGTCTTTTTACAGATTGTGCTTCATTTCCTGGCCTATGGAATGGGTTTTGTGGATTGGAGTTTTAAAAAACAAAAAAAATTTAACTCGAACCATGATTAATAGGACGATCATCAAACTTTTAATAGCCCATAGAAAGTGGATCATAGAACCTGATATAGTAACCTAAATTTTGGTCGCTCCTATTTATGAGAGGCCATTTGCAGCCCACAAGTGGGACTATGACCCGTAGACGGGGATTAGTGGTTCCATTAGGCAGTTTTAAGGAGGGGTATTTTTATCTTTCTTATCTTTTTAAATTAAAATTCATGATGCTTTGGACTTATTTTGGACCCCTTATCAGTACCCTAAGTGTAATATTATTCATTCAATACTTAGAAATCTTGAGAGCATCGAGAAAGTGAGAAAGTTACGGTTTCGAGGATGCAATTAAAGATCACCTGAGAGTTGATTGTTCTTTGATATTACAGGTATGTAATCCTTCCTAAAGTGCTATATTGAGTTTGTACGCATCCATTTGTCTACACGAGTCGAACTGCAAATAGGAATTGAGTAGTGAAAATCGCATAATTCTAATCTTCAAGTTTGCTTGCATTTATTTCAAGTCTTCATGATCATATATGAATGAATTGATAACTGTGTGTTGGTTATATGAGATTGGAGTATTAAATTTATGATACAATGTGAACCCAAAAATGCATTATTCTATGTAGTCCTTATTGCATTGACTGAATTGAGATCATGATATTAATTATCTGAGTTGAGTGACTTGAGCATGTCTAAGCATGACAAGCCTATTACATATTCCTATATAGATATATGATGGGAATTTTATATGTTTTATGTGATGATCATGATCGAGTGGAGTCTAAATGACTATTTGAGTTAGAGTCTTATTGTATGCATGATTGATGACCCTGATTGGTTGAACTTTTGAGTGATTGAGTTAAGTTTGATTGGAGAAAACATAAAGAGAAGAGATTAAATTGATTAGCATAAGTATGTTTTAATCTTGGGAGGAAAATTGAACACTAACATGGGAGCGAGTAGATAACTATTTCAACCCATAAACTATGTTACTAGTGTAGCATAGTTACACCATTAATTCGAGCAACTCATGTCCCAAAAAGATAGATATTTACTTTAGATCCAAGAGTGGTTTGATCATCCCTTACTTTGGAAAGTATTGGACAGACGTGACAACGACATCACCTCCATTGTGCATCACCAAACTAAAGGTGTTGGGATCGAATATCGGTTAAGAGAAATCCCAAGCAACACTTAATGGAGAAGAAAATGTTATAAAGTTTCATAACATTATATGATCTATCAAGTGTGACCCTTTGCTCGAAAGGGAAGCCACCTTATGGAAAATATGGCAGGATGCATTTGGGAGAGTGTAGAGAGTGAGGGAGTTGTTGTTTTAAGTGTGTCCAAATGAGACACTTCCAGAAGGAATGTTCATTGTAAGGCAATAAGGCCAAGTATTCTACTATAGCATCACCAACCAAAGGTAATTAGAGAGGTGTTGCACCAGGGATAGGCGGCGAACAAAATGTCTATATATGAAGGGAAACCGATAAGACCTAGAGGCTACACTAGATATTGTGATGGGTATCCTTCGAGTTTTTACTTTTCACTATATGAATTACTTGATCTGAGTGCAACCCTATCATTTGTGACGCTATATGTGGCTAGTAGATTTGTGAATCTTTCTGAGTGCTTGCTTGAACTCTTTATTATTTCTACTCCTGTTGGTGAGTTTATCTGAACTGACTAAAAGGGTCTATAGATATTCCATAGTGTCCATCTATCATAGGTATACCCTCACTAATTTGATAGAGTTGGAGATAATTAAATTTGATATGATTCTTGGCATGGATTGGCATGATGCCTACTATGCCACCATTGATTATAAGACCCAAACTATTATATTTCAATTCTTGAATGAACCGGCCCTAAAATGGAAGGGTAATTTTATGGTACCTAAGGATAAGCTTATTTCTTACCTTAAGGTTAGAAAATTAATCTCCAAGGTATGTATCTATCACCTCGTGCGAGTTAAGCCTAATGATGTAGAGTCTCCATCTTTTAAGTCATCTCCGATTGTCAATGCGTTTTCTAAGATCTTCCATAATGATTTGCCTAGAGTCCCATTGATAGGGAGATTTATTTTAGGATAAATATCCTCCCTAATACACAATATATTTCTATTCCTCCGTATAGAATAGCCCCCACTGAGTTGAAAGAACTGAAGGAGAAGTTGAGAGATCTTTGGATTTATTAGGCAAGTGCCTCTTTGTGAGGCACTTTCGTCCTATTTGTAAGAAAAAAATGGTTCCCTCAGAATGTGTATTGACTATCGCTACATGAATAAGGTAACAATCAAGAATAAGTATCCCATTCCAAGGATCGACAACTTGTTTGACCAACTTCAAGGTGCCACTGTCTTCTCCAAGATAGAACTTAGATCAGGTTATCACAAGTTGAAAGTGAGAGAATGTGACATCCCAATGATGGCTTTTTGAATTCGATATGGTCACTTCAAGCTCTTGGTAATGTCCTTTAGGTTGATAAATACAGCTGCGACCTTTATAGACTTGATAAACAGAGTATTCAGATAATATCTTGATATGTTCATGATTATGTTTATTGATAATATTGTGATGTATTCCAAAGATGAGGAGAATCATGCTAATTACCTTGGGATTGCTTTGCAGACACTCAAGAATAATGAGTTGTATGCTAAGTTTTTCAAATGTAAGTTTTGGCTCAAATATATGGCATTCCAAGACCATATAGTTTCGCGCAATGGTATATGAGTGGACACTCAAAAGATTGAGGTGGTTAAGAACTGACCTAGACTAACCTCTCCAATGATATAAAAAGATTCTTGGGTTTGGTTAGCTACTACTGTAAGTTCGTTGAAGGGTTCTTTCCATATTTGCACCATTGACTAGACTGATTCGAAGAAAGTCAAGTTTTAATGGTCTTATGAGTGTGAGACGAGTTTCCAAGAATTGAAAACAAGGTTGACCACTACCTCTATGTTGACCTTGCTCGAAGGAACTAATGGATTTGTCATTTACTGTGATGCCTCAAGAGTAGGATTGGGATGTGTATTGTTGCAAAAGGGTAAAGTTATTGCTTATTTTTCTAGGCAACTCAAGGTGCACGAGAAAAATCATCCCATGACTTAGAAATAGCTACAGTGGTGCTTTCTCTCAAGCTACGGCGCCACTACTTATATGAAGCACATTTTGATGTATTCACAGACCATAAAATCCTGCAATACGTCTTCACCCAGAAGAAGCTTAATTTGAGGCAGATGAGATGACTTGAATATCTCAAGGACTATGATATGAGCATCCTCTACCATCCATGTAAAGCTAACATGGTTACTGATGCTCTTAGCAAGCTATCCATAGGTAATACCTCCTATGTTGAAGAGGGGAAGAAGGAAATAGCTAAAAAGGTTCATAGACTGACACGGTTGGGAGTTCAATTGGATGAATCTAGTGAGGTAGAGTTCTTATGCATAATGGTCTGAATCATCTCTAGTAGTGAAGGTAGAGGAGAAGCAAGACCAAGATCTTATCTTCTGCAATCGAAGGTAGATGTGCACAAGCAGAAGATGATGGCTTTACCAAAGGGGGAGATAAAGTATTAAGATATCAAGGTAGATTTTGTGTTCCAAATATTGATGACATATGCAAGAGAATCATGGAGAAAGATCACAATTCTAAATATTCAATCCATCCGAGCTTGACTAAGATGTACCATGACTTGAAAGAAGTCTATTGGTGGAGCAGGATGAAAGGACACATTGCCGACTTTGTTTACAAGTGCCCGAATTGCCAATAAGTTGAAGTTGAGCATCAAAGGCTATGTGGAGTATCTGAGAACTTTGAGATCCTAGAATGGAAGTGGGAGATGATTAACATGAACTTTTTCACAAGCTTACCGAGGTCCTACAAGCAACATGATTCAATTTGGGTGATAATTGATAGGATGACAAAATCTGCATACTTCTTGGCAGTGAGGATGACTGATACTATGGAGGATTATGCCCAATTATGTATAAGATAGATTGATAGATTGCACGGAGTTCTCTCATCTATGATCTCAGACAGAAGAGATTAATTCACTATGTCCAATTTTGGAGATCCTTCCAGAAGGGCTTGGGTTTAAAGGTGAACCTTAGCATTGCTTTTCACCCTCAGACTGATGGCGGGGCAGAGCGCACTATTCAAACCTAGAAGACATGTTGAGGTCCTGCATCATTGACTTCAAAGGTAATTAGGATGATCATTTGCCTCTGACTGTGTTTGCCTACGATAATAGTTTCTATCCGAATATTCACACGGATCCATAGGGGCACTTTATGGGAGGAGATGTAGATAAATGATTGGTTTGTTCAAGGTGGGTGACGTAGAGTTGATTGGACTAGAGTTGATTCACCAATCCATGGAGAAAGTGAAAATCATCTGAAAAGGATTGAAGACTGTACATAGTTGATAGAAAATCCTATACTGATGTTATAAGGTTAAACTTAGAGTTTGAGATCAATGATTGGGTATATTTGAAGGTGTCACTTATGAAGGGTGTGATCCGATTTGGAAAGAAAGGTAATTTGAGTCTAAGGTACATTGGTCCTTACCAAATTTTAAAGAGGGTGGCCAATGTAGAT
Source organism: Solanum sejunctum (assembly GCA_025642045.1). NCBI lineage: Eukaryota > Viridiplantae > Streptophyta > Magnoliopsida > Solanales > Solanaceae > Solanum > Solanum sejunctum. The sequence continues at coordinate 15,862,144 of JAOTQJ010000001.1, read as the reverse complement.
TATAAGTTGGAGCTACCATCGAGTTAGCAGCTATCCATCCAGTATTCCATATTTCCATGTTTAAGAAGTGTTTGGGAGATCCGCAGTTGGTTGTGCCTGTTGAGAGTATTGGAGTGAAGGACAACTTGAGCTATAAGGAGATTCTCATTCAAATCCTTGATTGTCAGTTTGCAAGTGGAGAACCTAAGAGATTGCATCTGTCAAGGTGTTTTGGAGAAATCAATTTATAGAAAAAGCTACTTGGGAAGCAGAAGAGGATATGAAGGCTAAGTATCCGCATTTATTCTTACCTGTAATGATAAATGAGTTCATGGTAATGATTCGTTCCTATTCTTTGAGTCCTCTTCTATTTTGATTCTAAATAGTAATGATGTCCTAGAGTCTGATTGATGATTTGTTGATTGTTTATTTGCCTAATTGCTTGATTGATGGATTGCATGAGTAAATTATGAATTTCTTAATTGTCAGAGTCCATGATAGTATTCGTACCTTGAAGAAACCATGAAGGGCGATCTACTACCCATTCGAGGGCGAATGATTCCAAGGGAAAGATATTGTAATATCCCCTACTCCATTCCACGTAGTTTGAGTAAATGCCTAGGAGAAAATGAGAAAAATGACTTAGAAAAGTCACTAGAAGAAACCATGAAGGGAGATCTACGACCCATAAAAAGATCTATGGCTCATGGATAGGACCTTATAGTTTCCCTATGTGACTTAAAATATTTTCCAAGTCTGAAACCCATGTACTAGTCCTTCTATGAATCGTACTTCATTTCACGACCCATGGAATGGGTTTCATAAATCAAAGTACTAGAAAATCAAAATTTTTGAATCTTAAACAATAATTAACAGGATGACTCGTCAAACCTTTCATGGGCCACAGGAAGTGGGTGTTAGGACCCAATCCAGTAACCTAAATATGGGGCACTCCCATCTATGAGAGGCCATTTACAGCTCGTAAGTGGGACTATGACCCGTAGATAAGGATTTGTGGTTTCATTCGACAGTTTTAAAAAGGGTACTTTTGTCTATCCTATCCTTTTTAATTAAAATCCAGAATATTTTTGACTTGTTTTGGATCCCTTATCAGTATCCTAAGTGTAATATTATTCATTCAACACTTAGAAATCTTGAGAGCGTTGAGGAAGAAAGAGCGCTAGGGTTCCGAGCACGCGATTGAAGATTGCATGGGAGTTAATCATTCTTCAAAATTTTAGGTATGTAAGGCATCCTAAAGCATTGGATTGAGTTCTTCCACGTGTTCCTTTGTCTACATGAGTCGAAGTGTGAAAAGAAATTGAGTGGTGAAAATCCCATAATTCTAATCTTCAAGTTTGCTTGTACTTATTTTGAGTCTCCATGAATATATATGAATGAATTGATAATTGTAGGTGATAGTTATATGAGGTTGGAGTATTAAATTCATGATTTACAATGTGAACCCTAAATTGCATTGTTCTATGTAATCCTTATTGTATTGACTGAATTGAGCTCATGATTTTGATTATCTGAGTTGAGTGACTTGAGCATGTCTGAGCATAAGGAACCTATTACTTATTCCTACATAGATATATGATTGGCATTTTACATTTTTTATGTGATGAACATGATTGAGTGGAATCTAAATGACTCTGTTTGAGTTTGAGCTAGGATCTTGATTGTATGCATAATTAAATGACCCTGATTGGTTGAACTATTGAGTGATTGAGTCAAGTTTGATTGGATAAAACATAAAGAAATGAGATTGAGTTGATTAGCATGAGCATGTTTTAGTCTTGGGAAGAGTATTGAGCACTAATATGGGAGCAAGTAGATAACTACTCTAACCCGTAGACTACGTTGTCAGTGTAGGATAGTTGCATTGTTAATTCGGGTGACTCATGTCTCAAAAAGATGGATATTTACTTTGGATCCAAGAGAGGTTTGATCATCCCTTACCTTGGCAATATTTGATGGGCGTGACAACGATGTCGCTGAAATGACCCCATAAAGTGCCCAAAAATGTGCCTCAGAAGTGCTTGAAATCGTAATTTCCATATATATCAAAATTTATGCGTGATACCAAAAATTCGATTTCATATTCTTGTTCAGGGGGTCAAATTGAATGGAAAATGGGTCAATCCGCGATTTAAGAGCAACCTTTTTGAAAATCACAAAAATGTAATTTCCAGAGATGATCTGCGCCCCTGGCGTGACGCGCCAAGAGCGCGCTACAGTGTATTTTGTGCACTATTTTTCTTATCTGATCCAAGGCTTTTGGATCTTAGCCCTAAGTGTTCCCATGCATAAAAATACCTATACTTAGCCTTATTTCACCCTCATATCATTCAAGACATTCCCAATGCTCTTTGAAACACTTAGACAATATTTCTATTTCTAAATTTCAAGTCTCAAAATTCATTCGGATTCAAAGGTTATCATTCAAGCTCCAAGTCTCCATCTCCAATCTTCATTAAGCTATTTTCCAAAGCTAGGGTATGTGGGTTTCTTTCACCCATGATGCCCAAGCTTCCTTTTACTTAAAATTGCATGATTTAAAGTTGATTTACTCATGGGTCTTACTTATTATGAATTTCACTGCATATTATGTTGGGGTTTCATGAAATTATGATTGTTTTAGCATGTTTTGAGCTATGAATTTAAGATCTATTGTGAGATTTGATGAAGGATTTTGATGTATATTGCTTAAGCATGTCACCAAGTATCTATTGATGATTTTACATTGGATTTTTTAGCATAATTACGCTATTGGATTGCATGGTTTTACACTAGCACTTCACACCTGCCAAGTGTTTGACAAAATATCCGGTTATGAGTTTCTTGAGGAATTGAAGGTTCAATACATGTTATGAGTTGAATGACTATATGATGATGAAAGAAATATATGTATATGATATTATCTCTATAGGTTGATAATTAACCAAGCTTCACTCGAGGGGTTGTAGGCCCGGGTAACCTTGTTGATGAGTTTGTACCCGATCGCCTCGCTCGGGAGATGGTAGGCCTGTACAACCATATCGAGGGGTTTGTACCTTGATAACCACATTAGGGAGTCTATACTCCATCAACCATATTGGGGGGTTTGTACCTCATCAACCTATTAAGGGGTTCATACCTCATTCGCCTCTCTAAGAGGGTAGTAGGCCTTGGATATTTACTATTGATGGTCTCTCCTTGCATATGTATTATGTTCTATATAAGCATGATTTTACTTCAACCACTATTCATACATGCCATATTGTTATATGCTCGTCCATTGCCTATGTTATGCATTTTACTTATGGTGTTTATCACTTGTTGCCTTGCATCCTACATACTTAGTATATTCAAATGTATTAATACATACTCTATGCCTACATGATGTCAGCACGTAGGAATCGGAGCCCCACTTGATCATCCTCCTCCACGTGGCTAGTACGACATCTCTCAAGCTTTTTGGTGAGTCCTTCATTTCGGGGACGATGTTTATGATCTCATACTATGTTCGAAGACTATCTTTTTTTATGTATATGTTGGCTATGAGGGTGAGCCTGGTAACTTGTCTTGGCACGCGCTGAGTATCTATGTTTTAGAGGTGTTGTTGGACATGTTTTTTATTATGCTATGATCCTTGACTCTCTCTTGACTCTTGATATTTATGATATAAAAGTTATCCCTTAGCCCCGTTTATCCCTATTTATTATATTTTTTTGTATTTTATTGCTTTCGCAACTAAGGATGTGTAATGATATGTTAAGAGGCTTGCTTGGGGTCCCTTGGATTCCCCATACGCCGTATCATGTCTAGGTCCTAGGCTTGAATTGTGACAGTCGCTTTTGTTCTACATCTCCAAACTAAAGGTGGTGGGAGTGGATGTTAGTTAAGAGAAATTCTCAAGCAATACTTGATGGAGCATATAATATTTTAAAACAAGTTGCATAACATTTAGTCTATTTTCAAAGCATAATTTTCTTATATGCATATTTATTAAGTTGAGTTATGAACTGCTGAGTTGATTGTTGAGCTTAGTTGATTGAGTTGTGTTTGAGCTTTATTGTTTCTTTAGCCATTTTACTTAATAGTATATTCAACGTTGATGTCTATTTAGGCCTGCATCAGTAATGATGCAAATACAGGTGATAGAGGTCTTCAACAAGTGCATCGATGAAGTCCAAATCTTGCTTCTAGATTTGGTGAGCCCTCCGTGCTATTCGTAGGAGCCCTTTCATCTTTTATTGAGTAATTTTTATTTCCTTTCAATTGGGATAGTCATGACCTGTCATGGTACCATATAGGCAGTTTAGATAAAGGCTTCCATAGACTAGATTTGGGATAGTTAATTTGGATATATTGTCTGACTAGTTTCCTTCCTATTTGTCTCAATTTGAGTTAGATTACTGATCTTTAATTATTGATAGCCTTTTCTTGAGTATTTTCTTCCATTTTTAAGAGTGATGTGACTATGCGGCCAGATAGTTCTCTTGGAGAATGAACAATGGTTCTTCAAGTGGCGATCATGCCAAGAGTACCCTCTTGAGATATGACAAAATCACTATAGGCTACATCACAATTTCCATACTATTAAAAGTTACTAAATCTTAGAAAATTTTCATATAAGCACTAAAAGGACTAAAGATAGGCCTATGACCACAAAAGAAGCATCAATAACCACTCTACATAGGCTAATAAGGCTAAACTAAGGCATAATTAATAATTTTTTCAACTCAACTAAGAATTTCATAAAGACAACTCGTGAGAGGGTAGAAAAGGAAGCTCAAATGAAGTGAGAGGGTGGATGTAATTCAACTCAACCTACAGGGATAAGGAAATTCTTTTTATTACGTTCTAGGCTCTTGGCTCTTTCTTTCCCTTTATCATCTGCTTGGGGAATATATGAATATATTATCCCAGCGTAATGCTCAAATCGAGAACAAAAAAGTATGAAATAAAGAATTGAATCTTAACTCATCACATACAATCCAAACCACAAACAATTTATACTAAATAATATCTTATAGAGCTCAATAAAAAATAGACCATAGCCTATCTCAAAGCTGACCACACGTGCTCTAAGTCCACTTCCCTGTAACTTTTTATGCTTGACTCACCTTCAAATGTTGTCATGCTATTAAAACATCGACCATCTCGTCAATACGAATATTTTGACACTAAAATCACATTTTTCAAAAATGGATCCAAAATTGTATCAAAAGCAGGATGTGGGATCCACAATGGAAGTCCCGCAATCGACTTTGTAAAAAAGTTCTAAACACATTATAGAGCTTGTACCCCAAAAGAGGCACAAATTGGTGCTCAAAATAGGAGAAATCAACCCAATAATTAAAATCACTAAAAGTAGAAATTTAGGATAAGGACAACAACTTTGGGATTACTTCAAAGTGACACCTCCAATGGATTTCTGACCACACCACTATGTTGCCAGAGAAAAACCTTACAAATTGGAGCTTTGAATCACCCAATCTTGGAGCTTCATAGCTCCCAAAATGGCAAGAAAAAAAATGGGAAGGAATTAAAATAATAAAAAATATATATATTTCATATCAAACTAAGAATAAAAAGGAAGGAATTAAAACTAATCTTGTAATTGTTATAACCAATTCTTAATTTTCATAAGGATAAGAGAGTGTAATTACACACTTCTAATTATATAAAATTCTTCTCTAATTTTGGAAATGATTTGACTTAACAAATATGTCAAACAATATAATTACATTTAATTTCAATCATATTATAACTTTTCAAAAAGATCTATATTCTCCGAACACAACATAAATTTTTCAAAATCTTATTTGCAAAATACTAAAAAAAAATTATAAATAATTAATAAATTGTACATCAATTGATAGTTAATTAGAATCAACTATATGCATTAATTAAAAGTGCACTTATCATGCTTTATTCACTTAAAAAAGAACCCCTCCCCCTCCGATCAATGCATTTTTGTCCCCAATTTTATTTTTTAGAATCGAGAACCACTCCACCCCAAATCCCTCCCCCCTCCAAAAAAACAAATTACAATTCATGCACAACAACAACAACATATCTAGTGAAATTCCACAAGTGAGGTGTGAGAAGGGTAGAATATATGCAGATCTTACAATTCCCTGGTAGAGAAATTATTTTCAAAAGGAATCAATATTCAAGCACTTGAGGTAAAAATGCACAAAAACAAAAATAGTCGGGGTAGATTTGCAATAACCCGCAATGAAAAAACAAAACAAATTACCGCGGCAAAAATGGAAATAGTGAGAAGTACGAGGGTGATTTTCGAGGAAACAGGAAAAACGCATAAAAGGGGAAAGAGAGATTCACATCTCACCCGATTTCTTCCTCTCATCAATGCTTCCTCGCAGCACCGTCTCGTGCCCTCATTGGCTCTAGGCTCTCCGATCACCCTTTCGACAAATTCCTTCGATCTCCGGTGGCTTCATAGTTATATTTTCTGGTTAGATTTTGAGCTCTGATTCGATTCACATATATACTGTTCACACGTATGTATATACCTTTGATGCATAGTTGATGTGGTGGTCTTGGTTTTAACTGCTTCCTGATTATCTTCGGATTGATTCTGTTATTGATTTTTTATCAATAGTTATTGAAATTGTGTTCTTTTGTTTGTGGTTGATTTGCGATCTTTTGGAATTGATGGACTACTTTTATGTTGTTTTATATTTCTCTTTAGTTGATTTTGAGCATGAGTGTTTTGTCCTTTTGAATTTAGCTATGGTAGTGGTTTAGTGTTCATTACTGGTAGGATTTGAATTTAATTATCGGTTCATTCATTGTTGCAACTGACGGTATTCATGTAAACTAGAAATTCAATACGAAAAACTAATTGCAGAAGTTCTTTTATTTCGTCAACTGTCTGAAACTTTAGTTTTTGCACAATTTTCAGTTTTAAGTGTCTTTGATGTGTATTCTCAGTTTTCATTTACTTTATTCATTTATATACGTTTATTGGAAAAATGCTGTATACAATTTTCTTTTTTTGGTGGAACCCTGAAAGGATTTTGAAAGCAGTAGTATTGAGCAGAGATACAAGCTGATGTAACTACAGTGAGTTAGAGATAACTCAGTCAGTTAGGAGGTGGTAAGAAGTTAGTTGGAGGAACAGCTAAGCACCATCTAAGATGATCAAGTGTATAAATATCTCCTATGTGAGACTCTGTAAAGTGAATAGAATCAATTTGAGATATTTTCAGATTACTATTCTCTATTTAGCTTCTTCTCTTCCATTGATATCAAAGAACTTGAACTATGGAAGTTGACATGGTATCAGAGCCTAAGTTGCTCGGACTCGGGTGCGAATGTCCGATACTGGTGCAGATCTAAGGGGACAGATCCTTCATGATCTAATTTTTTAAGATTCGGGGATATAGATCCATGTATGGATACGGGTGCGAGGATTTTCCTAAAAATAATCAAAATATCTAAAAATAGAGTGATAAAACTTAAATTATGGAGTATTATGTGGAGAACTTGAAGAGAATTAAGAAAAAGACATGATATAGAAATTTTTACATAAAAGGTATTTCTTTTTCTTTAGTTTCACCTTAGCTTTTGTATTGATTACAGAAATCATTAAAACCGTCCAAACTTTCCCCATCGGTTTTGGTCAAAGTACTTAAAATTGGTCGACCAAATCGGACACGGAGCCCACACCCACACCCATGTCGTGCCGACACGGGTGTGTCACCAAAAGCGAAGAGTTTGAGCAACTTAGATTAGAGCTCCAATTAGAAGTTCATGCTGAATAAAGGTTGTGATCTTCGGAAGAGCTTCAATTCAACAAAATTCAGCGAGAGAGGAGAGCTAAATCAAAAGAGATCTATTAATGGCGATGGAAGATGCATCTGTGGCTCCAAATTCAACTACATCTCATAGCACTGGCAGAGTTGGAATAGATCACAATCATCCTTTATATCTTCAACCAAATGACACTCAGGTAGCTCTCGTATCTCCTTTCAACTAAATAGATTTGAAGTTTATGCACTATGGAGCAGATCTATGGTACTAGGTCTGTTAGGCAAGAGCGAGTTAGGCTTTGTTGATGGGAGACACACCAAAGATAATTTTTTTTTGATTTGCACCGGGTGTCCGAGTCTCTTAGAGCCCCGACTAATGGTGCACAGTCCCTCGGCAAGGAGTTTCCCGCAAGTGCACCACGGTTAATTCAGGTTGTACCCAGTCCGATGGCGCTCAAAAATTGTTTGCACCCGGTGGATTTCGATAAATTTGATGAATCTCTACATGAACAGCAGGAGAAAGTGAATGTTGTGGTATTATCATGGATTATGAATGCTGTTGGAAAGGAACTGTTAAGCAGTATAATCTATGCCTCAAATGCTCACAAAGTGTGGCTCGCTTTAAAGGAGAAATTTGATACTACAAATGGATTGAGAGTGTTCGATCTACATAGAAAAATTGTAACTCTAACTTAAGGGACTCTATTTGTATCTGATTACTTCTCTAGAATGAGAAACCAGTGGGATGAGTTTGATCCACTCATGCCTTATCCAGGTTGTAGCTGTCCTGAATCATGCAATTATGCTCAAGTTGGTACCAAAGGCTGCTTCAATTTCTAAGGGGACTTAACGAGGCATATGTTCAGTGTAGGATAAATCCTGATGATGTCTCCAATTCCAACATTAAGCAAGGCCTATTCCCTGATTATAGATCATGTAAGTCAGAGGTCTTTGGCCAGTTCATCACCAGTGAGTCCAAGTCACTGAATCCTTAGAAGGAGTAACTTTTTTAGTCACAAAGGTGGCTGAACTCTAGCTTCGGAGGAGTAGTAGTCATGGGATCTCACACTACCTGTGGTATAGGAGGCATGAGTTCGGGAAGCAATTTCTCAGGTGTAAATTCAAGCTCAGGGGGTAACTACTCTGGTAAACTGCCATCATCTAACAGTTTTATACCTCAAAAAGAGTTCACTAGTGTGTGAATTCTGCAGTTACAATGGACGTACCAAGGAGAATTGTTACAAGTTAATTGGGTACCCTCTGGATTGGCCTAAACCTAAGAAGAAAGAGATAGGTCAATATGCAAATCAAGCAGGAAGTTATGGAGAAAAGGACTATGAAATGGACTACTCGAACAGCTATGACAAATCTAATTAATGTAGCCAGGCTAGCTCTTGTCGTGCCATTACATCTCAATCTACACCATAGCTTCCACCCTATTTCACTCGGAAGCAGTATCAACCAATACTTTTGATGTTTGAACAGAGGAAATGAAGAGAAAGCCCCCCACTCGGGCTGCTATGCAAATATCGTGACTGCTTTAAACACTAATACTGTAGGTGCTAGTTGGATAGTGGATTTAGGTGCAACAAATCATATGATTTCTAATCTTGAGTTATTGCATAGCTACCATGAGAATTCAAAACCTGAGAAGAGTAATGTTCATCTCCCTACAGGTAGTGTGGTACCTGTATCTAGTAGAGGAAGTTCCAAAGTTCTAACAAATCAACTCATCTCTAATGTTCTGTTCTACCAGATTTTAAATTTAATTTGCTCTGTCTCAAAATTGACTAGCTCTCTGTCTCAAAATTGACTAAGGAATCACAATGCTCAGTGGCATTCTTTCTTGATTTCTGCATATTCCAAGATCTCTACACTGGCGTAGTGAAGGGAATTGGTAGAGAAGATCAAGGACTATACATTCTGATGGGAAGTTCTGTGATTCAAACTCCCAGTGTTCAATAAATAAGTGTGTTAACATAGTTGAGCAGATATCTGATTCTAGTATTCTCTGGCATAAAAGGTTGGAACATACTCCTCTAGAGGATATCAAGAAGCATGAGATTCTTAGAGATCTGACACATGAACACCATGTGTGCTGTATGCCTCTTGGCAAAACACACCAAGTTACCTTTTCCTCTTAGTTGTTCTAGCTCTAAGTCTGCAGTTGATTTGTTACATTGTGATGTATGGGGTCCATATAGAGTCACTACTCACAACAACAAGAGATTCTTTGTCACAGTGATAGTTGATTTTACTGGATTCACTTGGTTGTTTTTGATACATTCTACGTTTGAAGTCATTATGCCCTGAGAAACTTTCTTATAAGAATAAAGAATTTGTTTTCCACATCTATGTAACTTTTTGAGAACACTCAATAGTTGTGAATTCTTTAGTACTGGATTTCAGTCTCTTATGTCTACTCTTGGCATCCTATATCAGAGTTCTTATGTCTATATTCCACAGCAGAATGGGGTAGTAGAGAGAAAACACAAAACTATTCTAGGAGTAGCCAAGGTACTTTGATTCCAGGTTGCTGTTCCTTTCAAGTTTTGAGGAGAACGTGTTGCTATTGCTGTCAGCATTCTCAATAGAACACTTTCTAGGACTTTGTAATTCATATTCCCTTTTGATCTACTGTATAAACATCTCTCTCCTCTTTCCATTGTCAAAGATTTTGGATATCTAAGTTATGCCTCCAGCACAAGATCCTCAGATAAGAGCTATACCTGATGTCTTCATGAGTTACTCCTTAACTCAAAAAGGGTATAAAATCTATGATATCCACCCAAAATCTTTATTTATTAGCAGAAATGTTTATTCAAGGAATCTATTTGTCCCTTTCTTCATGTCAAGTCCTTTGGCTCTCACCTCTTTCCTTTGTCAGAATGTTATCTCTCATTCACCTCCTCATAGTGCTCCTTCTGCCATTCCTACCTAGGGGAAGCTTTATTCTGAGCCTTCTCTTGCTTCCTCTGCTCATATATATCACCAGGAAGCCTCTGCTCATCCCGTCCATCCACCCCCTCTTGAACCTAGAAAGTCCACCATAACCGAACATTCTCTTGTCTGGATGAATGACTTTGCCACTGTCACATCCAAATCCTCTGTTTCAAAATGATGCTCTTATCCCATGTTTTCTTATGTCACTTGCTCTCACCTCTCCCAGTCCTTCTGTCTATTCCTCCATTCCAGAACCTTCTTCCTTTCAACAAGCCTCTAAAGATTCTTCCTGGATCAATGCCATGAAACTGGAAATTGCACTCTAGAATATAATCACACCTAGTCTATTGTTGAATTTCCAGCTAGTAAAACACCTGCCAGGTGTAATTGGATATATAAGGTGAAATACAAAGCATCAAGGGAAGTTGAGAGATATAAAGCAAGACTAGTGGCAAAGGAGTATAATCAACAAGCTGATATGGAAACTCTGACATTTTCTCCTGTTGCTAAGATGGTGACTGTTAGGTCTCTTGTTGCCCTTGCAGCTTCTGAAATGGGGATATCCATGATGCATTCTCAATAAGGATTCGATGGAGAAAGTCTACATGCATATTCCTAAAGGGTTTGCTTCACAAGGGGGTCTAAGATGGTCTGCAAACTTCATAAGTAATCATTATATGGGCTAAAGCAAGTCCCCAGAGAATGGAATAGAAAATTGACTAATGCTGCTATCCAGATTACTCAAAAGTCATTATGATTACTCTCTTTTTTCCAAGGCAGATGAGGACTTTTTGATCGTTCTAGTATATGTAGATGACCTTTTAGTCATGGAAAACAATTAGAACATGATCAATCAAGCAAGGGAAGATTTCCAACACACGTTCAAAATGAAAGACCTTGGAGAGCTTAAATTCTTTCTGGGAATTGAAGTGGCCAGATCACAAGAAGGAATGGTGATGTGCCAAAGAAAGTACGAGACTAAGTGGAGCAAAACCAGCTAGTACTCCACTGGAGGTGAATCAGAAACTTGCTTTTGTAAAAAAGATATCAATTTGTTTATATGATATTTAAAAAAAGCTCTCACGCACAAAACCCAATGCATTTTCTCTGTTCTACTTTCTAGGGCAGTAGAAGACTACTTTTCCGTCAGTTCTTGCGGGAATCTAAGCCTTTTTTTTCTAAACCATCAATTATTACCCATTGTGATAATTGCTTCTATCATTCTTGGGATGGGGGAGAACGGGATTTATTTTATCGCTGGGTTTAAATCCTTCGACATCACCAGATGGAAATCGAGCAAGTCCGAATGGTTTGAATGGGTTGAAAGAAGCCGTAAGATGATGAGAAGGTCATTTATGAGCAAGAAAACTGTGGAATGGATTTGCTCTTGCTTGAGAGAGGCCTCCAAGGAACAAAAGATGGGGACGAGAAGATGGAAGCTAACAGAAAGTGATGCAGTGCTTTTCTGTGCTAAGCAGCACAATGAATATGGGAACTTCGTAAGCTTAATAACTATTAATAGGGGGAGGTCATGTATAATTATACCTGAACTGGCAGAAAAATGCAGGGTGGTCGGACATTGCCCTAAAGATCGAAATATTCATTAAATATCAGCAGAAAGAGAAGGAATATTCCTCTTCAAGGGTGGAGGAGGAGAATTACACTTATGCTGAGATTGTACAACAGAGTAAATGGCAATCAAGAATACTAAGGAAGGCTGAGATAAATAACAGCGGAGGAAGTACTTATATCATCAAGTCAATGAATGTCCAGGAGGAGGATATACTCAAGAGATGTCTCATAACGCACTGCATCGATGGAAGAAAGGAGAAACCAACTCTGGCAGATACCAGGAAGTGGTCTGCAGCAAATTGGAAAAGGGCTTATGGGGTTAACATTTACGAATTGAACAACGAAATGTTCTTGTTCGAATTTCCTAACAGACATATGGCAGAGCTGATCTTTCAAGGCCAACGGAGGTGGAAGGATAGCAGATTCTGACTAGACTGGTGGAATCCAACAGTTGGGTGTACCCCTAGTTCGGAAATAATACGAAAAACTTGGATCCGAGTATTGGGAATCCTATTGCACCTATGTTCCAAGAAGATTTTCCAAGAAATTGGAGATTCATGTGGTGGATGGATTGAGACGGAAGAAGAAATAGAACTTAAAAATCATCTTAAGTGGGCCAGGATCTTGGTGAAAAACGACGGCAGAAGCATTCCGAGGGAGATAGCAGTTGCATATGATGGATTAACATACTATTTCTCAATTTGGGTAGAAAGTAAACCGAGATTTGAATTGACGCCGACTTCTGATAGTGTTGCCGAAAAAGATGAAGCTCTTTGCCGTAGGAAAAGTTTTACCCAGAGGTCCAAAGGTGTTGTAGTCAATGAGATAGTACCAGAATCCCACTTTTCTAGGGATTTTGGTACGATGTATCATGTGGGGAATCCTTCAACAGCTGGAAACATTAATGAGAAAGAAACGTATGAAAGGCATGTGGGAACTTTTAATGAAACAGAGGAGTTGGGCCCATCTCAAATGCCCAAGAAGAAAGAAAAGGCCATTTGGGCCTGTGGCCCTGATTATGCTGCTCAAGTCATTTTTAATGACTTTTATGAAGGTAATCGTGGCTGGACAGAAGCCCATAAGGAATTGGTATTGATCAACGACATATCAACCTTGCTAGAAATCAAATCAGTTATGGAAAAGGAGAGACAAGACACAAGGATAGTGACGGTACAATTGGAGGAAGAAAACAGGGGAACTGGGAGTTTAGTTGGAGAGCAAAAACAGAACTCCATAGAAAAGGGGGAAGGTGGAATAGTTGCTGAATCAGAAGAGTTTGGGCTAGCAATTTTGATTGCAAATACAGACATGGTACAGTGGGGGGTGGAGGAACCTGTTCCAATAATGATAGAACAACAATACAGGCTCCAAGAGGAAGAGAATACGCACTCCATCTGGGTGCAGCAGAATTTAATAAGACTGGTAAAAATCTTTGGGATTGATTTCCAAGGACATGAAAAAGAGGCAACTGAATTACTGTTACAAATAGATAGCTGTAGACAAGTACAGAGAATGGAAAAGGACACAGCAGTAAGGAAGATTAGGGCTAAGGGGACCAAGAGCTTAAAAGTCTTGTAGCTTTTGATGTCAAATTCAAAAGCTCGGGTAGCAGAAATAAGGGGAGAAACGCAACTTCCAACACATGATGAAGTTCAAGTTAGTGTCATGGAATGTTAGGGGATTAAATAATAGGGAGAAGAGAAGGGTAGTACAGAGTTTGTTGGTTGAACGGAGGGCAGACATAGTCTGTCTTCAAGAAACTAAATTAGAAGGGGACATCATTGAGTTGGTAAAACAGATTTAGGGGGGGTAGATGGGTCAGACATGCCTATTTAGAATCAAGTGGAACAAGGGGAGGGATTTTTTTAATGTGGGATGGGAGAGCTTGGGAGGGGAAGATTTTGGAGATTGGTTCTTATTCTATAACTTGTAGTTTCGAGTCACAAACAAATGATTTTAGTTGCCATATTTCAGGAGTGTATGCTTCAAATTGCTACAAGGAAAGGAGGATGGTGTGGGAAGAACTGGGCTCCATAAGGGGACTAATGGAGGGACCTTGGGCAGTATGTGGGGATTTCAAAGTGTCTAGATATATCTCTGAGAAGAAAAATTACAACAAAAGAACAAAAGGTATGAGGGAGTTCTCTAATTTCATAGAGGACATGGAACTAGTAGATTTGCAACTGGAAGATGTCAGATTCACATGGTTCAAGGAAGATCAACAGGAAGCAGCTTCTAGAATTGACAGAGTACTGATATCCAAAGAGTGGGATGACAGCTTCAACAATCTGAAACAAATTCCCTTGCAGAGAGTGAGATCTGACCACATTCCTGTAGCTTTAATTGGAGGCAGTTGGAAGAAGAAGGAAAGCTATTTCAAGTTTGAAAACTGGTGACTACAATCAGAAGGTTTTGTGGATAGAGTCAGATGGTGGACTTCTTTCAATGACTGAGGTAGACCTGACTATTTGTTGGCATACAAACTCAAAGCTCTAAAACTCAAACTTAAGGATTGGAAGCAAGAGGAAGGGGGAAATCTAGGCATTCAAAGAGAGAGACTTCTGGAAAAATTAGAAGTACTGGACTCAAGCAGAGAAAGCAGAATTTTCACTAAGGAGGAAACAACACCTAAAGCAACAATTCTTCTTGAATTAGAGGAGTTGGAAAAGAAAGAGGAGGTGTCATGGAGACAGAAATCAAGAGTGCTATGGCTGAAAGAGGGTGATAAAAACACCAAATACTTTCACGAAATAGAAAATGCTCACAGGAGATATAATATAGATGAGCTCAAAATACAAGGAGAGGTCACACAAGATCAAAATACAATGGAAAGGGTGGTTGCAACTTATTATGAGAACCTTTATAGAGAAACACATCAATGGAGGCCTTCATATCAGAGTAACCAATGCCCAAGGCTTACAAAAGAGGAGTACATGTCCCTGCAAGGTAGATTTGAGGAGAAGGAAGTATTAAATTGCCTTAAGCAGTGTGCAACTGATAAGGCTGCTGGACCAGATGGTTTCACAATGGGTTTTTTCATCAAGTGCTGGGATGTAGCGAAGAAAGACATCATGGATACATTCCAGAACTTGTATGACCAAGAAGTTTTTGAGAAGAGTTTCAATGCCACCTTCATTGCTTTAATTCCAAAGAAGAAAGGTGTCAAGGAACTGAAAGATTACATACCCATTAGTCTTATAGGCAACATGTATAAGATAATTTCAAAAGTTCTCACAGAAAGGTTGAAAAGTGTTATGGATAAGCTGGTAGATTCCCAGCAAATGGCATTTATAAAAGATAGACAGATCATGGATGCAGTGTTGATTGCGAATGAAGCTATAGACTCTAGAATCAGGCAGAAGGATCTAGGTATTGTTTGCAAGTTGGAGATAGAAAAATCATATGACCATGTGAATTGGAGATACCTGCTGAAGGTGTTAGAGATGATGGGATTTGGTCAAAAATGGTTGAACTGGATAAGTTACTGCATATATACTGTCAGTTTCTCTGTTCTGGTCAATGGTTCCCTTGCAGGCTTCTTCAAGTCTCAAAGAGGGCTCAGGCGGGGGATCCACTCTCCCCTTTTATGTTCTTATTAGCTATGGAAGGGCTCAACAACATGATCAAGACAACTAACATAAGAGGGTGGCTAAAAGGATTTGAGGTGGCCAGAGTGGGTACAGGAACCCTCAAAGTGACACATCTCCAGTATGCAGATGATACATTGATTTTTTGTGGAGCTGAGGTAGATCAACTGAAATTTTTAAGGGTAATCCTGGTGTTATTTGAAGGGGTTTCTGGGTTGCACATAAATTGGAGAAAAAGTTTTATGTACCCTATTAATGAAGTAAGTAACATGAACTGGCTAGCTTCAATTCTAGGGGGAGAAGTTGGTACTCTACCCTCCATTTACTTAGGTATGCCTTTGGGAGCAAATTGCAATTCCTTAGAAATTTGGAATGGTGTGATAGAGAAGTGTGAGAAAAAATTGGCCAGGTGGTAAACTCAGTATCTAGGGGGGGATTAACCCTAATTAATTCTTTTCTTGATGCTCTCCCATGGAATCTCTGTTTCCCATCCCAGCAGGGATCACTAGAAGATTGGACAACATAAGAAGGAAATTTTTATGGCAAGGAAGTAAAGAGAACAAAGAGTTCCACGTAGTTAAGTGGAAGGCAGTCACTACTGGAAAGAAGAATGGAGGCCTGGGCATAAAAAATATGAAGATGCATAGCAAAGCACTCAGGATGAAATGGTTGTGGAAATATGCAATGGAAATCAGTTACTCTGGACAAAAGTGACAGGGGCCAAGTATGAAGGGGAAGATTGCTGGATGACCAAGGCTGTGACCACACCATATGGGACCAGTTTATGGAGATCAATTAGAGCTCTTTGGGAGGAAGTTAAACTTAAAACCAAAAAGAAAGTGGGAAATGGGGTAAAGATCAAATGTTGGAAAGATGAATGGCATGAGAAAGGCAACCTCGAGACCCTGTTTCCAGATGTCTACAACCTAGCTCAGTTTCAACATATGACCATTGCAGAGTTATGGACAACTCAGGGTTGGGACTTTAATTTCAGAAGACAACTTAATGACTGGGAAATAAGGAGGGTGGCTGAATTCCTCAACACTGTTGAACACTTGACTAGAACAAATACAGATGAGGATAGACTTTGGTGGAAAGGCAACAAAAGAGGAGAAATCAATGTACATTCAACTTACAAGACAATGGATCAATCAAGACAGCAGCAAAGCACTTGGCCATGGAAACAAATATGGAAATGCAAAATCCCACTCAAAGTTTCATGCTTTATCTGGCTGCTTGCTAAGGAGGCTGCCCTGACTCAGGATAATGTTATGAAAAGGGGGATAATC
>JAOTQJ010000001.1:15830563-15844905 GCA_025642045.1 Solanum sejunctum | reverse complement strand
TAATGAAGTAAGTAACATGAGCTGGCTAGCTTCAATTCTAGGGGGTTAAGTTGGTATTCTACCCTTCATTTACTTGGGTATGCCATTGGGAGCAAATTGTAATTCCTTAGAAATTTGGAATGGCCTGATAGAGAAGTGTGAGAAAAAATTGGCCAGGTGAAAAACTCAGTATCTAGTTTGGGGGGGGGGGGGGGCGAATTGACCCTTATTAATTTTGTTTTTGATGCTCTCCCGAATATATGCTATCTTTGTTTCCCAAGGAAATTTTTATGGCAAGGAAATTCTTATGGCAAGGAAATAAAGAGAACAGAGGGTTTCACCTAGTTAAATGGAAGGCAGTCACTACTGGAAAGAAGAATGGAGGCCTACGTATAAAAAATATGGAGATGTATAGCAAAGCACTCAGGATGAAATGGTTGTGGAAATATGCAAATGGAAATTAGTCACTATGGACAAGAGTGATAGGGGCCAAGTATGAAGCCGAAGATTGCTGGATGACCAAGGCTGTGGCCAGACCATATGAGACTAGTTTATGGAGATCAATTAGAGCTCTTTGGGAGGAAGTTAAAACTTAAACCAAAAAGAAAGTGGGAAATGGGGTAAAGATCAAATTTTGGAAAGATGAATGGCATGAGAAAAGCAACCTAGAGTCCCTGTTTCCTGATGTCTACAACCTAGCTCAGTTTCAACGTATGACCATTGCAGAGTTATGGACAACTCAGGGTTGGGACTTTAATTTCAAGAGACAACTTAATGACTGGGAAATAAGGAGGGTGGCTGAATTCCTCAACACTGTTGAACACTTTGCTGGAACAAATACAGATGAGGTTAGACTTTGGTGGAAAGGCAATAAAAGAGGAGAATTCAATGTACATTTCATCTTACAAGATGATGGATCAATTAAGACAACAGCAAAGCACTTGGCCATGGAAACAAATATGGAAATGCAAAATCCCACTCAAGTTTCATGCTTTATCTGGCTGCTTGCTAAGGAGGCTGCCCTGACTCAGGATAATGTTATGAAAAGGGGGATAATCTTATGCTCTAGATGTTTCCTATGTGGGGAAACTCTAGAAATAGTAAACCATCTATTTCTACATTGTAGATACACACAGCAGATATGGAGGACTTTCTTGAGCCTCAAAAGGTATATCCTGGACTATGCCTAGGAGGGTAATTGAGGCCATATACAGCTGGGAGGAGACAGGTGTTCTTGCAAAAGACAGAAAAAGATGGAGAATTATCCCTGCTTCAGTTTGGTGGGCAATCTGGAGAGAGAGGA
The DNA here is from genome assembly GCA_025642045.1 of Solanum sejunctum. Taxonomy (NCBI): domain Eukaryota; kingdom Viridiplantae; phylum Streptophyta; class Magnoliopsida; order Solanales; family Solanaceae; genus Solanum; species Solanum sejunctum. Next base: position 15,843,623 of record JAOTQJ010000001.1, on the reverse strand, counting down.
ATTCTAGATGATTTGAAGGCATAGAACATAGTGTGCAGGATGTTAAACTAAACTGCATTTTGTTGTTATGTTTTTTGTGTAATCAACTTTACTCTAACGATACTATCTGTATAGTCAATATTTTAGACTCTCTTTAGACATAGAGCAGTGGATTTTGGAGCACATTTGTATATAAGGTTTGAGTACAACCCATGTACTCTCTAATATAATACAAAGTTATCAAGTTCAAAAAGAAACTTTTGTGGAATATGACAAATATGTACCTAATAAAGTACCTAATAAAGAAGCAAATGATGATGATGTACTAAAGGATCCTACAGCATATCAGAGGCTATGGGAGGTGGTTATACCTCACTATCACCAGATCTGGTATTGTATTTGTAGTACAAGTACTCAGTCTGTACATACATTGTCCAAAGAAATCACATATAGAAGCTACCCTGAGAGTGGTAAGATACATCAAGGGTACACTTGGATTGGGACTATTGATGCCTGCAAAAGGAACCAACCAACTATCTGCCTAGAAGATCAGTCATTGGCTATCGGGTGAAGTTTGGTGGAGCTTTAGTTTCTTGGAAGTGAAAGAAACAAGAAATGTATCCGGAGGCTGAGTTCAGAAGCATGGCTGCCTGTATTGCAGAAATTCCTTGGTTGATAGGATTATTTAAAGAATTATGAGTCTATGTCCAACAACCTAGAGACTTAATGTGTGATAGCAAGGCTGCAATTCAGATTGCTGCAAATCCCATATTTCATGAGAGAACCAAATATATTCATATTAATATTGGCTGTCATTTTGTGAGAGAAAGAATCAGTCATGAATGACTTGGACTGATCATGTGCCTACTGAAGAACAACTAACAGATGTGCTTACAAAAGGATTAGGAAGACCTATTCAAGCCATCAGCTTGAGGGGGAGCACTGAACAGAGATACAAGCTGATGTAACTGTAGTGAGCTAGAGATTACTCAGTGAGTTAGGAGGTGGTTAGAAGTTAGAGTGACAATTAAGCAACAACTAAGATGATCAAGTGTATAAATATCTCCTATGTGAGACTCTGTAAAATGAATAGAATCAATCTGAGATATTTTCAGATCACTATTCTGTCTTAAACTTCTTCTCTTCCATTTGATATCAAAGAAGAACTTCAGCTGTGGAAGCTAACAAGTAACTTTAAGTCTTTTGGGACCAAGTGTGCAATTTCGGCAACTCTAGTTTAACTAGATCCTACGAATAACTTGGTTGGAGAGATAGTTCTTGTGGAATTCCTATCAATTCAGGGTCTCCAGTAACCAAACCAGAATTGATCAATTACATTGAGTGTGCTTAGAGATATATCATCAGATACTAGCCAACATGTCTCATGCCACCAAAATGCTGTTACCGTGTGGGTACTAGTTCAATAACTGCAGTTTTCTGAAAACGCCCATTTCGGGGTCAAAGGACGTTAAGAGCTTGCAAAAAAAATTGCTGAATCATTCCTAAATAAACTTAGAGTAGAATTCCTTTTCACTGAGCAATAAGCATGAACAAAAATTAAGCTCACATGAATGATTGAGTTATACCTGAGAGTTGTTTTGTTATGAATTCTGAGCTTAGATGATTTGTTGGCAAGCAAATATCTATAGTGAATGAGGTAATTACTTAGGTTTTCATTTGGCTCAATATAAGTAGTCTATGCCGGACATTGTTGTACTCTTATGGAGCTACCTCGAAGGCTTCTTTTGGTTATGACATGATGATGATTCCCTGTTTCTTTTACTACTTTTACTTTACACTTATCTCAGCATATCTTAAATTTTGGAGTTTGGACTTGTTTAATTACATATATGGTTCATTTGTTCTTGATAATACAATTTACTGAAAGTCCTATACACCCAACTAGAATCTAATTCAGTGGGGTAAAGAATCTTTAGAAGACCAAGATCATGCTGAACCAATAAAAAACCCACTACCTTCTCCAATAAGGCATCTATAACTGCGGTAATTTGGAATATTTCCAGTTAGTCAACTTTGATTCGTTCCTTTTATATTGGATTCTATTCTTGGTGCTACTTTGTCTTCTCTCCTCTTTGTACCAGCTGAATTTAAGCCTCCAATATGTAATCCTATTTCCTGTTCTTGATTTTTAGTGATATTCTACCACCCTTTTTTATAGTGAGACTCATTTGTGATACCCAGAAATGGCTCAAGGTACTTGTGCAATTCTAGTATGTATCACCCCTTAACTGCTCCTCATTTTGAAGCCTTGAAACCCAAGTATTCTGCTCCATATTTCAAGAATAAAGCCAAGTTTGTAGCCTGTCTAGCATCAGATTTTTGGTTCTTAACAAGAGCACTCTTTTGGTCATATGTTTGTTTATTCTCGACAGTAAAGTCAAATATTAAAGAGATTTGATTTTTTGACTGTCTTAAATATTGCTTGATTTTCTTACTAGTGTTTTTTCGAGTGTGAGTATAGTTGTTGATGTGGTTTAGTTTGGAAATATGGCCACAGGTGTTTGGAATTTCTGTAGGGTTGCATTCTGTTGAATTGTGAAGGCATTATCGCAATGAACCAACGCAGCACAATCGATCTGGAACATGGATGGGATTTCATGCAAAAGGGCATCACAAAGCTGAGGAACATTCTAGAAGGGCTGCCTGAGCCTCAGTTCAGCTCAGAAGACTATATGATGCTGTATACGTATCCTTTTAGACTCTACACTCTTAGGCTTGTAGATAACTTGGATTTGATCACCTTTTGTTTCCTTAAGTCTACTAACAGGACAATTTACAACATGTGTACTCAGAAGCCCCCACATGATTATTCTCAACAGCTGTATGACAAATATCGTGAAGCTTTTGAAGAATATATCACGACGACGGTAAGGGTAGCTGCAGTTTTCATTAGCATTTCACTTTAGTAGCAATTAAATGAGGTGCTACAGTGAAACAAGAAAAATAAGAATTGAAGATGTATCGTTCCTATTTTTTCTTTGATATTTGCTATATCCATGTATCAGAATCACGCAACGCACGCTGCTGGTGTGCCAGCTCCTTTGATGAGAAATGCGAAACAAAAAAGGAAAAAAAAAGATCCCCCGTTGGGAATGAAATTATGCTCCCTGTCCTCCTTTCACAGAAAATGGTGACATTAGGCACTACCTCATTTTGGGCTGGAAATAATATAACTGTTTTCCTCTTCCAAGATGTCTATCAGAAGATTGCCATTCTTGATTGTTTGCTCTGTATGCCTCATTCTGGAATGTTTAAAATTTATAAAATGATTTCCCTAATAAAGAAAAGGAAAATCATTAATTTGGTAAGCCCTTTGTTGCCTCTTTTTATGTGTCGATTTTAGTCGTGTAAATAAAGAGGCTTACTACTGTCAGTTTCCTTGGTTCCCTCTGTGATTTTATTTTGAGGCCTCTGTGATTTTATTTAATACGGATCCATGTGCAAGTATCAACAGGTTTTTTGGCATATGATGTAATTCATACATTGCTTTCCCAAGAAGCATAAAAAAAAACACTTTGTTCTTGCTGTTGTTAAATCTGGTTTTTAAAGGAGGACTTACGTTGGATAAGATTTACATCTAGAAAGGCTGCTCTTGCTATATGCAGCAAGTGGAGAGAAGTTTCAAAATGTAGCTGAATTCCAGGGATATTTTTGTATGTTATTTTAGGCATGTAATTTGTCGTAGGAGTTTAAAATGATGGAAGGCTCAAATTTGGCATAAAGTTTTTGTATGTTATTTTAGGCATGTAATTTGTCGTAGGAGTTTAAAATGATGGAAGGCTCAAATTTGGCATAAAGTTTGTTTGCCTAATTTTTGTTTTTTCCAAATAATTCTCTCCTGCGTTATCTAAATTTCAACACTGCAATTCAATTTTAAAATAGGTATTGCCTTCCTTGAGAGAAAAACATGACGAGTTCATGTTGCGGGAGTTGGTAAAAAGGTGGTCAAACCATAAGGTCATGGTTAGATGGTTATCGCGATTCTTCCATTATCTTGACCGTTATTTCATTGCTCGGAGATCACTGCCAGGGCTTAATGAAGTTGGACTAACTTGCTTCCGCGATCTGGTAATTTACAGTTTTTCTTCTCCTCTCTTTTAATCAGAATTTGTTTTTGTGGTCATATATTAAACCATCTCACCTGGTCCCTTAGTTAAAGCACTGAGTTCAGCTCATGGCTTCTATATTGATTTTTCCAATTCTGTTTCCAAGGTTTTGGCCTCTTTTAGAATTTGGTTTTTAGTTTGACTATATACTCAACTGCTGCCACGTTCTTTCATGAAAAGTTGTCATCATTTAGTCCCTCCATTCCGATTATGTGAAGGTGCTTGACTGGTCACCGAGTTTAAGAGAAAAAGACTTTTGAAACTGTGGTATAAAATAAGCTACATAAATTTGTGTCTATAAAGTAAAAAAAGAAGTTTGAAGTTAAATCGTTAATAAATATGGAAAGATGTCATTTTCTTGGGGGCTGAGAAAAAAATGTCACATAAAAGTGGGATGGAGGGAGTATCTTACTGGCAAATGTTTTCTATTTCAGGTCTACCAAGAGTTGAATGGAAAAGTCAGGGATGCTGTTATATCTCTGGTAACCCTTTGGTCTCGCTTTGAGTTCTCACTACCATTTCTTTTTTCCTTTTAAATGAGTAATAACATTCTTCTAACTAGATTGATCAAGAGCGCGAGGGAGAGCAAATTGACAGAGCTCTACTGAAGAATGTGCTAGATATATTTGTTGAAATTGGAATGGGGTCAATGGATTATTATGAGAATGATTTTGAAGCTGCAATGCTCAAGGACACTGCGGCTTATTATTCTCGCAAAGCTTCTAACTGGATCCTCGAAGATTCATGTCCAGATTATATGCTGAAAGTTAGTATACCGCGTATGCGACCCCTTGATTCTGTCACTCTTGCCCTGTTGCTTATTCTGTCTGTGCTTTTTCTGGTTAACGTCCATATGTTAACCTACATAATCATGTCAATGTCCTTTAGGCCGAGGAATGCTTGAAACGGGAGAAGGATAGGATCTCTCATTATCTCCATTCTAGCAGTGAGACAAAGTTGCTTGAGGTTCATTCTAGCTCTTGAGCTTTTTTTCTTTATTGGAACTCTAGCCTTTAAGATGGAGGATGTTGCTAACTTCATCCTGAATTGACAAGTTCAGTTTTTACTGTTCTCATCTTTTTTCCTGAGTCTAGCCCATCAACTTTGAATTAGCTGCAACTTTACTACTCTCACCTTTCTACAGAAAGTGCAACATGAGTTGTTATCTGTGTATGCCAATCAACTTCTTGAGAAGGAGCACTCCGGATGCCATGCATTACTTAGAGATGATAAGGTAGTTATTAACATCTTTATGTCCATGTTTGAATTTTTTGCAATCATTAACATAATCATGATGATGTTTTTAGGTCGATGATTTATCAAGGATGTATAGACTCTTTTCTAAGATTCCTCGAGGCTTAGAGCCTGTGGCTAATATATTTAAGCAGGTTTGTGATCTCATGACCTGATTCTTAATTGTATGCCTATAAGTTACTTCATATATCCTTTTTTTTAATCTGAATGCAGCATGTTACTGCTGAAGGTACAGCTTTGGTGAAACAGGCTGAAGATGCTGCTAGCAACAAAAAGGTTTCTACAATCTATCCTTCGCTCAAATTCTTTGGTATTAAGAAATTTGGTCCTTCCTTATTTGGAGTGTATAACTTGACTTGGAGCTAGTTAAACTAGAAGTTTCTGCTATTTTAATATGCCAAGTTACTTGTGTTCAAGTGTCTGATAAACTTAATTTCATATTTTAACACATCTTTAACTGGGAGTTTTTTAAGGGGTGGGGTGGTGGGGGTGGTGGAATCAAGTAAAAAGTGATTGTGAACTCGATGAAAAGAGTACGTGCGAACAAGTTAAGTGACCTTTCTCAAAAAATAGTAATCCCTCGAAAAGGGAAGACGACGGCTATAATATATTGTGTGTTACATCCCGATTTGTCAGTTTGTGAGACTAGCTATTTATTGCTGAAGAGCATCTTGCTATTCTTGTTTTTTGGTATTCCATCTGGTGTCCAGTACCCACATTGGGGCCTGAGTGAATCTGTAGTCGCACCGGAATGTCCTACACTGGGGATAAAGTGCTTCCGAACAAAGGCAGTTCCATTACCCAGGGTACTCAACCCCAAAAATTAGTTAAGGAGGAAGGAGTACTTAACACTCCACAATTTTTGTTGGTAGCGCCTTGCTAGTCCGCTTATTTTAATTTCCAGTTTCTGCTTTTGATGAGTTCTGTTCAGAGATTTCTTCTAAACGTCATATCTTCTCTTTTGTATCAAAACCATGAAGTCACAAAGTTTGACTTCACCTCAGTGATTGTTTTGTTTCATTTTATTTGTCCTTCAGTACAGGATCATTGATAATTTGGTGTGGTAAAAGTTTCTCTAGAACAGAAACCCCCATCAAATTCTGTACTTATCTTAAAGATAGAGCATGAACAGTTGCTTTGGGAACCAACAAGTGATTCTCATTGCATTTCCTTCTTTTATGTATTTTTACTTTTCCCTTCCTGCTGGTTTGAACAATGTCAAAATTATTTCATTTCGTCTTTTTAGGGATGACTCTCTAAAAGATGAGATTGGTATTTCTTTGTGAATGCATTTACTAGAAATAGCTCAATGTCTTGCATTCTTTCTGATCAACTAGTGCTCTTCAACAGGCAGAGAAGAGAGATGTGGTTGGTTTGCAGGAACAGGTAATCCCTTAGTAAATCTGTTATCTGATACCTGAATATGTGTTGGGCAGTTAATTTACTTCTGAATTTTCAGGTTTTTGTTCGGAAAGTGATTGAGCTTCATGATAAATATTTGGCGTATGTGAATAACTGTTTCCAAAACCACACACTTTTTCACAAGGTATGAGTTTTGGAGCACAGGATTGTTGTTTAATTAATTGTTCTACTCTGTGTTTTATGGTAAATTGCTAATATCTATCCCCTTTGTCACTATACAGGCCCTTAAAGAAGCTTTCGAACTTTTCTGCAACAAGGGTGTTGCTGGTAGCTCAAATGCTGAACTTCTTGCCACATTCTGCGACAACATTCTCAAAAAAGGCGGGAGTGAAAAATTGAGTGATGAAGCCATTGAAGAGACGCTGGAGAAGGTGTGTTCTTGCTCTATAGATCCCCGTCTGTTCTTTTCCTCATAGAACATCTGCTTTTTCTTGGTCTTACTGGAGAAGGAGAAAGCTAATAATAGATGTCACTTGCAGGTGGTAAAGCTGCTAGCTTATATTAGTGATAAGGACTTGTTTGCAGAATTCTATAGGTAGAGTTACCGGTACTGTTTATATCAATCACTATGTGGATAATAGCTTCTTCTCTGTTACAAGGTTTTCCTTATTATTTTTTTTCAGGAAAAAGCTCGCCCGGCGGTTGTTATTTGATAAGAGTGCCAATGATGAACATGAGAGAAGTATCCTAACAAAGTTGAAGCAGCAGTGTGGAGGTCAGTTCACATCAAAGATGGAGGGAATGGTAAGCTATCCAGATCAATTATGCTGTATTTGAGGCTATGTTCTCTTGTGACGTTCTTCTTCTCATCCTCCAGGTCACAGATTTGACATTGGCAAGGGAAAATCAAGCCAGCTTTGAGGAGTATTTGAGCAATAATCCAACAGCAAATCCAGGAATTGACTTGACGGTGACTGTCTTGACTACTGGCTTCTGGCCTAGCTACAAGTCTTTTGATCTCAACCTCCCAGCAGAAATGGTATATCATATTAATTGGCATTATGCAGTTGATTTCTCTTGGTTTTGACCCTTGTTCCTCTTGCTGAAGTTCTTCTCTTTGGGCAAAGAATTATGCGTTCTGCTTGAATCATTTTCTTCTCAAATATCCTGTCATTAATGCATTTTATGCTGCTGCATGTTATCAGGTTAGGTGTGTTGAAGTATTCAAGGAGTTTTATCAAACAAAAACGAAGCACAGGAAACTTACATGGATATACTCTTTGGGAACTTGCAACATAAATGGAAAATTTGAGGCAAAGACTATTGAGCTCGTTGTCACTACTTATCAGGTCGATTGTTGGCTTAATTTTTGAAATTAGATTGGATTATTAATTAATTTGGAACATTTTTATTACCTTATCAATGCTAAAACGAGATTGAGACTTCTTCCTTTTCGTAGGCTTCTGCTCTGCTTCTCTTTAATGCATCAGATAGATTGAGTTATCAGGAAATCATGACGCAATTAAACCTATCAGATGATGATGTTGTTCGGCTTCTTCATTCCCTTTCATGTGCGAAATACAAGATTCTCAACAAGGAGCCAAGCACCAAAACAATTTCTCCGACCGATGTCTTTGAGTTCAACTCAAAGTTCACTGACAAAATGAGGAGGATCAAGGTACAATTATTGACGAGTAAGGTTAGCCTTTCTTCTATTAGTTATTGCACCAGATTACTGACCCTGTGAGAATATTTTCGTGATGGGTATGCAGATACCTCTCCCACCTGTTGATGAAAAGAAAAAGGTAATTGAAGATGTTGACAAGGATAGGCGGTATGCTATAGATGCCTCAATTGTGCGTATTATGAAGAGTCGTAAAGTATTGGGCTACCAGCAACTGGTCATGGAGTGTGTTGAGCAGTTGGGACGCATGTTCAAGGTATCCTTAGGGATGAACTTTTACTTCTCAATTTTGATGTTCATTATTCATCTTCAACTGAGCTAATTACTTTGTTTTGAATACTCCATAGCCTGATGTCAAAGCTATCAAGAAGAGAATTGAAGATCTGATAACTAGAGATTACCTAGAGAGGGACAAAGATAACCCAAACTTGTTCAAGTACTTGGCATGATTTGTGCAGATCATAGTGATGAGTGATGCTTGTATGGACTTCTGCAATCGACATAGGAGGAGAAACATGCCGCCCAAGATGAAGACAGATTTCTGCAACTCCCACCTTCCTGGACCTTTGACTGCGTTGCATCAGGAGCTTGAAACATTTTGTACAAATGGTTAAGATCCCAGGAAAAAGTAGAATTGCCTCTCAGAGATTAACTTCTTCCAATGTTATATGGCCCTTTTGCGTGCTCTATTCTGTGTTTTGTCGGCTACCTGTTCAAGTTTGAGTAAATGTAATATTCCAGCCAACAGTTTACCCTCTCTAGATTCAGCACAATGATAATTTACTTTAATACATGCTCTGCAATTATACTTTCTCGGTTCTTTGTATATTGTGATTTGGACCGTGGTAGTCATTATTGGGATTTGTTTCAACCTGTTGGATGTTGTAATGTTTTTGATCCGCTTGACTTTGAATGAATCAGTTGCCTAAATTTTAGGTCCAGTACCCCAAGGTTCGCAGACGTAAAAAAACTCGTAGCTTCGGAATGGCATTCAGGCCAGAATCTAAAGGTGTACAGCTTTGTGGATAGAAGATACCTCCTAGCACCGCTCATAAAGTTACTAAAATGTACTATATAAAATTACTAAACCATCTGGTATTAGAAATTATGAGAAATACCATATGTTCACATATTTGCAGAGCAGCTACTGGAAGAATCATATACAGCTTGTAGTCTAGAGAATTCTTTAGTATACAAATTATACTTCCAGTTAAGAGAAGTCTCACCTTGTTTTGATATTACAAATTATTTAGTGTTGAAAGAAAATGGCAGTTTAACATTTCGAGGGTAGAGGAATAAATGAAATTCCTCCCTATCTATAGTAGTTATCAATGTATATTGGTCGGTCTTTTAAGTTAAGAGGTTCAATTAAACATAAATTATTTAAAAATCGTACGAGAGTGACCATTTATCTTAATTTAAATTAAGCAACCAACTTCCCTTCCCCCCTGGATATAATTGTCAAAGTCAAATACAAGGAAAGCTAAGAAATTGGGGACCATTATTCCTCTCATTGTTTGTGGAAAACATAAATCAGTTTGAGGTAAATGGGTCAAAATTGCTGCATTTCAGCATCAGATGATGGTATTGACAAGTTGAAGATAATTCTGGTGATGGTCATAGCTCTTGCGCTGATGGTCGTCTGCCGCTCTCCACCAAGAATGAGAGGTGTCTTGATTTATCGCTGTTAGATTCATTTTCTGTCCATCTTGTTACTAGTATCTTCTTCCAATCCATATTATATTTGTAAAAATAAAAGAGTTGTTGAGTTTTCATCTCCCAATTCTGTAAAACTCTACAAAAGATGTGTGTCTATCTGAAAGTTTTCAAAAGATGAAGCAAGGTTTGTGTTTCAAATGGTCTCTTGACACCAGCCAATTTTGTTTCCACTCAGGATCATGAATCTCCTCTACCTCTATTATTTTATTAATTAAATGCCAATTGACTTGCACAAAATTTATCATTGGGCCAGAAGTGCCTCAAAATACACACATGATGAGGATCCAGGGGGTTAAGAGTAGGGTGGCAATTTCAGATTTTAACAGAATACTTATATTTTATACTGATATAAATATAATAAAAATAGGTAAAGTATGAGAATTATTATAGATTCATAGCTTTCCCCTCATTAATTAGGAGGTCCAAAAAACTTTAACTCTTTGTTTTAAGAATTTATTTTATTTTTTCTTTAAAAAGAATTTGAGGTGGAGCGAAGGTACAAGGAGCTTATCCCCACCCCCACGTCCACGCCCACTCCCAACCTCAAATTTATTTAAAACAAGAATAAAAAAGTATCAAGATGAAGAAAGCTAAATTTTTTTCCGGCCACCCCCCACCAACTACTCCCATCTCAATTTTTTTTTTAAAAAGAAAATTTAAAAATTATAAAAAAAATATATATATATATATATTTTTCAGCCCTCCCGCCCTCGCTTCCACCCTATGCCCACCCCCACCTCCGCTCCAACCACTAACTCAATTTTTTCAAAATAAAAATATTTCAAAAAAAAACGTTAAATTTTTTTCCTCCCCCCTCCTTCCATCGTACGCCCATCCCTTTGTAATGACTTTGAAGGTCATTTTTGGGTATTTTTAGCTAAACTATTGTTTTGTTATTCCCAAAATTTGATTTGAGCCATTTTCTGATGAGTTGAAAAGCTGAATTTCGAAAATCTTGTGAAAAGTTAAAATTTTGCTAAAGAGAGTTTTAAAAGGCTTAAGTTTAAAAATTTGAGTTTTGGGGTTATCTTGAATTTCGGGATCGTACTGCAATTCCATCGATTCCATTAGCTCCGAAATGCGGAACTTGGTCTAAGAAAACTGACGGAACTGAATTTGAAGTTAAAACGGAGATTTGGACCCAAAATGGCATTTTCAGAGTGATTTGGATCATAGTTTAATTTTAGTCAACATTCAGAGTACGAAAGCTCTAATCAGAATTCTGATAGTTCTGTTGGTTTCAGATGATAAAGCTAACACTAGAAATGATCTAGTTGTGATTTTCAGAGTTTCTAAGAGTATTTTGGATATTTTGAGTTTTAATTAGTTTCTTGGAGTCCTGTCAGGTTTCGGGCCAACGAGGCCTCAAGCCCCAATTTCGATGATTCTATTGACTCCGAAATATCATTTCAAGTATATTTGCATATCTGGCTTGTGCATATCGGGTTCCGAACGAACCTCGGGGGTCTGTTTTGAGTTTTTGGAATAACTAGTTTGACTATAATCTGGTACAGCCAGACTGTTTTTTGTGTTCGCGGATCCCTATCTGCATTCGTGGATGCCTATCCATGCTCGCGGAAGTGTCGAAGGTTTTGACCTCCACGTTCATGGAGTACAAAAATGCCTGAAATAATGTGTGAATTTTAAATGTCGGGTCTTATCATTTTTGCTCCATTTTTAGCATTTTAAGTTCGGTTTGGGGGAGATTTTAAAAGATTTTAAGGACAAAGCTTTTGGATAGTGTATTTTTAACTTATATCTCCAATTTTCATTGTTTAACATCAAAATTCAGAATTGGAGAAATTGGGGTTGTCTTGGACATTGACTTTTGATAAAAAATTGATGATTGAAGGCTCAATTCAAGTCCTTTTTCGAAATGGTTTTTACCATTAGATTCTTTATTACTTGTGGGGTCATTTTCATATAAAAATTTTTGGATTTCAAAAAATCCTTTTCGGGATGAGATTTATGGACTATTTTGTCCTTTTCACCCGAATTACTTGACTTTTATTGTCATTAGTTTCATATTGAGATTGTGAATCCATATTTGATTAGATTGTGGTATTTTGTCTGTGAATTCGAGGGGAAAAGCTCCTTCTTTTACTTGATTTGGCTATTGATTGAGGCAAGTGAATTTGTAAACCTTGCTAAGCTTACTTGAACGCTATATTTCCTTTATATGCGACTTACAATGATCGGGTAATTATTGTTGGCTAAATTGAACTTGGAAAATTATGAGAATTGGATTAGATTGTGAAATTTCCTTGCAATGTTAAAGTGAATGTTAGATATTGATATGCATTGACTAGGAGCGGTAAATGAATTGGTCGAGTCGAATATGAGTCGATCAAATACGAGTTAACTAAAATAGATAAAATACGTAATTCTTCTCATATTTTAAATGGATAAACATGAGTTACCCAATAGGTAATATAGATAATTATGAATATTCATATTATAGTACAGATGATGTTAAAAGTTTCAAAAGCAAATCTTTTAGCCATTCGTCACCCCTACCCATCCATCCCAAGCCGCCTCACCCCCACCCCCACCCCTTAGAGTCCCCATACCCAAAATAAAATATAAAAGAAAATTTAGTTTTTTTAAAAAAAAAATTTTTTTATCCCCAACCCAAGCTCTTAGTTGCCCCACACACCGCCCCCAACCCCAAAACGACCCAAAAAAATGTTTTAAAAAATTATAATAACTTGTTTTTTCAAAAAAAAAATTCTTAAATTTTTTTTTAACTCTACCCTCGCCCCCATCCCATCCTACACAAAAAAATGTAATTTTTTTTTAGATTTATTTTTTTTAACCCCCCCCCCCCCTAAAAAAAGGAAATATTAAAAAAATTATCCCCCACCCCCAATTTCCTGCTCCTTCCAATAAAAAAGTTAATTTACATTTTAGAAAATTAAAAAAAATTTACTTACCC
>JAOTQJ010000001.1:15777222-15830463 GCA_025642045.1 Solanum sejunctum | reverse complement strand
TTTGCTTAATTTTTTTTTTATTTTACTACTTTAAAAATATATTTTTATTATGTTAATATTTCTTTAAAATGTATATTATTTTATAATATATTTTTTTTCTTTTCATTCTCATTCTCAACCTTTATTTTAAGTGATTCCATGCAAATTTTCACATTATCTTTTTTATGTTCATTTTTTTTATTAGTATGATTTTATTAGTATTCTATTCTTTAAACTAAAGTTAAATTCATTGTTGAGTAAATTTATAAACTTATGTTTTTCTTTAAATTATATTTATGTACGTTATATTGAAATTTGATATAAGAATATTATGTTAAATTTTTCATTCTGAATTTAAACTTATGTTATATTTTTAATTTCATTTGTGTTGGTAGTATATAACTTGATCTTTTACATCATAAACGATTCATTTTTTTAGTTAGATTTGATAGATTATCTTTTTTATCAAATATTTTAATAATTTTGCTATGATTATATTTATAATATTTATACTTTTGCCAAATATTGGCTTTCATATTTTTGTACAAAACTAGTAAAATTATTGTCGTATGATCAGAAGGTCATGAGTTTAAACGTTGAAAACAGCCTCTAACAGAAATGCAAGATAAGGTTGCGTGTAACAGACCCTTGTGGTTGTCCCCTTCCCTGGACCCTGTGCATAGCGAGAGTTTTAGTGCATCGAATTTGCATTTTCTTATGATTAATTCAATTAAAATATACTGATTTGAAAAATATTAATTATTTTTTTTACAATATTAGTTAAGAACATATGTTTATTAACTAATATATTTTCAAAAGATAATATATCTCTTAAATACTTAATTTAATATTATTTCTAAATATCCTTGCTTGTCTAATATGAATTTTTAATTTTAAATAATCAACTTATGTTTTTATATAACATTGTAATTACACATGTATAATTAAACAATCTACTTGAAAGTAATTATAATTACATTGTTGTAAATAAATATAATATAATAATTATTATATTATTATTATCTTAGTAGTCACATGAATTTCAATTATTAGATGACTTTGTTTTCCAAACAGATCCTAAAATATTTATAAATTAAGATGTCAAATAAAACTCTCGAGTACGTACAACCTTTGCAAACAGCGCGTTGGTTTATCATCCATTTTTTCTTTAAATAGACCAAACCCCCTCAGTAGTAGAAGTATATTATTTTTAAGCCACCCAGCCCCTTGTCTAAACCCCACCCCCCCTAATTCTCTCTATGCAACAAAAGAGAAAAAAAAAAGAGTCTCACATTTTTCCTCTATTTTGCCCCTCTCTTTCTTCGAATTCAACCCAACCCCAACTCCATGAAGCATACTCTATAGGTACAACTTCTCACCCTTTAAGCTTTTTTCTATGTTATATACATGTTGAGACATCATGTTCTTGAATGTGTTTGTATGTTTTTTTCCTTAAAATAGTTTTCTTGTTTTTTATGTTCATGTTTTCTTTGTTTTTACATCTATAACTGGTAGACCCATTTTATCTTTCACGTTCCTTTTTTGCTTTGAAGCAGTTTTTGTTCTTTTTTTTTTCCTGGATTATTTGGTTTTGTGTTATGGTTTTCTGGGTGTTTAGGTGCCTTGTTTTGCTTGTGAAACACGATTTGGGTAGTGGGTTTTGTTCAAGTTTTCGACTTGTTATGTTATGCTGTTTTGATTTTATTTAAGGATCGTCATTGGGAATTTTTTGGAGGTAAAGGTGATGGCTTCTTGTTATGTGGCTTGATAAAGATTCCTGCTTTTTCTACATTGTCTTTTTGTTTCGTTTCTTTCTCAGTTACGGTTATGATATGAATGCTTATTCGTTTTCTTCTGTTTTGAAATTTGGGTTTTGTGGTGTTAAGGATTTATGTGAAACGGTTGCTTCAAGGTTTGTGTTTATCTCAGATGATGAGGTGTTTCTGTCCTTTACTAATATTGGAGTTGGTTTTTGTTTGAAAATGGGATCTGGGGTTTGATGTTACAACTCCTACCACTCTGTTCATCAATGTTTCCCTTCAAAAGAATTCATTTATTGTTGGTGTAATTTAGATGAAAATTGAGTTTTGCTTTGCAGTCCATGTTTTTAGCTCCTTCCATTACAAGTTTTCGGTGAGTCATGACTGAATCCCTTGGTTTTGGCTTCGAGGATTTCGATGATTTATGACCGAATCCATTGGTTTTGGCTTCAATGATATCGATGATTTATGACCGAATCCATTGGTTTTGGTTTCGATGATATCGATGATTTATGACCGAATCCATTGGTTTTGGTTTCGATGATCTCGATGATTTATGACCGAATCCATTGGTTTTGGTTTCGAGGATTTTGATGATTTATGACCGAATCCATTGGTTTTGGTTTCGATGATCTCGATGATTCATGACCGAATCCATTGGTTTTGGTTTCGAGGATTTTGATGGTTTATGACTGAATCCATTGGTTTCGGTTTCGATGATTTTGATGATTTATGACTGAATCCCTTGGTTTCGGTTTCGATGATTTATGACTGTTACCCTTGGTTTCGGTTTTGATGATTTATGATTGTTACCCTTGGTTTCGGTTTCGATGATTTATGATTGAATCCCTTTGTTCTGGTTTAGATGATTGTGGTTTTTATTCCTTTTAAACAGCATTCTGTAAATGATCTTACATTTGGTTATTAGATTTGCCTCTGCATTCTTTAAATGGCATTTTACTCGATTATTCATCAACATTGTATCAAATTACTTAGGTATACACTTATACTTCAATCTATCTGGATTTTTAGGCATAAATTGATGGATAAGGGGCAGCAGAATGTTAACAGAAAACTATGAAGAAGAAAGATGACAATCAAACTCATTGATTTTCTGAATTAGGTACTTCTTCACATATTTGTGTAAGAAATTCTTGAAGGTCTCTGCTCGGTGAATAATACTTAGTGAAGTGCTAGTGTTCCATTGCAATCTATGGTGAGTAGTTTCTTTTCAAAAGTCCTTTTTGCTTTACGCGACACTCTAACTGTTACAAGCCAATGGCATTATTAAATTGAACTATCTGAGTGCTTTAATCAAAATGTACATTTTGTACAAGCAACAAGATAGGTTCAGAAACTATCCTCTTTTTTGGGACCTACTAAGTCAACTACTTAAGTATATTTGCTTTTCACACTTGGAAGAGCTAATTCAAGCATTCTTATTGTTTCGTTGGTTACCTTAGCAGTATATTGTGAGTAGATTACTTATTCCGTCCCATCAGAAACCTTTGGACTTTAATATGTTCACATGAGTTAGTTTTTGCTTTTATAGTTGTATCTCATGACAGAATGTTGAGTCGCTTTCTCTTGCAGATGGATCCATTTGAAGTGAATGGAGATCGCACGGATGATGTGTCTACAGATCAGTCGCTTTCTTTTGAGTCTTCTGATATAAGTGGTGTGCTTGGAGAGCCGGAGATACGTCCTCGAATTGGGAACCAGTATCAGGTTGAAATTCCACCTTTGCAGGGAGACTGCACTACATACACTAAAATGCTAGCTGATGAGAATACCAGAGCTGATATTTCATGGGATTTCATGGTTGGATTACCCATACCACTAGTGTGGGTCAATCAGGAAGTTGGAAGCACAGAAAATGAGAAGTTGGAAGATCTGGTTGATTCAATAAATGCAGCCAACGATAGTGTACCCTCAGAACCTGACAGTACCAGTTTAACCAACATGCATTCAGAAACAGACAATATGACAGTAATAAAGGAGCCATCAAGCACGATCTTGCACAGTAAGGTGACACTAGGAGAATCAGCAAATCTATCTTCTGAAAAGAAACTACAGGAAATAAGAGGCATGCGATATTGCTTAGTCCCTGGCATAGTCGTAGATTCTTGGACTGGTACCGAAAAGGCAAGTTTAATTCTAGGTTTGTACATCTTTGAGAAGAATTTTGTTCATGTTAAGAGGTTTGTTGAAACTAAAAGGACTGGTGACATCTTGTCATTTTATTACGGGGAGTTTTATGGATCCCCTGAGTACCGTAGATGGTCAGAATGTCGAAAAGTGAGAACCAGAAGGAGCGTGTGTGGACAAAAGATGTTCACTGGATTGAGACAACAGGAGCTGATGTCTCGTCTACTTCCCTGCGTTTCAGAAGAAAACCAAAAGGCTTTAACAGAGGTATTCAGACAAACTAGATTTACCATATCCAGTGTTATTCTCATGTTTATGTGCCCTGCTAAGTAATTCCGCCTGGTTAGATGTTATTTTGATTTATCACTGGCTTTCTAACATTTTCTGGGTTTTTCATCAACCTAGTTGCTTTAGATGCTTAATATTTTTTAGAATATTTGCATTCCATGCTGTATGTGTTAGTTATGTATTATCCAATATTGATGCTTTAGGTTTTATAATATTCCAAATTCCCTCGTCCTATGAAAGCTATGATAATCCTATCATCAGCAAACTGATGTCTTTGTATGTGCACAGTTCTAGTAATCTGGAATGAATGTGCATTATTCTAAAAATCTATTATAGATGCAGGGAAAAGAGTAAGTATTGCTTTTCTAAGTAATAAACTACAGATTTCTTGATCGACTGAATGTGTGCATGAATTGCTTATAGTGTAAAGTATTACAAGGATGGATTTTGTTTGAATTTAAACTTGACACTTCATACGATAAAGGTCTACAAAATTGCAAATTTCTCTGATTATCCATCTGTCTGATTGTGTGGATAGGCTTTAGTTAGAGATTGTATAATTTATGATGAGTTTAAGAGTAACATCAGTGAGTGTGTTGTTGTTTGCAGTGCAACCCCTTTCTGCTTGTCATTGTAATATCTTATAATACTGTAATTAATATGATTGGTTGGCAGGTCTCTAAGGCATTTGGAGAAGGAAAGATATTGTTGGAAGAGTATGTCTTCTCTTTAAAGGCTATGGTTGGGGTAAACATGCTCATTGAAGCAGTTGGCATTGGCAAAGGTAAATATGATCTTACATGCATGACGTTGGAACCTTCAAGGTCTAATCATGCAGTGCGATCAGAAGTCCCAGTTGGCAAAGCGTGCTCCTCTCTTTCAACAGACGAAGTGATTAAGTTTCTCACTGGAGATTACCGACTTAGTAAAGCTCGATCCTCTGATATATTCTGGGAAGCTGTTTGGCCCCGTCTTTTAGCAAGAGGTTGGCTCTCAGAGAAGCCTAAAAACTTGAATTATGCTGCTAATCCCAAGAATGAATTGGTTTTTCTGATGCCTGGTATTAAGAAGTTTTCTCGGAAATTAGTCAAAGGGAACCACTATTTTGATTCTGTTAGAGATGTCTTGGGTAAAGTTGCTTCAGATCCTACGCTTCTAGAGCTTAAGGCTGAAGGTGAAACAAATGAAACAAAGTTAGAACAAGATGATCTTCCAACAAGACAACGTCCTTGTTATCTTCAACCTAGAACTCCTAATCGATATACAGATGTTATGAAGTTTACTGTTGTAGATACAAGCCTCTCTGATGGTAAACCCTATAAATTGAGAGAGTTGAGAAGTCTTCCAGTGGATATCTCAAACAAATTGTCTTCTGGAAACAAAGCTGAAGAGAGTGAAGAGGAGTCTACTGATGGATCAGACTCTGTTGGTAATTCTGTGGTCAATGAAGCTGAGGCGAATCATTATAATTCCTCAAGGATTATCTCCAACGGAGAAATGCATTCTGATAGGAAAGGTTACAAAATCAGTGTTTCAAGCCAGAAGTTACAGGAAACTTCAAATGAGGGCATTCCTATATCTGATCCGGCTTCTTCTACTGTACCTGAGAATGATTCGAAGAAAACAAAAAACATTTGTGAAGATAAGCAGCCAAGAGAAGTGGTAAAATCCCACTCGTCTAAGAGATTGAAAGAAAACAATGTGGACTTCGTAGCTCCTGTTGCCAAGCGGAATAGGAGACTAACGGCTTGTAGTCGTGGAAGTGAAATGGTAAATTCTTTGATGGTCCCAGAAATGGAACAAGAGATGCGCCAAACCTCTAGCAGCAATGACCTCTTGCCAAACAACATTCCAATAGCTTCGTCTGAGGATAAGGTGTCATCAAGCAACTCATCAAAGAGCAGTCCTTCTCAAAGTGCCGAATGCGCTTCTCCTGATGGTCATGTCGTGAAGCTCCCTGATGTGGAACCTAAAACTAGGACAATGATCGACCTTAATGAACCTCAAGTCCCCCCTGATTCAGAATATGAAACTCTGGTGCCAGCATTGACAGAAGATCAAAGTGGTAACATGAAGAGTACTGATGATGTTTCTGGTGAGTTGAAGACATTGGCACATAATGCGAGTATGGAAGAGCAACAACCTAGCTTGAACTCACGTAGGCATGGCACTAGAAATCGGCCTCCAACCACAAGAGTACTTGAAGCTCTGGCAAATGGTTTCTTGACTGTGAATACACGGCAAAAGAGCAGAGAAGGGGGTTCAAAGAGGAAGGTGACATCCAGGAGTTCACGACAAACAGCTGGTGATATGAGGGCTACTGACTTTAGCAATAGCACAGTGGTTTCCCAAATGGAAGAAGATAAAGATGCTGTGTCTACAGGGGCTGATAGCAACATGTTTGGAAATATTCAGCATCCGCCTGGGGAGAGTGGGATGACAGTTGCCGACCATAAATAGGCAAGATGATTAAACAAGCTCTTCAATGTCTTGTTACTCATATCTGTGCTCTTGCTTCATGTTGCCATTGATGTCTGTTAACAGTCCCTGAAATGCAGGATTTCACCAGTAAAAGGTAAAAAAAAGTTTCACCAGTAAAAGATGTACATGCAGCCGAGGATTGTCGATACTGAATAATAGCACAAGGGAGAGAAATATTGTTGTTCAGATTCAAAAGAAGAGGTTTTTCATTCATTTGATTGCAGTTGCAGGAAGGAGCAAAGATTATTCTCAGCAAGACCTTTGTTTTAGAACTAGTGACCATGTGCTTAGTGTTGTCTCTTTAGTTGAGATGTTGTAGATATCTTATATTCAGTCCATAGGCCAATTAAACTCTGTGCGCCCCCCACCCCACTCCCACCCCGCCACCCCCTCCACCATATTTTCAGTTCTGTGTTTCCTAATGTTTTACTAGTAATAAACTTTCCTTAAGGCCTGTGAACAGAGCGGCAAAGCACCTCTTTTGTAAAACTGTAGTGTGTACAAGGGGCTTGGATTGTCAGTATAGCTAGTGTCTTACTACTTATAACCATCTCCAACAAGTTACATAATGAGATGCTTTGGAATTTCATTTTTCTGTTGGATTCTGGAGTTTCTTCTTCGTTGAAAATAACTAGTAGGTAACACAGAGAAAAGAAAAAGGCCAATGCATATCTCATATAAACAACACATTTGGATTTTATCATGAACATTTTTTTATTTATGGTGTTTTCTGAGTCAAAATAGTTTCTTTTAAAATGTTTATATTCCTGTGTAGTATGTAAGCCAAAAAAATATATTATTCTAAACTAATTAGTATATAATCTAGATAAATATATTATGAGAGCTAAGGATGTGAGAGTGGTGGGATGGGGGTTAAGAGGGTAGGGGAAGATGAGGTGTAGTGGAGGATAGGGATGACATATTAATATGGAATGTTATTTATGGACCTTGCTTTTATTACTTTCATGATATGCAAGTCAATTTCCTCTCAGAGAAAATATATTTTAGATTTTTGACCAATTAAAGATTAGAAAAATTGGAAACCCAATACCGATACATAGGATTGTGCAAAATTGGTTTAATTGATAAATTGTTATCGGGTTAATAGTTTTTATATAATTTTATATTTTTTTATTGGGTTAATGGTATAATTTTTTATTTTATTAATATGATCAACGGTTAAATCAATAATCCAATAAGCTTATATTAAAATTAATATTTTACTCCTAATTATAATGACAACTTAAACATTTTACCAACTTTATTTCCTAAATTTTAGTATCACTTTCAGTCATAGGCAACACAAATTAGCCTCTCTATTGCAACACTCTCTTCTAGACACAAAGTAGTATTACTTTCTCTCTTCTCAATTTTCGATTTGATGGTGACAAAAATAACAATTAATGTCTTCACAATTTATTGCATGAATCTTTAAAGGAAATTCGAACATTTTTTCTTAAACAAAATTTATCAATAACAACAACATATTCAGTGAAATCCGACAAGTGGAGCCTTGAGAGGATAAAATATATGCAGACCTTACCACTGCCTCATAGAGATAAAGAGGTTGTTTTCTTAAATAAAAGTTATCAATATAGAGATTTGTGATGACTTGTATTTCTGCTATTTCCATTTTATGAACATCATGCATATATAATTAGTTAAATTAAAAATCGAACCATTAAGAATCATAAATCAATTAGTATTGATGATAAACATCTTTCTGATTTCATCAATTTAACATGTTCACAAATCAAAAATCAATAAATTAAATCGATAGCACATAAAATCAAATGAAATCGTATGATGCACCCCCTAACCACCTTTGTATAGTACATACTTTTGTTTTATAATTATTGTCAAAAGATTATCATATGGAACTTTTAGTGTCGTTTGTGTATGACAATAAAATTCGCATCAAGAAAATAATAATCAAGAAGTGAAATTGCAATAGTCATAGTATTTTGTTTCAAGGTGTGAGTTCTACAATCTCTTTAATCCTTTGATTCGCCTTTTCAAATATAAATTCAAGGGCTCTTTAGTTTGATTTTAAATCTTGTAAGACTTGATACATTCGATCTTGACTTGTACTTAAATTCAAGGGCTTTTGGTCTCGATCTTGATTTATGAATTTGATGAACTTGAACTTGAAGTTGAACTTGATATAGATTTGTTCTTGAATTTTATCTTGACTTGTACTTGAATTCAAGGGATTTGGGGCTTGTTCTTGAATCTAGTGGTCTTGATCTTGATGCGTTCTTGAACTTAAATGGTTGATTGTTTGAATTCTTGAATTTGTAGCTTGTATGAAAATCTATGATGTTTGATCCACGAGCTCTCGCTGGCTTCTTGTTAGAATTCTTATATGTGAATTTTGAATTCTGAGTTTTGAGAACCCCTATATATAGTTATAGAATAGAGGAGTTATGATAGAGATAATGAGCATTATGTAGAGATTGTGATGATATTGAGAATGTGTGCATTATATTCATATGTTACTTGTGCATGGATACTTGTAATGGCTATGGTCGAGAGATGAGCAAAGTAACATATGGATTGGTAGTCGATGTTTCTATCGGTTGATGATATGGCCAAAGTTTCTGCCGATTGTGTGAGCATTGGCCGAGGTTTTTTCCGACAGTGTTCACAGATACAGATGATATGGTTGAGGTCCCTGCCAGTCGTATGAGCATTGGCCGAGGTTTCTACTAGCAATGTTCATGGATACATGGTCCATGCGAGGTCCCCATGAGTTTTGTTCTAATACAATCAGTGGATGTGTATCATAGGATAGACATACATCATGATTACTTAACATTGCATCACAATGTTTACATTTCATATAATTCATTCCATTTCATATCATTTTATTCTTGACATGATTACATATACCTTGTGTGATGTGTTGAATGCTTTGAGCCTTATACATTGTAAAGATTGGACTATGGAAATACTATGTTATGAGTTTATAATTGCTTATATTACTGATAGATTATTGCACTACTTGACTGTGGGTATCAGTTAATCATTGTGAGATAGTATTCTATGTTGTGTGTGTGTGTGTATCTTGTTGATGCATTGGGACTTTTCTGCGTACAAATGTGTAGTTAAGCGGTATGTGATTGGATGGATAAGAGTACTGGTGTTCTTCATTGCTTTACTTCAAGTTTAGTTTCCATTTGTTGAGTGACATGTTATTTTGTGCTCACTCCTTTCTATATTTTTGTAGGTTATAAGCTCAGTCTTTCTTGATAGATTTCCCAGTGTTCGAATCGAGCTTCTGGATTTTCTTGAGAGATAGTTGCTTGTCTCTTTAGCAGACCCTCAAGAATTCATCATTATGTTATTTTCTATTCGAGGACTAGGTATTGAGACTTTTATTTTTTTTGAGTACTATTATTTAGAAGCTTGTACATGTGACATCAGTTCTAGAATGGATTTTAGTTTGATTTTCTTATACATATCTATTATCTTAGACTGTTTTATCTTCCACATTTATTATTATATTGGACTTTTCAGATTTACATTGATTCGCCTTAGTGGGATGGTGAGTGTCATCATACTCGAATTTTGGGTCATGACAAAAAACCTCCATATCTTACTTAGTAGCTTTTATTGAAGCTGTTTTTATTATATATTTAAGTTTTATGCTTCTAATCTACATACTATTCTATTTGTCTCCCAATGCTTTAGTGGGTTTTCTCCTATTATTTCTATTTTATCTAATATTCTTATTATCTCTTCTAAGTCCTTCACACTTTTTATAGCTACTATCTTTGCTATTCCTGTCCTAAAGTTATGAAATTTTGTTTCTCTATCAATCAAAATGTAGTTTTAGTTTAACATATCGTAGTCTTCTTCTTCAGCATATATGTTGAATGACATCATCAAAGTATATGTATGTATGTGTATATATATATATTAATATGGTGATGATGATAATATCAAACTCAAACAAACTAAAGTTGAATGGAGCCTAGTGTCACGATCCGCCACTTGATCATTAAAAAGAGGGAAGAACCAGAGTCAAGGAGAAGAAACTAGAGTCTTGGAGAAGTTTTCGGAAGACTCTAGAACATTGTGGATAGCACTTAAAGCTCCTTAGAAGACTCTAGAATAATATAGATCAATCTTGCGAAACCCAAGAAAACTCTAGATGTATGAAGTCTTCTAGAGATAGGGACTAAATTATAATATTGAAGGACTTATAGAGTAAATATTATTTGCAATTTTATCCCTGGGGAGTAGTGTAAATAGAGGGTCATGCATCTATAGGAATCAAGCAAGAAGTTGTAAGCAATTTTCTAAGTGTAATACAAGTCTTCTCCAACAACTCTCTTGTTTCCTTCAGATCTAATGTTCCCTTAGTGATCTTAGTTGGAAAGGTTTACTTAAGCTTACAAGATCATGAAATAATTATGAGTAAGTTGTCTAGTGTCGCACAAAAGTCTACGTCAAAATCAAAGTCCATGACAGAGTGGTATCAGAGCAAGTTTCTATTAAGGGAATATGGAAAGTGAGGGAGACTTTAACGCCTCTAAAGCTGTCAACATTAGGTCGGATGTTGGAAAGAAATCACTCAAGGGCAATAATAACTCTAAGAGAAATTAGGAGATGCCAATTGAACTTAATCCAAGCGATGTCTTAACATCCCACTCACTCTCGGCCATTGAAGTGAGTGACAAGAAATGAGGTAAGGAACCCATAGACGTCATGCCCGGTATGGAGTGGATCACAAGAGTGGTGTAATGACCCAGAAAAAGAGTTTAGGAGTGACATGACAAATGGGAATTCGAGAGTCCCCAAACAAGCCTTATAGTATCCATATTCACATCATCGATTCGTAATCGTATCAAAAATAGTAAATATGTAGTTCTAAGGTATGAAAAAGTAGCACTCACGCTATGGGGATGTCATAAGGAAAGGGATTAACATGGATCCACATAACATGTACCACATAGAGACTAAGGGGTTGGTAAGTAAACGACCCTAAAAAGTGCTCAACAATGTGCCTGAGAAGTGCCCAAAATCATAATTTCCATATATCTCAAAATTCGTGCGTGATATCAAAAATTCGACTTCATATTCTTCGTCAGGGGGTCAAATTAAGTGGAACATAGGTCTAATTCTGATTTCAGAGCAAGCGAATCAAAATTTTATTTTCCCAAAAATTGAATATAGTAAGCATTGTGCGCCCTCAGCGCGACGCAGCTGGGCGCGACAGTGTGTATTTTTTTTGTGCAGTCTTTTTTAGTTCGGTCCAAGGCTTTTGGGTCTTGGGTCTAATTCCTCCCAAGCGTGAAAAATACTTATACTTAGCCATATTTCACCCTCATATCATTCAAGACATTCCCCAATACTCTTTTAAACACTTAGACTCATATTTCACCCTAAAACTCAAGTCCCAAACTCATCCAGACCTAAGGATTTTACTCAAACTTCAAGTCTCCATCTCCAACCTTCATCAAAGTATTCTCCAAAGACAAGATATGTGGGTTTCAACCATTGGGTGCTTTCACCTATGGCGCCCAAACTTCCTTTTCATCTAATTAGCATACTTTTAAATTGATTTTACATATGGGTCTATTATTATGAATTTGACTATGAACTATGTTGGGATTTTGTCAAAGTGTGACTGTTTTAGCATGTTTTGAGCTATGAATCTTAGATCTAACTTGATATTTGATGAGGGATTTTGATGTATATTGTATGATGGTGTTAGCAAGTATTGGTGGGATAATTTACTTCAAGATTTCTTGCATGATTTCACTCTTTAATTTCATGATTTTACACTAGCATTGCACACCCATCAAATGTTAGATAAAATATTCAAATTATGATTCTTGAGTTATTGAAGTCCTAATGCTTGGCATATGAGATATATGACTTTATGATGATGAAAGTATGTTGTATATATGTTAATTTCATGATGAACTTTCATAGTGTTGTGAGTTGACCAAGCCTAGTTCAGAGGATTGCAGGCCCGGGTAACCATATCGAGGGGTTGATAACTTAGTTGCCTAGTACAAGGGGGAGGAGGGAGGGTGAAGGGGGGGTGTAATAGGCCCATATAACCATATCGAGGGGTTAATACCTTGGTTTCCTAGTATACGGGATAGTAGGCCCGTATAACCATATTAAGGGGTTGGTACCTCATTAACCTAGTACGGGGGGAAGTAGGCCTATATAACCATGTTAAGGGGTTGTTACCTTATTAACCATATTGAGGGGTTTGTATCTCATTCGCCTCTCCAAGGGGGTGGTAGGCCTTGGATATATATTGATGGTCACTTACTACACATGTATTTTATTCTATATAAGCATGGCTTACTTCAAGCATCCTTCACTCATGTCATATTGTTATTATGCTATTTATTGCCTATGATATTGCATTTTGCCTATGTTGACTATCTATTGTTGCATTGTATCCTATATACTTAATACATTCAAACATACTAACTCATGCTCTATGTATACATGATGTCACCATGTAAGAATTGAAGCCTCGCTTGATCCTCCTCCTCCTCCACGTGTCTAGTACGATTGTCTCTCAACCCATTTATATTCCTCCCCGATACTCAACCCATTTATATTCCTCCTTACCGTATGGCTCCGGCGAAGTTAAAAAAGTTGAAGGAAAAATTGAGGAATTTGTTGAAAAAGAGTTTTATTAGGCCTAGCCAATCACCTTCGGGTGCACTGGTATTGTTTGTGAAGAAGAAGGATGGATCTCTTAGAATGTGTATTGACTATTGACAACTTAATAGGTCACCATCAAGAATAGGTATCCTTTTCCAGGGATTGATGATTTTTTTGACCAATTACAAAGGGCTATCCACTTCTCTAAGATTGATCTTCGATCCGGGTATCATCATGTGAAGGTGAGGGAGTGTGATATTCCTAAGATGACTTCCGAACTAAGTATAGGCATTATGATTTTGTGGTGATGTCTTTGGGGTTGACCAATGCACCAACCATCTTCATGGATTTTATGAATAGGGTCTTCAAACCCTACCTTGATTCATTTGTTGTAGTATTCATCGATGATATTTTGATATATTCTCATAGTGAGGAGGAGCATATGGGCTACTTGAGGGTAGTGCTACAAAGATTGAGGGAAGAAAAGTTGTATGTCAAGTATGAGAAGTGTGAATTTTGGTAGAAAGAGGTTGATTTCCTAGGTCATATAGTATCGAGGGATGATATTAAGATGGATCCTAAAAAGATGAATGTGATTAGAAATTGGCCTAGACCATTGATCCCATCAGATATTAGGAGCTTCTTGGGCTTAGCGGGTTACTACTAGAGATTTGTGAATGGGTTCTCTTCTATTTCTTCTCCTATGATAAAGTTGACCCAAAAGAAAGCTAAGTTGTGTGGACCAATGAGTGTGAAAAGAGCTTTCAAACCTTCAAAGATAAGCTTGTGTCAGCTCCTATTTTGTCTCTACCGAAAGGGCTAGAAGGGTTTATTGTGTATTATGATGCTTGCCTAGTTGGTTTGTGTTTTGTTTTGACGCAAAAAGGTAAGGTCATAGGTTATGTCTCTAGGCAACTCAAGGTGCATAAAAAGAATTATCCTACTCATGATCTTGAATTGGCCTCCATGGTATTTGCTTTGAAAATTTAGCGTCATTATTTGTATGGAGTGCATGTTGATGTGTTTACCAATTATAAAAGTCTCTGATATGTGTTCACTCAAAAAGATATCAACTTGAGGCAAAGAAGATTGTTAGAACTTCTTAAGGATTATGATATATGTGTACACTATCATCCCAGTAAGGCTAATATCATGGCGGATGCTTTGAGTAGGGTATTTATGAGTAGCCTAGATCATGTTGATAGTGGGGGAATAGAGGTGGCTAAGAAGGTCCATCGATTGGCTGGATTGGGGGTTAGGTTGGAAGAGGTTGATAATGGTGACTTTGTGGTTGTTGATGGTTCAAAGTCTTCCTTGGTTGATGAAGTAAAATAAAAACAAGATATTGATCCCTCCTTGTCAGAATCTAAGGCCTTGGTGAAAGAGGCAAGGTGGAGGTTTTCTCCCAAGGTGGAGGTGGTGTCCTTAGATACCAAGGTAGGTTATGTGTGCCTTAAGTTGATGGCTTGAGAGAAAAAATTCTTGATGAGGCTCACGGTTCTTCCTATTCTATTCACCCTAGTTCTACCAAGATGTATAGAGATTTGAGGGATGTGTATTGGGAAAGGTATGAAGAAAGACATTGCCGAATTTGTTTCCAGTTGCCATAGTTGGCAACAAGTCAAAGCCAAATATCAAAGGTCGAGTGGCCTAAACCAAGACATAGAGATTCCTACTTGGAAGTGCGAAGCGATTAATATAGATTTTGTGGTTGAATTGCCTAAGACTAGAAAGCATTTTGATTCCATTTGGATTGTGGTTGATAGGATGACGAAATCAGCTCACCTTCTATCGGTTAAGAATACATATGGGGATGAAGATTATGCTAGGTTGTACATTCATAACTTGGTGAGGTTGCATGGAGTTCCTTTGTCCATCATATCAGATCATAGTGCACAATTCACTTCACACTTTTGGAGGTCCTTCCAAAGAGGTCTTGGAACAAAAGTAAAGCTTAGTACGATCTTCTAACCTCAAATGGGTGGCCAAGCCATAAGAACTATCCAAACTCTTGGGGATATGTTTAGGGATTGTATTTTAGAGTTCAAGGGTAGTTGGGATGATCACCTTCCATTGATTGAGTTTGTAGCTATCATTCTAGCATTGATATGGCTCCTTTTGAGGCCTTCTATGGTAGACATTGTAGATCATTAATTGGGTGATTTGAAGTGGGATAAATGGCTTTGTTCGGTCTGGATTTGGTTATGGTTGCTATGAAGAAGGTAAGAATGATTAGGAAAAGGTTGAAAATATCCCAAAGTCGCTAAAAATCTTATGCTGATGGGAGAAGGAGGGAGCTTGAGTTTAAAGTTGGTAATTAGATTTATTTGAAGTAGTCACCCATGAAGGGTGTGGTTCATTTAAACTACGTCCAAGATTTATGGGTCCTTATAGGGTAATGAGGAGGATTGGTAAGGTGGCCTATGAGTTGGAATTGCCTAGTGAAATGGAATTGGTTCATCCGGTCTTTTATGTGTCTATGTTGAGGAAGAGTACGGATGACCTTAATGCCATTATTCCTCTTGATGTTGTGGGAGTAGTTGAAGACAACTTGACATATGAAGAGGTGCCAGTAGACATCTTGAATAGATAAGTGAAGAGGTTAAGGAATAAGGATGTCGCTTCCGTTAAGGTCCTCTGGAGGAATCAGCAAGTCGAAAGTGCTACATGGGAGGCCGAAGCAGACATGCAAAAATGATATTCTTATCTCTTCCATTCTACTCAATCCTAAGGTACTAATTCGAAGTCTTCTATGTGATTTCATGTCTCATATTCCAGCACCTAAGTCATTCGCATGCGTTCATGTTTATATTGACAATGTTCATTGTGATTTTACACTTATGTTGAGATTTTGAAAATGATATTTTGAGTGTGTTGATGCATTCTTGTTGGGAATAATTTTTTTATGATCACTCTTTTTATATATATTTTTTTGAAATTCGGGGATGAATGTTCCCAAGGAAGAGATATTGAAATGACCCCAAAAAGTTCCTCAAAATGTGCCACGAAAGTGCCCAGAATCATAATATCCATATATCTCAAAATTTGTGTGTGATATCAAATATTCGACTTTATATTCTTAATTAGGGGGTCAAATTGAGTGAAAATAGATCTAACCTCAATTTTAGAGCAATCGAATCAAAATTTTATTTTCCCAAAAATTGAATTGCAATAAGCATTGCACCCTCAGCGCGATGCGGCTGGGGCACGACAATGTGTATTCATGTGCTATATTTTAGTTCGATCGAAGACTTTTGGGTCTTGGGCCTAAGTCTTCCCATGCGTGAAAATACTTATACTTAACCATATTTCACCCTCATATCATTCAAGACATTCCCCAATATTCTTTCAAACACTTAGACTCATATTTCACCCTAAAACTCAAGTTTGAAAACTCATCCGGGTATAGGGATTTCACTCAAGCTTCAAGTCTCCATCTCTAATCTTCATTAAGTTATTCTCCAAAGTTAAGCTATGTGGGTTTCAACCATTGGGTCCTTTCACCCTTGGTGCCCAAGCTTCCATTTAATCTAATTTTCATGCTTTTAAGTTGATTTTACATATGGGTTTATTTTTATGAATTTGACTATAAACTATTTTGGGATTTTGTCAAGGTATGACTGTTTTAGCATGTTTTGAGCTATGAATCTTGGATTTAACTTGAGATTTTATGTGGGGTTTTGATGTATATTAGATGATGGTGTTACCAAGTATTGGTAGGATGATTTACTTGAAGATTTCATGCATGATGTCATCTTTAATTTTATGATTTTACACTAGCATTGCGCACCCACCAAGTGTTTGATAAAATGTTTGGATTATGATTCTTGAGTTGTTAAAGTCCTAATTCTTGGCATATGAGATGTATGACTTTATGATGATGAAAGTATGTTGTATATATGTTAATTTCATGATGAACTTCCATAGTGTTGTGAGTTGACCAAACCTAGCTTGGGGGGTTGTAGGTCCAGGTAACCACATCGAGGGGTTGGTACCTTGGTTGCCTAGTATGGGGGGTAGTAGGCCCATATAACCATATCGAGAGGTTGGTACCTTGGTTTACTAGTATGGGGGGTAGTAAGCCCATATGACCATATTGAAGGGTTGGTACCTCATTAACCATATCGAGGGGTTTGTACCTTGGTTGCCTAGTACAGAGGGTAGTAAGCCTATATAATCATATTGAGGGGTTACTACCTCATTAACCATATTGAGGGGTTTGTACCTCATTCGCCTCTCCAAAGGGGTGGTAGGCCTTGGATATTCTATATTGGTGGTCACTTGCTACACATGTATTTTGTTCTATATAAGCATGGCTTACTTCAAGCATCCTTCATTCTTGTCATATTGTTATTATGCTATCTATTGCCTATGATATTGTATTTTGCCTATGTTGTCTAACTATTGTTGCATTGCATCCTACATACTTAGTACATTCAAACGTACTAACGCATGATCTATGCCTACATGATATCACTATGTAGGAATCGGAGCCCCGCTTGATCCTCCTCCTCCACATGGCTAGTACGATTGTCTCTCAAGCTAGTTGGTGAGTCCTCCATTCTAGGGACAATGTTATGATCTCATCCTATGTATTAAAACTATCCTCTCTTATGTATGTATCGACTACGAGGGTGAGCCCGATTGCTTGTCTTGGCCTCGCTAAGTATTTAAGTTTTACAGGTGTTGTTGGACATATTTTATATTATATTATGAGCTTTGACTCTCTCTTGACTCTTGATGTTTATGATATGAAAGTTGTCCCTTAGCCTCATTTATACCTATTTATTATCCTCATTTATCCCTATTTACAATCTCTTATTATATTTTATTACTTCCACGACCAAGGATGTGTAATGGTATGGTAAAAGGCTTGCTTGGATCCCTTTGGGTTCCCCATACGCTATGTCATATTTAGGCCCTACACTTGGATCGTGACAGTAAGTATGACTCAATCTATGGGGGCAAAACGAGACTTAAGATCTTCCATATCATAGCATAAATTCGTATCATAATAATCATAATCAATCCATAATAACCATATCAAATAGGTAGCCATAATCATAATATCCAAATACAACACATAGCATATATTATACAAGAGTCTACAAGATGCCCAACAATGCCTCTAGTCATAAGATAGGACGATGGCCAAGACATGTACGGAGCTCATCCTCAAAGTAAATAACATAAATGGAAGCAACATAGGTACAGGAATGGTGGCTTATTCTTGGAAGATAGGACTCACCACAACAAATGTCTCAAATCTGATCTAGACGACAAATAGTGGATAAAGTCAGTCTCAGTTCCTATATGGTGAGGTCGTGTAGGCAAAAAGTATGTATTAGTATGTTTGAATGTACTAAGTATGCAGGCATATAATGCATATAACTTATCAAACCTGCATTCAGCGTTAGATGATAAAGGCAAGTAATATAAAAAGAAATATATAGCAAAGAAAAGTAATATAAAGATATGCCATGAAATCCATGATGCATGAAATGTCATAATGCTCATATATAGAGGGGACGTGACTATAACCGACATCTCAAATTCATGTGAGTTATTACATGAATTTGTCCGATGTAGACCTTCCATCGGTAAGAGAAGATTACTTGCCAAGGGTACTCTATACCACACATTATGACCCTGTCATTTTGGTGTGATGGACACCTTCCTTACGGCCTAGTCATTTCAGAAGAATTTATGTATCATATCATATCATATCAAAATGTGTAATCATTCCTTACGACTCAATTAATTTGATATTGGCTATCGTATACCTATGCTAATAGATAGTTCAAGAAAAGGGAGAGGATCCTTGGGGATAGCCCTAATGCCTCCAATTCATTCGGTGCAAAGTCATTATCCCATAAGATTACTTATACATATACACGCTTGCCAAAGAGGCACAAGTCATTTCAAATCATTTCAGTGCATACTTGGGCTTAGTATCCAAACATTATTCATAATCATTTACATTTCGGCTAAGAAGTCAAATCATAATTCAAGCCATACTTCGCATGCATAGGAATAGCTTATTCACTTATAACAATATAGTGTAAACACCCAATATGCTCAAAGATCCAATAACATAGACATTTATATGATCACATTCTTGTCATCACAATAACCTTATCAAAATCATCTCATAAATATATGTGGGCTTAACCCACTGGATCATTTTCATCAAAATCCAATGCTCATGACTACATATGCCATGGATGATATTAGATTAGCATGGGTAATAAAGACTCAATTTAACATCAATAATACATAGGAAATTCAAGTAAATCCATAAGTAAAAGCCACATTTAAATTACACTTTAGATTACCCATACTAAAATCAAACATTAAAGGAATAATGCATATTCAAATCTTCATAATATTTATGCAATTTAAAATATTAGGTCTTAAATCAGTTTAAAATCAACAATAAGGCATAGATCCTATCTTAATTGAATTAAATAAATAAAAATCTTACAAATACAAAATTAAAGTAAGCTTAAATTTCATAAATCAAGTGTAAAAGAATTAGAGTCTTCATGATTGAAAGGGACCATGAATCAATCCCACATACCTTAGCTAACCAAGAAGAAATAGGAAGAAATTTAATGAATAAGAGATCCTTTCCTTAGTCTTCAAGACAATCATCCAAGGTTCAGTTTTGAGGAGTTCATAAAAGAGAGTTTGAATATAATTCTAAGTGTGAGAATGAATTAGAATGAGGGAGGAAGAGCATAGGTCATTTGAATGTCTTAGGATAGCATAAGAAGTTACAAAAGTCCATTAAAAGTAGCCACAATTACAAAAAAAAACTATTAATAAAATGGAATAAGAATTATTATCAGGGGTATCGTAAAAAGGTCTCATGGTACATTCAAGGTCACATGGACCGTGAGCCCATCCGTGAAGCCTCACTTAGCCAAAACAAAGAGAATACAACACGAATGGGCTTTAAAAAAATGGGCATAACTTCTTGATCCGAACTAGCAATTAGGTGAAATCGGATACTTTGGAAAGCTAATTCAAAGAGATTATATTTGGTAGGTCGTAGGCCACCCAATTCTTTTTGTGCTAAGAGATATGACCATTGACTCTTCTATCGGCTCTTGTGAAAAGCTTAGCCAATCGAACTTATTTGAACTTGGCTTGATGAAGGAGACCCATGATGACCCTAAATTGCATAAATAAGCTTGGATTGAGGGCCTGAAAGTGGATTTATGTTGAGCATGAAGGTTTTGTGTGAATTCTCCGATTAGAGCTCGAAAAGAGAATTCAAAAAGTGTTTGAGTGAGTGAATGAGAAGCTAAGTGTTAGAATAAGAACAAGTAGTAATGAAGGAGTATAAACTAATTTAAGGGTCATGTATAGGGGTCACATGATCCAAACAAAGGCACACGAACTATGTGCCCTTCCGTGAAGCCACACTTAGAAAAATTCTCACTAACAAAGTTTTGAGATGGTGATTCCATACTTAGAAAATTTTCTCACCAACACCCATACGAACCGTATAAGGTTCATGTGTGACAAGCCTTAGCAAAAAAGATGGTTTTCAAGGCTAAGGCTATATCTCACAAGCCACCACACGGCCCATAAAGTGCCATATGAACCATGTAGGGTTCATGTGGTGTGAGCCTTGGTCTCAAACTCGAACATAAGGCTAATACTTTATACACAAGGCCAAGGGCCACCTCAAAGCCCCTTCATATGGCCTATGGTGAGTCACACAGCTCATGGAGGTGTCCATAAGGTGTAACCTTAGTCAATCTTTTTCAGAACCAAATTCCAAGTACCATTAAAGCTATACAAAGTTTGGATCCTTACATCATATTTCCCTTGGGATCATTCATCCTTGAATCTACTAGAACAAGGCTTGAAAGGCTTGACTTGAACACGAAACATCCAAACACAAGATACAATACATAATCCATTATTTGAAAATCATATAGTCACTAAAACTCATATCAAAAAATATTTTTAAATCATTCAAAACACCTTTAAATCATTTTAATGCACATGTATGCATGTCATGTCATATAACTCAAGTGAAAAAATTAAGACCATTAAGAATAGAAAGAACTTAATACCATAGGATTGAGTAGATTAGAAAGGATAAAGGTATCATTGCATCATACTTGCCACTTTCTACGTAGCACTTTCAATATATTGATTTCTCCAAAGCACCTTAACCAAAGCTGCATCTTTATTGCGAAGCTGCTTCACTTGCCTATCCAAGATCTCAATTGGGTTTTCCTCAAAGGACAAGTTCTCCTCAATCTCAACAACTTCCAAAAGTGTCATTGTATTAGGATCACCAATCAATTTCCTCAACCTAAACACATGGAAAATCGGGTGAATAGAACTCAAATTCGGAGGCAAATAAAATCTATAGGCCACATCTCTAATCTGCTCAACAATCTTATAAGGATCTACATACTGAGAACTTAATTTGCCCTTTTTACCAAAACTCATTACACCCTTCATAGGAGAAATCTTCACATACACCCTATCATAGACAAGAAACTTAAGATCCCTCTTTCTAACATCCAAATAAGACTTTTGATGACTTTGAGTCATCTTCAACCTTTCCCTAATCAATTTAACTCTTTCCATAGCCTCCAACATAAATCCAGGCCTATAAAAGTCATTTCATATAACTCAAACCACCCTAGCGGAGATTTACACCTTCTACCATATAAAGCCTCAAACGATGCTATACTAATGCTAGCATAAAAGCTATTATTATAAGAAAACTCAATAAGTGATAAATGATCACCCCAATTTCCTGTGAATTCAAACACCCAAGTCGCTAACATGTCCTCCAAGGTTTGAGTTGTTGTCACATCCCAAGTCTAGGGCCTAGACGTGACCAGCGAATGAGAAATCCAAAGGAACCCCAAACAAACCTCATAGCATATCATTACACACCCTTGATCATAGAAGCAATATAAAACAACATAAGAAACATGAATAAGGGGAATTGGGACTAAGAGAAAGAGAGAGACAGGGAAAATTTAATACATAAAGATGAGTCAAAGCTCAAACATAATATATAACTAGTTCAACAACACCTCTAAACATTGATACTTAGTCGGGGCCAAGACAAAGCAACTGGACTCACCCTCATGGTCATAAGTATACAGTAAATAAAAGAGAGTATTAATACATAACATAAGAGAATAGTCATTATCCCTGAAATGGAGGACTCACCAAGGCTAACTTGAACAATCCTTCTAGCTACATATAGAATCAATAGGAGCTCCGATTCCTATATGGTAACATCATGTAGGTATAGAGTATACATTAGTATATTTGAATGTACTAAGTACGTGGGATGTAATGCTTTCAAGAGATAGGTAGAACAATCAAAATGCATAATTATAAGTAAAGGATAGGTATAATATCAATATGGCATACATTCTTAATGCTTAAGGTAAAACATGCTAGTAAATCATGATTAAGGAATATAAACTAACTATGAGGAACATACTCAAACCCTTTTGTACCAACCTTTATGAAATGGGCCAAATGACCCCCACTCACCTTATGGTATAACCTTTTTGGAGAATGTTATTAATACCCCTACCATATGACATAGTCTTTTTGGCAAGTAGTATAAGATGTCCTCTACTTTACGATATCATCTTTTGGGTAGGAAACGTGATTCATTCTATCTTATGGCATGACCTTTTCAATAGAATGTCCATACCTTATGATATGATCTTTTCGGTGGGAACCTTTAGTCTTTTTACTTTACAGCATGGCCTTTTCAGTGGAGTATCCATACCTTACGATATAATCTTTTCAGTAGGTACAATTAGCGAATCTACCTTACAAGATGGCCTTTTCATTAGGGTGTCCATACCTTACGATATGATCTTTTCGGTAGAAATCATTAAACACTCTACCTTATGGCATGGCCTTTTTGGTAGGAATCATAGGACTAGCTCATCAAACCATTACATTCAAATCATCAAGAAAGAACTCCTCATTTTCCCAAGAATACAATAAACATAAGAACCCAATAATAACATGCAACACCACAGGTACTTCACCATGAAAACAACTCATATAGACATCCCTATCATCACCACAAAGTTATCATATACCTACACTTCCTTTCCTTATTATACATCATATGCCTACAATCATCTCATCATCATCCTATTATTATTTCAGCATCATATAATCATCATAACACCACTAAACTCAT
The DNA here is from genome assembly GCA_025642045.1 of Solanum sejunctum. Lineage (NCBI taxonomy): Eukaryota > Viridiplantae > Streptophyta > Magnoliopsida > Solanales > Solanaceae > Solanum > Solanum sejunctum. The sequence goes on along the minus strand of JAOTQJ010000001.1, from coordinate 15,806,952 downwards.
AACACATGCATTGGACCTTCAATTCCTCAAGAAACCCTAGGTGAACATTTTATCAAACACTTGGCTGATGTGTAATAGGAGTAAAAGACTGTACAATATAGAGATAAAATCATGCAGGAAAATCGATTGTAAAACCATTATTCAACACCTTGCAATACTCTCAAAACACACACATCAAAACCCTCATCAAATCTTATATAAGATCCAAGATTTAAAGCTCAAAACATGCTAAAATAACCATACTTTCATAAACTAAAATTATTGTGTAGTAAATTTCTTAATATACAAGATCCACATATGAAATCAACTTTAAATTATGCATTATTAAGTAAAAGAGGGTTTAGGCACCATGGGTGGAAGGACCCAATAGTTCAACACTACATACCTTAACTTTGGAGAACCCTTGAAGAAGATTGGAGATGGAGACTTGAAGCTTGAATAAGATCCTTGAATAAATCCTTAATATTGGTCCTGAGTTTGGGACTTGAATTTAGGGTGAAATATGAGTCTAAATATTTGAGTGAGTTTTGGGAAATGTTTAGGATTATGAGGGTAAAATAAGGCTAAGTATATGTATTTTCAAGTGTGGGGACCCTTAGGCCCAAGACATAAAAGTCTTGGACCGAAAAAATTAAAACAGGCACCCTAAAATACTAGAGCGCATCACGAAGGTAAGGCGGACTGCTCACTGGAAATTACATTATCTGGACGAATGAGTTTTATGAAAATGGGCATAAATCCTTCATCTGAATTTGGAGTGAGATAAAATAAAGTGTGTTAGAAAGCTAATTCAAAGAGCTTTCAATTGATAGGTCGTGTGCTACCCAATTCTTTGTGTGCTAAGAGATATGCCCTTTCAAAGTTAACCCTCCTAAATAGTGTGTTTTGCAAGTTTTGGATTTTGATACGGTTGCTCTAAAATTTGGGTTAGACCCATTTCCCAATCAATTTGTCACTCTAAACAAGAATATGAAGTTGGATTTTCAAAATAATGAATGGATTTTAGATACATGGAAAATAAGATTTCGGGCACTTCCGAGGCACATTTTCGGGCACTTTTTGGAGTTGTTTCAATTGTCCTCTCGGCTTGTCCAACTAATTGAGAATCAAAAGCGATACTTAACTTTACCTTAGTGCCAAGCATTTTTTTGAGATGATTTCCAAAAGTGATAATGTAAATTAGGTACCAAATCTTATATAATAAAAAGTAGTCTCAACCGATAAGAAATGAACCGATTTGGTAATTCTTCAAATAATTACCCATATGGAGTCAAATTGCTTCCCCTACGGGGAAACTCAATCACAAAGTCCACATTCATATTCTCTTTTTTTACATAGGGATTTCAATGTTTTGGGCCAAACAATCGAACCTCTGATGTTCCACCTTCCCTTGTTAGGTAATTAGAGCATTCAGATACAAACTTGGCTATGTCTTACTTCATATCATGCCACCAATATACTTTTCTCAAGTCCCAATACATTTTGGTAGATCTCAGATGTATGGAATAATGAGAGTTATAGGCTTTACTCGTGATCATCTCTCGAAAACCATCAAGGAATTGAACACACAATCAATCTTGGTACCGAATTACACCATCTCCCCCTTGGGAGAAAATCTCTATTTTATTTTTAGTAACCAACCTCTTCAACATAATCAATGACAGGTCTAAGTCTTGCTTTGGCTTGACATCAACAACAACAGAAGATTCAGCCCCATTCTGAACATGAATGAAACATCATTAGATCCACTCAACCTAATTTCCCAATTTTGTCAAACAATACACACCCTTCACCAACTCCCTTTTGACCTCATCTATAAGATCAACTACAATATCTTCCATGCCTAGATTATATTATGGGCCTAAAGTAACTCTCCCTATTTAGTAGGGAGGGATGGAGATAGAAATCCTTAAGACACGCTCCATGGTACGATATGAATCCTGAAAAGGTGAAACATTTCCTAAAATGCTTGTAGCCTCTTACCCATAGGTATAGCGCGCTTCACAACCATAAAGAAACTTCTACTTGACGCAGCATATTGGACTCCAAGGACCATTTATAAACTTATATCTCTGATACAATCTCTGTCACGACTCGAACCTAGGGTCTAGGAGTGACATGGCGAATGGAAACCCAAGAGTCAATATGCTATAAAAATACAACACTTTTGATGCTTAAAACTTAAAATTTTGTGTGTTCTCAATGCGATGTTAGTTGGTTTGATGTGCTTTTGTGTTTCATTTGTAGGATTCTAGGGTTGCCCTTGATTTTGGGAAGAAAATGTAAAAGTTATTGATTTTGGTGATTTACGAGACCCTTTACAGGCCTAGTGCACTCTACAGGCCTTGACGGATATTTCATGGACAATTCCAGTGAGGAGATGATTTTCTGAAGTTGTTCTATAAACATACATATAGGTCATGGATTAGTTTTCGTTCTCTGAGGATCAAAGATGAGGGACTTTCGGAAGATTCATCAGAGGAAACTCCCCTACAGGCCGTACAACACTTTATGAGTCAGAGAGGGGTATCGTAGATCTCAGGTTCAATTTTTAGCAATATTTATGAGATGTCAATTGCGGGCCATGAAATGTAATACAGTGCGTAAACCTGTTTGTGGGGCTACCAACCCAGCTATTCTATTTTATTTAGGACTTATATTTTAAATATTATAAACAGGTTTGTAGGTTATGTTTCAAGAGACACACAAAGAGCTCAGTTAAAGGGAGAAAATAGTGAGATTGAGGAGAGATAACATTGGAGAGTTTTGAGAAACACTTGTACTTTAATTTGATATTTAATCTTGTGATTCTCATTGAAGTTTGGATTTGCATGTTGTTAATTCAATTATGTAAGTGCTCTATTATATTATTTCAATTCATAAATCTTGCATCTACATAAATCATGGGTAGCTAAATCCAAAACTAGGGTTGTGAGAACCATAAAAAACTAACATGGTAAAATTGGATAATTGATAATTTTTGGAAAGTGCGCATGCATGTATTAACTAACTCTCTTCATTTTGCATGTTTTGTAATGGTGGCCAACATTAGAACTCGCTTAGTGTTACTAAATGGACCAAGGTGGTAATGAATAGAAAAAAAGATTAATTAACAAGATTCGATTGATGTGTTCTCGTCTAATCAATCGAACTAGGCTAAGGAGAGGTTTTACTAGGACTAATAGGTAAGGCTTAGTAATTCACACTGTAGAAATAGGCCAAGTCACGTAGTGAAATTCACCTCTCCCTACAACAAAGGGTTTGGTGAACTTAACTTACCGTCTTGGATGCTATACACAAAAAAGAATTAGGTTATTCAGTGATATTAAGTTAGGGAATCATGGAAAACACAAAACCCTAGTTTCTCTCTATATTGATTTAACTCTTGTGTCAGTTAGGTTTACTTTTTTATTGATTATTGCAAACCCCCCTTTTCGGGGAAGTAAGTTGGTTAATCACTCAAATTGCGTTAATTGAATTCACCTAAGTCTACATATTCCCTTAGGTTCGACCATAACCTTGGGTTCTATTTCTTGACAATGACCGCTTTATCCTTAAAAAAGAGGTGTAACTTAGGCAACATAAAGATTTTTGGCACTATTGTTGGGAAAAATGGATAGATTTGGTTAATTCATAGTGATTTGGGTATTAATCCTTATTTCTCACATTTTAAGTTTTTTGTTGTTTTAGTTAGTTTTTTCAGGGTGTAAGTGTAGTGTATGCCTAACACACAAAGTCGAGGCATACACTTGACTCCGTTTGACTCAAAGATCCATAGAATATTAAGAAGGATGGCCTAATACAATGCTAACAGCGTGGTTAATGCAGCTCTGAATAGGAATGAGAATGAGAATGCTGACAATGAGAACCCACCTTCTCTCGAGAATATTGCTCCATAGCCACAAGATTTCAATGCCATTGCTTATTAGTGGAACCAATATAGGCTTAATTATGGCTATAGAGGTGACTGGTTATTGTGTTGCCACTACTACCCACAAAATTTATATTCTCGAATGGGTTGCATCAAATGCTACAGAACCATCAAATGGGTTGCTTCAAATGCTACAGAACTTTGGGTTATTTGCAAGCTTATGATCAAAGGATCCTCATAGCCATCTACACAACGTTGCTTCATCTGTAAGAGTGTTGTCACAAACCAAGCCTAGGATCTAAATGTTCCACGGCGAATGAGTATTCAATGTACAGAAAGAGTCTCAATATAGCATAAAATAAGTAAATATTATCCTTGGAATTGAGGAATCATCAAAGCTTGCTTCAAATGACCTAACTAGCCACGTAGAAGAGGAAGAGGAACAAATAGGACTTTGATCCCTACATTGTGATATCATGTAGGCATAAAGTATGCGTTAGTACATTTGAATGTACTAAGTACATAGGATTCAATGCAACAAGACATAAATCAATATAGTCAAAATGCATAATAATAAGCAATAGATAAGTGTACTCTCAATATGGCATGCATGAATAATGCTTGAAGAAAAACATACTTGTAAATAATTCAACTTACATAGAACATAATAATAGTGTGGGATGAGACCCTAACCGACATGAGTAATACCAAGCAAGCTACAACTTGAAATCCCGATGATTACCCCTTATTGGTAAAGAGGTTGTATGGGAGCTTGTCCCATTTCGAAGAAGTGACCCCCCTTATGAGAACTTGTCCCATTTTGGGTAAATTTCATGATAAAGTGCACTAAATGGATCAACTAGTATAGCAAGGGTAAAGTATAATTCTATGTTGGAACATAGTTTGAGAAAAAGAGTATGGACCCTTGAAGATAGTCCACGCAATATCCAATCCATCAATACTAAGTCTAATCTCACAAAATACTTGAAGTAATCATACATTAACCATAACATGAATAATTTGTAAGAACATGAGTTGAGTATCTCATAAACATGCTTGACCTTTAATGGTGAGTCTAACTTGAAACATGAGAGTAGACCATAATCATACATTAACCCTTACTTTAACATGAATGGCTCACAAGAGGTAAAATCTTAAAAATATGTCTTACTTCATACTTGAATAATCATAGATAATTTCATAAATTTATAATATAATTGATAGCCCTTAGTCATTATGAAGTCACTTGACTTGCAAAACATATAAATAACTTGAGAATTTTTGTCAAGATATTTTACCACACATTTGGCGGGTCATAATACTTATTCAAAATCATGTAATTCAAGAGTGAAGTAATATGAGAAAACTCAATGTAAATCAACTCACCAACATATAGTAAAACCCTCATGTAAGATACCTTGAAATCCATCATCAAATCTCATAATAGATCATAGTTTCATAGCTTAAAACATGCATAGTTTCAATACACAAAACCAATTCATGGTATAAGCTTGAAATAGATAGTTATTCATATTCAATCAACATTTCATAAAACCTCAACATAATTCATGCTCATAATTTATAATAAGAGATACCTATAGGTAAAACAACTTGAAAACATGCAATTTTCATAAAAAGAAAGATTGGACTCCATGAGCGAAAAGACCCAATGGATGAAACCCACATACCTTAAACTTGGGATATTTCATGTGTAAATGGGCATGGGGCCAGGACCCCAATGACCCTAGACCGAAATAAAAATTAAGGAAGTGTTAACACTACTCTGCGATGGGCTCGCATCGCGGAGCCATCGCATATCCTTACTAGTTTTGAAAACTTTTGTGAAAATTATTTTTCGCTATAGGTCTTATAAAATCAGGGTTATACCCATTTCTCACTCAATTTCACTACCTGATCAAGAATACGAAGTCAGATTTTTGATAGCATGTGTGAATTTTGAGATATATGAAAATTATGATTATGGGCATTTTTGAAGCACACTTTTTGGGCGTTTTAATATCTCCCCTTGGGAAATTTCGTCACCAAATGTCAAAGAAACATGTATAAGGGAAGTAATTATGAAGATTTTAGCCTAACAAGAATGCAACAAATGCACCTAAACATCATTTTCAAAAATATCAACATAAACGTCAAAAATCATCATAAAATTGTTACCATAAACATGAATGCATGCAACATGACATGAAGGCTGAAACCTAAGGCTTGAAATCAAATGTGGTACTTAGTTATTACCTTCAGCTTGAGTAGAGTGGAAGAGGTATGGGTATCCCTTTTTTATGTCTGCCTCGGCTTCCCATGTGGCACTCTCAACTTAATGATTCCTCCTAAGCACTTTGACAGATGCTATATCTTTGCTCCTCAACTTTTACTTATCTATCTAATATCTCAATCGGGGACCTTATTATAGGTAAAATTATCCTCCACAACGCCTACAATCTCCATGGGCACTATGTCACTTGGTCACCAACCCATCTCCTTGACATAGACTAAGTTTGATGTGATGTATGTCATTATATTGAGGTCATGTGTTACTATGATGCTTATGTAGATTGAGTTCGTCGCTTGAGGAAAGCAACATTTTAAGTTGAGAGTGTTGATGTGTTATCAAAACACAACACTTTCGATACTTAAGACTTAAAATTTTGTGTGTTCTCAATGCAATGTTAGCGAATTTGATGTGTTTTATGTTTGTTTTGCAAGATTTCAGGGTTGGCACTATATTTGGGACAAAGTGTGTAAAAGTTGTTGAAGTTGAAGTTCCACAAGATCCTTTACGGGCTGTATAAGATTCTACGAGAGGAAAATGTGGTTTCATGCACAATTCTAATGAGGGGTACATTTTTGAAGTTGAGTTTATGAACATGCACATGAGTCGTGGAATACTTTATGATCCGTAGTCTTGGTATCGTGCCCTGAGGATCAGAAAGTGGGGAATTGCTGAAAATCCATCGAATGAAAACCCCTATGGACCTAGAACTTTATATGGGACGTAAAGGGTTATTGTAGAAGTCAGCCCTAGAATTGAAGCAATAGTCCACGAAAGCCCGATTACGGGCTATAAACATATGGCCCATAGAGACCCTTGTAGAGCCTGTCAACCTAATTATCGTATTTTACTTTGGTTTTGTATTTTAAACACTATAAATAGATTTTTTAGGTTATTTTTCAAAAGGAACGGTTAAGAACAAGTAGAGGAACACGATATAGCTCGAGAAACACTTGTAAAATTTTATTTCGTCTTTCAATTTCAAACTTGTGATTCTCATTGAAGAGTTTGGATTGCTTGTGCTTAATTTTATTGTGTAAGTGCTTAATTATATTATTCAAATTCATAAGTCTTGTATCTACACTGATCATAAGTAGCTAAATCCACAACTAAAGTTGTGGGAACCATGAAGAACTAACAAAGTAAAATCAGATAACTCGTAATTCTTGAAAAGTGTGTATTAATATATTAATTAATTCTCTTCGTATTGAATTCTATCTAATAGTGGCCAATATTAGAACCCACCTAGTGTTATTGACTGGATCAAGGGAGTAATGAATAGGAAAAGAGATAAATTAACAGGATTTGATTGATGTTTCTCGTTTAATCAATCGAACTGGGCCAAGGGAAAGTTGTACTGGAATAATAGGTAAGGGTTAGTAATGCCATGCTGGGGATGGACCAAATCACATAGTGAAATTTGCCTCTCACTTGGGCCAAAGGGTTTAGTGAACTTAACTTACCGTTCTTCCTGCTATACACTGGAAAAGAATTCAATTATCTGGTGATACCGAGTTAGGGAATCATGGGGAATATGATACCCTAGTTCCTCTTCACATTGGTTTAACACTTGTCTTAGTTTAAGATTACTTTTTAGAGTTGTCATAACCTCGCCCCCCCCCCCCTTTGGGGAGATAAGCTGGTTAATCAACCTGAATTGCATTTAATTCTTTTAGGTCCACCATATTCTACATGGGTTCCACCTAACCTTGGTTAAGTTATAATCTTGACAATGACTGCTTTAGCCTAAACAAGAAGGTGTATCTTGGGCAACATCATGTGTGACGAAGTTTACTACCCTCACGCTTCAAATTCCTAACCTCATAGATGAAGATATGTTGTTCCACTCATGGATGGGCTACTAAATTGGGCTAGAATGAAGCTGGAACACTGACAAATGAGCACTATCAACAAGGCCATCATACAGGTAGAAGCTTTGATGGACTTTAGCCATGCTAAGCAAGATAGAGATGGAGGAGGAAGCAAGAGATAGTCATGACCAAGGTGGGAAAGATGATGGCAAAAGCAAGGAGTGATAGCCATATCCCAAGCATCATAACACCTATAAACCTAATAACAAGATTTTCGGACGTTAATGCAATGGAGAGAGAAAGGCAAGCCTAAAAAGGGTATAAATGCTACATATGTCATACGCCACATAGCAATAAAAGATGCCCTAAACTAAAGACTCTTGGTGTCGTATAGCAGGAATGGAAGGAGAAGGATGCACAAGAGCTAGGGAAAAGATCGAGCACAATGCATTTAGGAGTGATTGGACTATGCAGAGCCATCACAAAGCAACTGGAGAAGCGAAAAGAATATAGCGGGCAGTATGTGGACATCACAATCAATAGAAAACCCGCTCGTTCTATGGTTAACATAGGTGCGGAGGCTAAGATTATAATAAAGTCTGCAGTGACAAGGTTGGGATTAAGATATTGCCTAAGTAATGCCCACCTTAGGATGGTCAATGCACTAATGACTCATGTGTATGGAGTTTCTCAGAGAGTAGACATAACGTTGGGCCAGTGGCATGGTAAGGCCAACCTCACTGTAGCTCTACTAGATCTCTTTGATATAATTCTCGGGCAGGATTCTACCAAAGGTGCCACATAGTGATCGACCCTTATCTATAACAATTCTTGGTCATGGAGCAAGGAGGATCTTGCATGGTACCCCCTAGTTAAAGTGGCCAAGTTGGAGGGACAAGCTCAACTATTGTCTTTGTAGATTGTGAAGGGGATCGAGGATGACCATCCACTATCATGTTCCATGCCACTAGAAGGAGAAATAGTCAGAGGAAGCGAAGCATAAATAGGGATAGCCAGTCGCAATAATGTTTCTTATGCACTGGAAGGGACAATCTTTGAGGAAGGCCACAGTAACAGTATGAAGACATGTGGCAGTTCAAAGACAGAGTCTGGGAGTTCCTACAGCAGCAATGCACCGACAACATTGCAACATCAGGTGGGGGAGAATGTCACGATCCGCCACTTGATCATTAATAAAAAAAAAGAATCTAGAGTCAAGGAGAAGAAACTAGAGTCATATAGAGGTTTTTGGAAGACTCTAGAACATTAACACTTGAAGCTCCTTCGAAGACTCTAGAATAATATAGATAAATCTTGAGAAGCCTTAGAAAACTCTAGATGTGTGAAATCTTCTAGAGATATGGACTAAATTATAAATATTTAGGGACTTGTAGAGTAAATACTATTTGCACTTTAGCTCCTTGTGAGTAGTATAAATAAAGGGGCCATTCATTTGTAGGCATCAACCAAGACGTTGTAAGTAATCTTCCAAGTGTAATACAAGTCTTCTCCAACAGCTCTCTTGTCTTCTTCAAATCTAGCGTTCCCTTAGCGATCTTAGTTAGAAAGGCCTACTTGAGCTAATAAGATTGTGAAACAATCATGAGTAAATTTTCAGGTGCCACATGAAAGTTTTAGTTGAAGTCAAAGTCCATGACACTAGGCTAGGAAGAAGACACGCTTTCTAATAACTTTAGGTCGGATGGACATTTAAGGAATTGCTTAAGGGTGGGATGGCAATTAATTTTTATTTTATGTTCAACTAGTGTAGTTTTCTCATTTTTAAGGCCTCCACTTTTTTTCAAAGATAATTTTGTATGTATAATTTTAAAAAATGAATTACATGTATTGATAATTTGGAAAGAGATATAGAGTAGTTTTTAGGTAATTGTACTATCCTTGCTTAAGTGGTTATAATTATTTAAAATTTATTGAATATAAATTCATAAAATACTTCAAATAATATTAAATTTAAGATATATTACTCTAAATAAGTGTTATGAATTAATATAATTGAATTAATTATTTAAGTACTTTAAATACGAATTTAATTAAAAGTCCAATTTCATGGGATTAATCCATTTATTTGGACTACAAATAATGAGCTCACTTTACTAAGCCCAATATGTTGGTCACTTAAATTTGATTAGTTGAAGAAAATCACTCTTCATATAACAACCCTTCTTAAGATAAGAGATGTTGGATATATAATTAAACAGGTTTTATCCACTAGTGACGCATTTTAAAATCGTTTGATAACTAGCAGGTTGGCCGTTACAAATAGAATTAGAGCCACTGATATGCTAATCTTGTTCATGTGGGTCAGAATTCAACTGAGTTTTATAAAAATTTTGATAAGGTGGGACAAACCATAGTGCTAAGTTTAGGCTAATCATATGCGGTAGGGTAAACCTCAGCGAGAACGCTAAGTCCATAGAGAGAGTGTATGTAACAATCCTTCTTAAAATCAAAAGTCTCACATCGGCAAAACACAAGAGATGTTAGGTATATAAGCAAGCAGGCTTTATCCACTAGTAATGCATTTTAAGGTCATGTCGCCCTAGGTTCAAAGCTTATTAACAGGAGGATGTTTGTTAATCTTTTCATAACTCCTCCATTCCAAAACTATAAATAGGGGTTTCATCACTTAAATCTGATTGACAGGAGGATGTTTGTTAATCTTTTCATAACTCCTCCATTCCAAAACTATAAATAGGGGTTTCATAATTCAGAAATCACACTAGAGTTCTACCAAGATAGTCGCAAATTTTTTCTAGAAGTTCAAAAATTCAAATATTCAAGTTCAAAAATAACTTAAAATCAAGATCACAAGATTCAAGAAAAAACTCAAAAGTTCTTGAATTTTGAATTTAACTAAAAGTCAAGATTAAGTTCATCAAGATCAAGTTTATCAAGATTCAAAATCAAGCCCAAAGGTCGTTGAATTCAAGTACAAGTCAATAACTAATTCAAAATCAAGCTTATAAGCCCTTGAGTTTATATTTGGAAAAATGAATCAAATGATTGATTGAGATTGTAATGCTCATATTTGAAATAGAATATTATGATTGTTGTCATATTTTTTTGTCTTGATTATTATTTTCTTGGTGTAAATTTTATTGTCTTCCGTAGGCACCTAATTTGTTAGCTCATTTATATCCCAACAACATGATTCAAATTGGTATTCCTATATTTGCCTTTTTCATTCTCTTTTTAATACTTTTATTCTCATATTATCGAATGTTTCAACATATGCTGAACAATCAAACCTTCTGAAATTATGCAAAATCTATTGTTGTTTGGTTACAAAAAAAAAATCAAATTTATTGTTTTATTTTCTTCTTCAAATTTTAAATACTGCAACTAATCAACACTATTTCACTTTTGGTATTCTTCTCTCTGAAAAGAATATTGCTCAAAAAAGGTACCTCTTTCAAATATTATCTTTGTTGTGGATGATCCAATTGGTGTATGTATAACGAACATATTCCACCTCTTTATAGATTATATGCCATACCATTATGTCAACTTATCAAATGTAGAGCCAACTCTCAAATTCTTGAGCCATATTTTATTATCTTAACTTTATATTATACTTTTTATGTTCTTTCTTAATTGTCATATTACATTTTTCGAAAGGACAATAGATTAATTTTTAAAGATAAGTTAGATTATAATAATTTAATATTTTGAAGTAAAAATTATGATATTAAAAAATTATACAAAAAGTACTATAAGTTATAAATTTTTTCATGTCAATACGATGAAAAGATAAATCTTAAACAATCAAATAATTAATTAATTCAACTATTCCACTTTTGAATGAAACTAAATTCGACTTTGAAATTCAAAAATGGAAAAAAGACCTACTGGAAAGTGAAAGGCAAGGAGGCATAAAGAAAGATGGATCTAGGTAGCAAAGCACGAGGCACATTTCCTTCCGAGCTCACATTCGTTCTAGATAAGATATATAATATATTAAACGGAAAGAATCAAAAGATGGGGATGAATGCAATACGGAGAGATGTAGAAAGACAAGCACTGCACGGGGCCTCTCTGATTGTTAGTCAAAATTCATATTTTCTTTGTTCTTAACAGGCGCAGTTCAAACACATTAGTGGCCTAAGGCAAAAATCAAATGGAGGACTTAAATTTTAAAAAATAAACTAATATATTTTTTTATGAATTTTATTCTTCTATCTCTTTGAGATACAAAATTATTTATAAAAATTATAATTAATTTCATTCAATAATTTTTTCAGTTGATCATAAAATTATACTCCACATGTCTCAAATTTATTCTAATAATTCTTTTTTTTATATGGCATAAATAATATTTATTGTAAATATTATTTTCTTATGTTTTTTCTAAAAAAGAATCTATAAAATTATTAATAAAATGAAAATTGAGATCCCTCAAATTTAGAGACGTCAAGGCGCTTATACTTTTTCTAACACTGTCGAACCATTCTTGATTTTCAAAAGAAAATTATGACAACTAAAAAGCAAAGAGAATATATTTTGTATTAAAAATCTGCATTGTTTGCATTCTTATGAAATAACATCTTCTGTACATTTTTTTTCGTACCTGAATTAGCCTTTGTTATCCAATTTATATTTGCTCGGGAAAATAGGGACGTGGCCAGTGTAAAACCCTCTCAGTGGAATTTGTATTCAACGCAATCCCGATCAATTCACTGAGAAATAAAAGAGCATAAAACCCCAAAAATTCAAATATTGTAGAAAAAAAAAATCGGGTTCAAGAAACAGCCTTGTATGAATACATTTTGTGTATAAAGGGATCATTTGGTAAAATGGGTCAGGCATTTCGTCGAGCAACTGGAAGGATCGGAAGTTCTACTCTCGATACGGCCTCATCGCGGTTGAAGAAACCTATCGACCGGAGACGCCCGCCGGTGAATAAAACCCCGGCCGATATTGTTGGTCCAGTTGCCGGTATGCCTGTTGCAGTTTCTAATCCTCAATATCAATTCATTTATTTAGATTTCAATCCTTTGCAATTTAGGAACTTGGGCGGCTAGTTTAAATTTCTAGCATTACACAAAGATCACTTACTCTGTCCAAAAGGATTGGCACTGTTTAAAACAATTTACATTTTCAAAAATACCACAATAAAATCTCAACTTTCGGTAGCAAAAAGTACTTTCAAAAATGGCACCCAAGATGTAGCGTATGCTCAACCACAACAACATACTCAGTGAAAAATCCTTTAATTACCACTAACGTGTAAAGGTAGAGACTAGACTAGAGAGGCTATTTACATAAGATCCTTTGACTGAAATGTAAAGAAGAAAATATAGCATGTCACAAGAGAACAGTGCAAAGTCTACTAGAAGGGAGTAACAACATAAAATAGTACAACAATCGTAACACTATAAACAACATGCTAGTATAGATTATTGAAAACAATAATAAATATGGATGCATAAAATAACAAGGACTACAATACAACTAGTACACTGGCAAATACCAACCACCCTAAGTAAGATAGCACTACCCTACCTACTAACCTTCTACCCTAATATGTGTCCTCCATACTTTTTTATCTAAGGCCATGTCTTGGGAAATTTAAAGTTGCGTCACATCCGGTCTTATCACCTCTCTCCAATAATTTTCGATCTACTCCTGTTTCTTTGTGTACCCTCTATGACCAACTTCTCAGATCTCCTCACTGGTGTATCTATGCACCTTCTCTTCACATGTCCAAATCATCTCAGTCTCACTTCACTCATCTTGTCCACTACGGATGTCACTCTCATCTTATTTCAAATATCATCATTTTTAATCTTTTCGCTCTTAGTATAACCATGCATTCAAACATTAGCGTCCTCATTTCCGCAACATCCATCTGCTAAATGTGGAAGTTCTTGATTGGTCAGCTCTCTGCTCCTTATAGAAATGTTGGTTGAACCACCTTTCAATAGAACTTACCTTTGACTTTCGGTGATACCTTTTTACCACACAAGATTGTAGTGGCAAGCCTCCACTTCATCTAAACCAATGGATGCAAAAACACTAGGTGTGTTCTTCCATCTAAGCGAATGGAGAGATTTACCCGGCACTTGTGCTAGTTTGAGGTAGCAAGTAAATCAGTGGAGGTGTGCGCAAGAGGCCCAGACACCAAGGTTATTAAATACTACTCCCTCTGTCCCATTTTATGTGGCACTCTTTCCTTTTTGGTCTGTTCCAAAAAGAATGTCACCTCACTCAAATTGGAGAAAATTTACCTTTAAAATCTTTTTTTATCCTTAATGAAATGATGCGCTACACAAATATCTAAAAAATAATTTTAGATCACAAGTTTCAAAAGTTTTTCTTTTTTCTCTTAAACACTGTGTCAAGTCAAAGAGTGCCACATAAAATGAAACGGAGGAGTACATTTTAATTACAAAAAAAAAAAATCAATCTCCGAAAAGTAGAGTCATTCTTTTTTAGATGAAGGAAGTACATTACATCTCTGGCAGATGATTGAGTTAGGAACTGAAACTGAAGGGAACAAAAGTTACTCTTTGGGGAGACAGTACAGTGTAGGCTTGTTAATCAATTTCACTACTATAACTTTAAGTACAACTACACACAGCTCTTAGTTCGGGTTGGCTATATGAGTAGTCACAATATTTTTGTTCCATTTGCACCATGATGTAGTTTTATGCTTGCCTGACGTACTGCAAGTTCACGAAATACTACCACAAAAGGGAAATTTGGAATAATCAATGTATGGTTGTCCCTCTTCTTTAGTTTCCATTAGAACGGAATCTGCAAAAACTGAGTTTGTTGCGTGCATTGTTCATCACAAGTAGTGAATTAAACTACCATTTTGAAGTGAATATGACATTGAAAGAATGTGGAAATAGCAGGAGGAAATGTTTGTCATTAAGGAAGCCAATATTCTTAACAAATTATTATGCTTACTTGTTGATTTAGTTGTAATTGTCTCAAGAACATAACTAGTGCATATTTATCCACGATCAAATCGATCGACTACGCATCCATACCAAAATGGTTGGGATCATTTATAATTGTTTGATTCTTTGGTTCGGTTATTCAATCGTGTGTACTGAATACCATACCAAATCAAATCGGTTCGGTTCAGTTTAGTGGATCTTTCTAATTCAGTTTTTCCGATATGAGCCTAATTGATGAGCTATTTTTCTGCTTGTAAAATTGACTACTTTTTAAAATTAAAAATGTCTTATGTGAACTTAAGACACAGAGAACAATTATTGATTGTCTACTATCTTCTTTTCAACCTCTTTTTGTATAATAATTTTAAAGAATTTCGAAGTTGTACGTACTTTAAAGATATGGGAACAGTCTCCTTACAAGATGAATGGTTTCTGTAGCTGCATGCGTTGGCATGAATTGGAACTGGTTCTTGAAAATAGACACGTCCCTTCTCACCTCATCTTCACTGCTCTATCCCAAACTTTCATAGTGACTAAGTAGTTTTATACCCCTTTTGAGTGTTACCCTTGTTCTTGCATGATAGAGCCATTATACCCCAGCTCCATTCTTCGAGCATTTTGTTCGTCTTAAAAATGACAGTAAACAACTCAATCAGCCACTCCAAACTTGTCTTGCCTGTGCTCTTCCAGAATTCCACCTAGTTCTTTTTCTCCATTGGGATTCGAACTAAGGTTCGCACCCACTTCTTGACCACTAGACCATAATTTATTATAATCTGACTGCAAACTTATTGTGACCCTCCGAATTTATCCTGTTTGGGACGTGCAAGGCTCACATAGGGCAGTGATAATTGGAGCTTGATTGTTAGTTAAATAATCCTGCGCATTCAGTTAGGATAAGCAAAACTGGTATGTAGCTAGAATGGTAGGAGTACAGGTCAACTGTACCAAGTTGCTGTGTGAGTAGTTGAACTATATTTATGTTAGTTTTATGCCTTTTTTGTGTAGTCTCTCAATGCAAGTTGCATGAACAACTTATGTCCACAGTTGGGTTTTGTCTGGTTAATTTGCTTTTGTTCAAAGACAACTGTCAGTGAGAAATAGATCTTTAATCCACCGACAATCAAAGATAACTGTCAGTGAGAAACAGATCTTTAGTCCACCAACAAAAAGGGGATCCGTAGTCCCATCCTTTACTGTTAGCATTGCAATATGTATGTGTTTGTACATGTGAAATGGGAAGAAATATCACCAAATATCTAAATATAATTTTGGAATATGAATTGATATGAGTTCAACTTATTGCAAAATTAAGTCAAATTTCAGTCTCCATCAGCCAAATGGGTCTATAAATTTGAGATAGACCGAGTTCTAATCACATTGCGCAACAAATTGGCAGTCTTTGATTAAACATTGATGTCATCCATTTAGGTGTCCTTTTTCGCTGGAAGAACAGTTAATGCCTTTCGCTTGTTTACTTTTCTCTCTGCCCAGGAAAAATAACTTGCGTCAATAATTTCCACTGCGCGTGTTTGTAGGACTTCACAAATACTTACATGATAAGTGACTATTTGGTTTTGCTTCTTTAGAGAGCAGCCCAAAAGCTGCTGTTAAAAACACCCTGGAAGAGAGAGATCCCAAGTTCGATGCAATGCTTAGTCAAATGGTTGGTAGAATTCAAGCCAAGCCTGGTGGGAAGCTAGAGATGGGTGAGGTGAGTTTCGTTTGTTTGCATATTAACTTTCAGATTGAACATGTGCGCTATTGACCCTGCAACTTTTGAGATGCTCATAGATTTATTTATTTTTAGATGCTCATAGATTATTTCTTGAATTAGGTGATTGCTGATTAGTTAATCACTATTTCAATTGTTCCTAAAGCTTCACTTTCTTTAGAAAAAGAAGGTATGAAGGTGATTTAGAGGGGCCAATGTTGTCCTTCTCTTGTAGGAAGTTTATTCTAAATCTGAAATTTCTTTTGCACAAAAGAACCAACGTTGATAAAAGAGAAGGTTGTTAAGTTCTATCAAAGTCTTTACAAAGAAACAAATATATGGAGGCCTCAGTTGAACCTTAGGTCAGGGATTGCAATTAGTGAAGAAGACAACTTATTACTACAGAGCCAATTTAGTGAAAATGAGATAAAAGATTGTGTCATGGCATGTGCTAGTGATAAAGCACCTGGACCTGATGGTTTCACCTAGGGATGTGCATCGGTCCTTTTGGTTCGGTTCGATTTTATGTATTATCGGTTTTCTATTGAAACCCACCTAGCGCAACATTGCTCAATTCATATGCTAAATCAATAACAAATCAATAAGATATTTTTTATCGGTTTTCGATTTAAAGGTTTTTTGTCCTTAACAATTTGGTTTTTGGTTTACCCGATAAGCAAATACTCATAAAAATAAATTATGACTTCTCTAACAATTTGACGCAATACGATGAGATATAGTAAAACAAACAAATCAATTAAGCACCTAAACTAAATAATATGCAATATTTGACCTCATATTATAATTTACTTTCCAACAGAAGGGTTATACATTGAAAACCAAGTAAATACATGACTTACGAGTATCGATTTAGTATCAAGTGATGTTAAATTATTAGTATTTAATATTTATAAAGGGATGAAGTAGTAAATTAGTATTGTCTTAATTGGTTATCTATTTACCCAATTAACCCAATACTAAAAATCGAAATCGAACCGATAACCCGACAATTTTAAAACCACTAAAAACCTGTTAACCCAATAAATTCAAACATTCTTTTTGTTCGATTTATTGGTCGGTTAGGTTTTTGCACACTCCTAGTTTCACTTTTACCATGGCTTTTTTCATCTCTTGCTAGGATGTAGTAAGCGGAGAATTGGTTACAGCAATACAAAACTTTCATGACTAGAATCTATTTGAAAAGAGCTCCAATGCTACATTCATAGCTCTGATTCCAAAGAAGTCAGGGGCCAAAGAACTAAAAGATTTTAGACCTATTAGTCTAATAGGCAGCATCTACAAGATCATCTCGAAGGTGCTGACTGAGAGGTTGAAAAAAGTGGTATCCAAATTGGTGGATGCTCATCAAATGGCATTTATCAAAGGCGGGCAGATCATGGATGCCATTTTGATACCTGATGAATATGTAAATGTGACACAGATCAGCAAGATTCCAAGCATCCTTTGTAAGGTGGACATAGAGAAAGCCTATGATCACTTACACTGGGCTACCTCCGAAAAACTTTGGCGAATATGAACTTTGGTGAGAAGTGGATAAATTGGATCAAGTTTTTGAAATTCTCAGTGTTGATAATGGATCACCCTCTAGTTTCTTCAATTCAGAGAGAGGCTTGAGATAGAGGGACCCCTTATCCCTTTTCCTGTTTATTCTGGCAATGGAGGGACTTAACGATATGCTAAGGATAGCTCAAACAAATAGTTGGATAAGGAGCTTTAATGCTGATATGGATGATACGTGAGATTCGGCAATTACTCACCTTCAATATGCAGATGACACCTTAATTTTCTGTGCAGACAATAATTAACTAAAATATTTAAGACTCATCTTGGTTCTATTTGAAGCAGCGTCAGGTACTTACATTAACGGGAGTAAAAGCTTTATTTACTCAGTTAATGAGGTACCTAGGATATAGACAATTTGGTAGGCATCTTGGAAGGAAAATTGGAGAATTACCAACTGTGTATCTTGGCATGCCACTGGGGGACAAGAGCAAATCAAAAGGAATATGGAACAAGGTGTTGGAGAACTGTGAGAAGTTTGTTAACGGGAAAAGTCATTATTTGTCTCTGGGTGGTAGAGTTACTCTTATAAACAGTGTCCTGGATGCTCTACCTCCCTATATGATGTCACTATTCTCTATGCCAGCTAGTGTAAAGGACAAGACTAGACACCATCAGAAGAAATTTTTTGAGACAAGGTAACTGTGAGGCCAAACAACCACAGGTTTCATTTGGTCAAATAGGATGAAGTCAAAGCCAGCAAGAAAGAGGGGGATTGGGATAAAGAATCTGAAGATTCAAAACAGTTGCTTACTGATGAAATGGCTGTGGAGGTTTGCTTCTCAAGAACAATCTCTCTGGAAGGAGACAATCAGGACAAGGTATGGCATGGAAAACTAGTGAATCAGCAAAGCTACTACACTGGTCTGTGGAGATCAATAAGGAATTTGTGGCCAAAATTGATAAATAATTGTAAGATCAAGATGGTTGATGGAAGGAAGACCTTGTTCTGGGAGGAAAGCTGGGTGGGTCAGGGATCTCTAAAAACAGTTTTCCTGATCTTTTTCTTTTGAGTCTCCAGGAAAAGGTCACGGTTAAAGAGATGAGAGACCACCAAGAGTGGAACTTTAGATTCAGAAGATCATTGAATGATTAGGAGATGAGTAGAATGGTTGAATTCCTAAATACTTTGGAACAATGCAAGGATTTCATACCATTGAGGATCAACTAGCCTGGATTCCAGACAAACAAGAGAAATTTTCAGTGGGATCTGGTTATAGGAAGTTTCAGAGATCAGACCTACAACAAGGAGGCTGGCCATGGAAAATGATATGGAAAGTCAAGGTTCTATTCAAGATAGTCTGTTTCTCGTTGCTTCTGGCTAAGCAGGTTGCACTAACTCATGACAACCTAATGAAAAGAAGCCTCCAATTGTGCTCTAGATGCTCCTTTTGTGAATGTGAAGCAGAGACAATAAATCATCTTTTTCTATACTGTAGAGAGACAATGAAGCTACGGCAAATATTCATCAATCTTAAGGGTATAAATTGGACTATGCCTAGGAATATAAAGGAAGCTCTAGCTTGTTGGAACAGGGATGGAAATCAGTCAGGGCATAGAGAGAGATGGAAGATTGTCCCAGCTTGCATTTGGTGGACTATTTGGCTAGAAAGGAACCAAAGATGTTTTGAGAACGAGAGCAGCTCTTTTGTAAAAATGAAGATGAATTGTATGGTTCTGCTCTATTTTTGGTGGAAGCATGAATATCCTCAAGAGAAGATATCCCTAGTATTTTTTATTACTTACGAGATTATAGGATGATAGTTTTTACATTTTTGTGACCTTTTTGTAAGTATTACTGGAATACACCTGGAGTATTCCTTTATTGATATACAAGCTACCTTTCTAAAAAAAAAAAAAAACAAATTTCTTGTGCCATCTGGTAGCACAGTGAAGAATCCAAGACTGAAGTATTAGAAGAAATGATTTTCTTGTTCTTGTACTGCTTGAACTCAATTTGGTCCGGATGATTCCCCCAGCCCGACTCACACACAGCACCCTCTATATACGGGAGGAGGTAGAAGCTCACATGAAATTTCTTTTTTTAAAAAAAAAAAAATATTTTACTCCTTTCCTCATCTCACATCTTTATGTGCAAGTCAGGAGTTCTAATTAAGTAGTATTTAACTGGTATCAATTTTCTTTCCTTTTTTGGGGGCAAAAAGCACGAGGCAATGAAATAATCACATGATATATTCCAGGCCTTGAGAATTCAACCTGCAGTAATCTGTTGAAATTTGGCAATCCTATAGAAGTCTTTTTAAGTCTAATAACTTGTTCGAGCCTTAAATTGATGCATAATCACCTTGTATTTGCACTTCCATGCTCCTATTTGTGACTCTTCAGATGACGGTCAAGCTTCTGAGAAAATGATGTCATATTTTTAGAGGTGGAAAAATTTAGTTCAACCCGATCCAATCCGTTCAAGTTTCAACCCATCTCAACCCAACCCATCTCAATCTAACTCATCTCAACCTAACCCATTTCAACCCATTTAAAATTGGATTGATATGCAACCCGAATTGATTTAAGAGAGATCTTGCTAAAATATTTTCATAACACTTTTTTTTTACTTTGATATGTTTTATATAGCCATAATAAAGAAAAATATAATTTAATTAAGTACTAAAAACAAATAAAATAAGTAAACTTAATAAAAATTGGGTCGAGTTGGATCTTGACTCGCTCTATAACCCGTTATCCAACCCGTTTTGACCCAAGCAAATTTGGGTTGGGTTGGGTCAGGTCTTGACCCGTTTGTTATCTTGACCCATATAACCCGCTCAAATTTGACCCAACCCGCCCAATTATCACCCTTACATATTTTGTAGTTTAACCATTCTTAGTGCCCATCAGATATTCTTACCTTCATAGTAGGTTTAATCTCAACAATGGGGTTCCCTCTTGGGTGCAAATAAAATAGAGATCTCAAGTTATCCAACTCTGAATTTGTGCTGTCTGACTAAATGTTTCTGTTAACGTAGAATCAAACGTAATAATAGCTACAAGAACACATGTATCAGTTATAACAAGTTATTAATTCCTGGCTACTGTGACAGGCAACAGTGGTGGAGAAGTATGATCGACCCTTGCCTAAGCGAAGAAATACAACGTCAGAATCTAGCAGATATGAGGAAAGGCCTGCTCCTACAGGTACGCTGAATGTGGTACAGATAAAAGAAATTATACTCCTGCATCAAGGCAGATCCGATGATCATGAAGGACCTCTGGATATCAATGGAATTGCTGAGCGGTTTCGAGTTGATGCAGCCCAGGTTCAGAGGATTCTGCAGTTCGTATCTTTGCCTCCAGAAGACACTAGTAAAAAGAGGAACACATAAGTGCATAGCATATTTTGTCACGCATAGTTCAAAGAAAGAGTGAGTTCACACTTCCGTTGGGATTCCCCTTTATGCATCAATTTTGCAGCTGTAAGTTCAGCTGTTGCAGTAATGACCTACCATCATGATCCTGGAGAAAAAATGAATGCGGTAGACATGGTAACTTTAGATACTGATCTGATGATGTTTGTTGCACCAGAGAACCTTTTTTTTTTCCTTTTCATAATCAAGAAGCTTAATTCTACAGATAACCTGGCCTGATGATCTTATTCCTCGACTTTATGTGTATCTAACCTTAAACAACTCCTTTTTCGTTTTTACCCCAAGCTACCTTTTTTGCTCTCATGGTGACTCGAGCACTTAATCTTAGGGTTGGAAATGAAGATGCTTGTCATCCAAGCAATTCCTTGTCAATTAGCTCTTTATTTTTTGTGCTTCCAGATGAAATAGTTTAAGCCACTACTTACTATCTAGTGGAAACAAGAAATTAATCAAATCAAAGGCAGACTGTCTTAATGATTGGCTCCAGCATTATTTACCATCGCCATATAGAATGAATCAGTTAAAAGCATCCAAGGAAGATCCAAAAGAGAAAAAAAGAACCCAAAGGCTTAAGCACCTAGCGCTTCCATGAAACCTCTGATATTGTCAAGGCATGAGAAACTATGGCCGCCATAAAAGAAGCTCAACTGTCTTGTACAGACAAAAAAAGATGTCATTCAACTGAATAAAACCCCTATAATACTCCCCCGTCATACAAGTGTCAGTCATGACCCCACTTTTTACTTCCTATGGGACTTCTTAAGATATAAGGAGAAAAAGAATGACAAAAAATAAGCAAAAGCTCAAAATATCAAGGCCCTTTCCACTGAGGAGGAAGTAAGAAAAAGTGCTCTGCATGCTTCAAGTCAATTTGGACTCTAACCAGTCTGATGTATACTCGTAAGCAACAAATGTCACAGCACCAGCAGGTGCAGCTTTAACAATTGAGGGGGCAATCCCTTTGTAAAGTCCGGCCAAACCCTCCTTGATCAAGATCCCCCTGAGGCCATCGTACATATTCTTGTACGCTCGAGGCTCTAGCCGAGCTCCATACCTTGGATGTCTTTGTAGTCCTTCAATCTGCAAGGTATATGGTTGCAACATTAACTGTTGTCACAAATAATCGACATTCACTTGCATATGATGATCTCTTTCCTTGTAACAATGCAAGGGACATACTAAGAAAATAGAACCAGAAGGAGGAGGTTCATATTGCATATATAGTCTGGAGGTTCCAAATCCACAGATCGCTAAAGACCACACATCGGGCAAAGCATTTAAATACAGAATTCTATATTTTTAGGCACTCGGAGAAGAAGGAATTCCTGGTTTCCAAATTCAAAACTTGGAGAACAATGTGTGTTGAAATAATAATTTCTAAAAATCAGTAATGACTTCAAAAGGACAATTGAACCAATAAAAGATGTTTTTGCCCCAAACCATATTTTGGGATAGCTGAAAATCATTGACAGGAACAAGTTACAAAATAAAAAATAATTTTTGAAAAATAACCCCTTTTTTTCAACCATCCATTGTTTGGTTATTCCCCCACAGGAAAACAAACACTGGATCTGGAGAACAAGATAACCATTGTTTGTTTTCTACAGAAATAACAGGCATCTCCTGAATTGTTTTAGTCTAAAAGAGCACTTAGATGCCCACTTAGGGATAAAAAGCAGACCAGACTTAAAATATTACTCCTCTATCCCATGTTAAGTGAAATCTTTTGGGCTTTTTCATTGTTCAAAACAATTGATTTGTTCAAAGTTCAAGATAAATGTTTGAAACTTTTTTTATATTTGCCCTTTCCTGTTTTATATTTTCTAAGAGATAAATTGCACTTCTTGGGAATAAATAAAAGGGCAATAGTAAAAAATTATAGTTTAAGTTATGTCCTTAAATGTTTTTCTTAATATGTATGCATTATCTCACAAATTCACTCAATATGGAATAGAGGGAGTAATAACCTTAATTTTTTATTTATTCTTTTTGTATTTCGGACGAAACCAATAAACTGAAAGCGAAATCTACCTGGAACCTCTTCTTAACAACATCAAGAGGATGACAGACCGCTTTCGCACATGTCCCAGCAGCTAAACCACATACGAAAAGCTGGAAGCTTGACACATGTTCATCATAATGGATAGCATTAGAAGATCTAAGATGATTCCAAGCCTACAAATATAAATCCATATTGTGAGAGACCAAATTGAGAACACCTGCTACATTGAACTTTAGCATCACTGTACAACAGATAAGAAGTAAATAATAAAATGAAACTGTATGAATATGTGTATAAGCTTTTGACACATAAATACATGTCTCAGCAATCTCCAGAATAGCGCTGCGAATTTAGAAGAGCAGATGTTTTCAAGAAAATAAACCAATATAAAATGCACAAACTGCTACGGTGGTCAAAAATTCTTATCAGGCTAAATAATTCAAGAACACAACGGTTAAATAAAATCAGTCACTCTAATACTCAGAATGATTCAGGGATAGGACTTCCATGAAACAGAATTGGAATTATCTAATAACATTGATGTCATGCCCAATTGGTGTCTCAAATGCAGATACCACTCCCACTGACCCAAAACTTGTGTAGTTGACTCTTCAAATTGATTGGATTTCGGAAGAATGTAATTTTAGATAAATTTATGCATGTTTAGAAAATCATAAACCTTCTTCATCATAATGCTTCCCATGTACATCCTTGTTTCTTCTATTCCATCACCTTTTAAATAAATCTAGCATTACGTAGTTTTGACCTAACCCTTGCTTAACCTTTTGGACATCAAATCTGCGGAAAATCTTTGGGACATATGGAGTACCTTTTTGTGTATTTAGTATTTCAGGTAAAAGCATCTCTCGTAATTAACAGCTTATGCACATAAATGTCCTCTATGAATTTAAAAGTGTTTCCTTTAAAGTAGTCTCATCTGAACAGATTATCCCAAGTCAAAAATCAATTGAACATACAACCACTTCAGCACATTATCCTTCATGGCCCAAACAACTGTCAACAGTATCAAATGTTACAAGTGAGGGACTCCTTGAAAGGATAAGAGTTTACCAACATCCAGCGTTTGAATGTATCATAAGTCCCAAATTGCAAACCAGCATAAGGAACAATCTCAACAAGAGTAGGTGTCAGTCCAGAATACAGTCCTCGAATGCCACGAGTTCTGAATATATCAACAAATGCAGCTCGCATATTTGGATAAACCTGTTAGTTAGCATACCACATAAGTACCATAAACCTACTTAATATGACTGCAAAAATAACATATCAAATGGTAATACAACAGAATTTGAAGTGGTATAATTATATCTCACTTGACTTTTCATCCATAAAAAAACCACTAAATGTGAATTTGCGATCATTACTGTATCATCTATGACCTAGCCATTCAATTTCTAGTAAACCGATTAAGTCAAATCAAATGATGAATGAATAAGCAATGTCCCAACCATCGCTGAAGTGCAACCTCAATACTTACATCAAGTAGGATGAACATCATGTTTAATTGCAATCACTAAAACAAGCCTATGGAGAAACATTGAAGACAATGACACTGCATTCTTTTACATCAATTAAGGCAGTTATTGCATAATGGATTCTGTATATTCAAGCGTCCAATATCAATGAATTCAAATAGTGGTGTCAAAAGCATTCAGATGGACAGTACATTCGTGTATTTTCTCCCACATGCATGACTTGAAAACCGAGGACTACAATCAAGACTGTCCATCCAAAACTATATTCTTATTTGATTGTTTCTTTGATACCAATCAATCAATCCACTACATCTATATGTAGTTTGAGTGAAACGCTGCATGTAACTAACGGTGAAGGTGAATTTGTCAATCTTATCCCTATTCTATAGAAACAAGATTGTCCAATTTACCCAATACAAACACGATATGCATTGCAAGAGACCTGGTTCCACATGTATGAGCGCAGTTTGTATCACATGCAACAACAGTTATACGATAGTCACATATCACAAGAAGTAATGCATACCTTTGGCTCTCCTTGAGAAGCTAAAATGGTTCTCAAAAGATCAAACGGATATGAACCAACAGTAGCAGCACAGCCTGCTAATGCTCCACTGATGTAAGAAAGATAAGGGCTCAAGTTAACGTGATCCTCTGCATCATAGAAAAGAATGGCATCAGCCATTGATGCTTACTCGAGGGAAGCACAAAATAGCTTACTCAAAGACATCTTTGAACAGCTAAATATGTAAATCAAATTTCTGTACTGAACTTAGCCAAAATAAAACTTCTTTATGTAGTCAGATTATAAAAGCACACATGGTGTAACAGCTGTACAACTTGTGACAGAGGAGAAAAGGGGAGAACTGTGAATAAAATCTAACTAATCTACCCGAGTAGGTCAGATTACAATACAGACCTGACTTTGAAGAGCCACTAGCAAAGGTTTTCAATTTGTGCAACACCGCAAATTGTATTGCAGTGTATGGCATAACCATCAGTAAAGCAGGAACATTACCTCGCCAAAATCCCTGTCATGTGAGCAAGGGAAACAGAATAAATTTGAGAAAATTGTGCAGAATTTCAAAAGATACCATTGTCAAAATTATTGCAACTAATAAGTAGAAATGTCTCTTGCCCTTCTCCCCATATACAAACAAGTAAACATAAATATGTAAAAACAAAAAGGACAAAATTGTTGGACACCGAAACATCAAACTTTAATTATCTTCCAAGGCTCAAATAGATTAACACCATAAATAGATAACATGGGCGGAACAGAATCAGTAACCCCACAAGCAGCCTTTTCTGGGCAATTTAGTGTGAGTTTCCTAATGTGCATAAGTGGAGAAAGAATCATTTTGGAAGGAAGAACCACAAACTTGAACTCAACAATTAGAAAAACCCCATCATTACTCGTAACGGGATTTGATAATACCCCGAATAGAAAAATGATGAGAGTAACATGAATAGCAAATTAAGGATATTACCGCGAATAGGAATTTTGACAACAAGAAGCCATAGAGCGCATGCCTTGTTTTATAAGAACTAAATGTCTTACAAACAACAAAGAAAGTAAATTTTTAAAATTTATTTGAGTGAAACAAAAAAAAAATCTGAAAAGTATAAATTAGTAATATATCCAAGCCTTAAAATTCTCTGATCAACACATGCATCAAATAATTATAAGATCCCTAAAAGGTCCTCAACATGATAGGAAGTATACCAGTAAACCTTCTTCTCTGAGTATGTCTCTACTGGCTTGCACCATTCCCGTATATTTTGAATTGCCATATACAGTTCTTGTAAGCAAGGCCCACTGGGTAGTGGGTTCCAGTTGAACCTGTAAAAAGATTTAGAATATATCAAGAACATCAGCTCTTTTTGTACCTTGTTTTTGTAAGGTGTTCTCAATGAACAATTCTACTTGATATACAGACAAGATCTAGGCAATTTTTATGTTATCAGTTATCCCAATAAGGAGTTCTGATGAAAACAAATACCAACTACTCTTTTATGGAGAGAAATTTGCTGAAAATAATTTCAAAAGAAAACAAGAATTCTACAAACTAATTGAGGATTTTCGCTGTTTATGGCCTCTACATGTAAAAGTGCAAGTGTTGAGCTTAATTAGTGGAATCTTTGAGGGTTCTCTGTTGTACATGCACGCAAATCATCCTACAGCAAGAAATAGAGATTCGACAAATAGCAGGCCAAGGCTGAGAAAAGTAGGATATCTCTGCAATCATGCATATTCGTGATGTAATGAAACTAAAGTTTGTAGATTTGAAAATCTCAAACAGTTGTTCTGACTGCCTTTATAAAAAAGTCAAAGCATCACCATGTAACAAGAATAGCACTGGTGAGACAACTTGAAAAGGTCAATCTATAAGACTAGTTCTAATGGGTTGAACCAATTCTCCCCAACTACTTTACTATAAACAACGATTAATAACGAAAGCAGTTAGGAATATCCAATTTATAACATAGTTAGGAAGATGATTCATCCTTCTATAACTACTGGTCATCTTGATCATAAAGCTGATACATACTATTATTACCATATTTGTAAAAATGCTATTACCTGGAATCTGATCTTAATAACATCAAGAGGTGACGTCACGGTCCTTGATATACCACCAGATATTGCACCAGCCGTAGCATCTATAAAAGCTCTTTTAAGCTGTCCATTCTCTTCCATCTCCCCTAATTGCCACAATAATTATCTGCAAACCCAAAAGAAACCACACTCTTGTGTTAAAACTTCCAAAAAAACAAAAAAGGATACCTTCCATTTAGCTCCACTAGAACCCCAAAAAGCTTCAAACTTGAAAAACAAATCCCAATTTAGCTCAACTGAAACCCCAAGTATGAATATGGGTGGGTTACATATTGTATAACATCCACATGTACCTAAAACTCCTAAGGGAAAACAAGAATATATTGACCTATACAGAGAAAAAGAACCAATCAGAATCATGGATTGTTTGAGAGAGAATCTCAAATTTTACAAAATAATACCTTAGAGGAGAACAGTGGGAGAGAAAGAGAAGAGTCATCATTGAAGATTTCAGAGCTCAAATTCAAAATTGAAAGAGGGATTTTGTCGCTGCAAAAAGTAATACAGGCCAGCAGTGACCCGGGAAACTTCTTGGAATGGAGAAGAAGAAGTTTTCCCGGGTTGGTGGTTGGGGATGGGGAGGCAAAGGGCAAAAAGTTGGATTTAATGGCGGTACTGTTTAGATGAAAAGTGAAAATTAAAAAAAAAAATAAGAAGAAGAAAAGGAGGAGACGAGAGGAGAAGAAAAATATTCGCTTTTTTCTTTGGCAAAAAATAATAATTTCTAAATTATTGACTTTATTTCTTATTTAAGTAGTTGCATTATTTTTTATTAAAAATATTAAATATTTAATTAATTTAAATATTCAACATTAATCCATAGCAGTTTAGACGCACAATACATAAATTAGTCTTTTAACTTGGAACAAAATTTTAAATTAGAATTCAAATTTTCAAAATTCACAAACCGGCACTCCAACTTGCTCATTTTTTATCAACTAGGCACAGATGTCCAGCAGTCCAAAGGCGTAAGTCACACTCGCTATGACGTATTTTTTGGTCCAATTACGCTATGCCACATTGTTTCACGCAAGCAAAACTCTTTACACGTCCCATCTATTTATATTTTTTAAAAAAGAATATGTCACATAATCTAACATTATTCCACCTATTTATAGTTAAAAAAAAAATTAAAAAATATATTTGTAATTGGCCAAAATAAATTTATTTTATGAAAAATTTAATTTTTTACTCCATCTCGTACCCTCATCCCCAAGCCCTCCACCCGCACCCCCACGCACCCTATACAAAAAAAAAATTATTTTAAATATTTTTTTTACTCTAACTTATGCCCCCCACCCAACCCCTACCACAGTCCCACCCCTACTCTCATACAAAAAGATTAAAAATATATATTAAAATTTTTAATTTTATATAAAATTCAAATTATAAATTTTTTTTAACTTTTACTTTACTTTGGGCCTCCCCCCCGCCACCCTTCATGAATTCCCAGCCTTTACCTTCTCACCTGTCAAAAAAAAATTTAAATATTTATTTTTAATAAATATTGCAAATTATGAATTATTTTTTCAATGTCAAAAACTAAAAAAAAAAATTGAAGATTAGTATTAGAAAGAAAAAAAATGTATCTTAATTTGAAAAATAATGGTTTATATAAAAAAAAAGGGATGTTATTAGGGGAAAAATGACAAAAAAGGGATGTTATTAGGGATGTTAATTTGAAGATGTAGTTTTCATTCGAAAAGAGAGTTACTGCATATGATAAAAAATTATAGTCAGCTTTCAGATACCAAAATTTACCCTAATTTTTTTGGACCAGAATACCAAAATAATATATATATAAACAAAAGATTAAGATAAATAAAGGAAAAATAAGATAATGTGAGTTTCAAAAGATCATTTATGGCTATCTGCAGATTAAATTCCAATCAATAAAATTACACACTAATAATAGAAGACGCGTTGAAAGCTATTACTTACTCAAATCCGAATGTGTTAAACTGTTAGACCCCGTAATTAATTCAATCGAAGTAAATTGTTCAATTGGAAAAGTTATGACGAACATGGCGTAATTTAAA
>JAOTQJ010000001.1:15758110-15769607 GCA_025642045.1 Solanum sejunctum | reverse complement strand
TTTTTTTCAAAATTTTTGGCTAAGTATGGGACTTGATGATCTTGTACAAGACACCCTCTTATATATAGGCAACAAGGTTGCTACTTGGACCAATCAAAAGATTACATTTATATTTGACCTCACCACAAATTATGCTTAAGGACCAAACTTAAAAGAAATTTTACGTTCGGCCCCAAACTTTATTAAATCGAACCAATTAAGGACTTTCGGGGTTTAAGTTAAGTTACAGGTTCTAACACATAAAGCTACTAAACTTGTCTGAATAATTGAAAAGGAAAAATTATTGTTATTGTTATTACTATTATTGTTATTATTACTATTATTATTATTGTTACTATTATTATTATTCTTACTATTATTATTATTTTTATTTTTCTTACTATTATTGTTATTGTTACTATTTTATTGTTATTATTGTTATTAATTATTATTATTACTATTATTATCATTATTATTATTATTATTACTATTTGCCATGCCCCGAGCCTACACCCTGGACATGGCCGGCACTCGAAAGCTATTTCTGGTCCCAAGCGAATCACTTGTCCTGGCTGCTGACTCAGCGGAAGACTCAACAATAGTAGGAAGACTTCAAATAAATAACATAAAACTATTAAACTTGTCTAAATAACTAAAAAGGAAAATAGCACAATAGTGAAATCAATTAACCAGAACTGAAGTATCTAACACATAGTCTATGGAACCTCTACTAAAATAGTCTGAAAGGACTACTGGGACAGCCCCAAGTAGCCTGAACTAAAAATAAAAGCTGAAAGGGAACATAAGAACTCAATAGCTTCTAACTGAGAAGAGGCCTCACCATTTTGTTGGAAGCTGTCTAGTCCTCAACGAAGTAGCTGCTAGGAGCTCTGTCACCTGAGTATGCATCATAAAATGATGCGTGTCCTAAGGATGTTAGTACGTGGAATGTACGGTATGTAAGATGGCCAAAGCAGTAATTCAGAATATCATAATATTTCTCAAAAGGCATAAACATAACTCGTAATGAAATAACAATAATAATAAATGCTTTGTATGCTGAAAATATTATGCTAAAAACTGGTAAGAAAACATATTTTCTTTGCTTGGGGAGTTTCTCTAACCGACAACCACCATTATGAGATTCGTGGTGATTTAATGTCTTGCCCACGCTGCTAGAGCCATCCCGTACTTTGCCGGGGTAGGGGACGAAGAACTAGAAAAGTGGATCCATCCCAAAATTGGGCCATCTCAGTGGGTAAGGAGGAAGGTACCATGGTACAATCCTATCCTATGCTGGCTACATAGTTTATGAGTTTGAGTAATTAATTCTACTCTCACCCATATCGGTGCTCAATACTACTGCCAGAATACTTTATAGCTCATACTTGAAGACTTGAAATTCTAAAAATCTGTTTTCTCCGGAACTAGCCCAACTTACTACTTAGCTTTCTCATCTGACTTCTTTAACTTGTCTGAAAAATAATATCAACTCAAATGATTCAAAATCAGGCTAGACTTTTTGGCTAATATGCACGATCAATCTTTAAAATATACTTCTTGAACTTAGCTTAAACGGTACTCAAATTAGTCTTTCTTTTCTTGAAATAGTGACAAGATTTTTAAGAAATCTTAATAATAACAAATCTTGTTCATAAATAAGCATAAACTTGATGACAATACTTTAATTGAATAACATAGAGACCAAGAATCATAATATTCATCAATATATCTATGGAATTTACCATGAAAATTAACATGCTTTACAAAGTTTATAGGAATTTAGTCTCAACAATTGTTTGAAAGTTCATAGGTGAAAACTAGCTTCTATTCTTAAAGATATTCTTGAAAATAATAGTTTTAGGGTAGTCTTACATATCTTGGAAAGAACTCTTGGTGAATTGGAGGAATTTTCTTGCAGGCCCTAATTGTTCTTGATCTTATGCTTGAAGTTCTGGAAAGGGTTTTCTTTACTTGAATGAATGAACGTGAAAAAGAATATGTTTTTGGACTTAAAACTACTTCAAAACTGGTTAGTTTAGGATATGGGGTATGGAAAAGGTTAAAGTTACCCTTCCCTATTAAAAGAACAAAACTGCCTCGAATTTATACTAGTGCTGATGCGCACTAGTGTTATATTCCACTTTTTTTTTGCAAATTTCCAGTTTTCATCAAAATTTGGAAAAGACCCAAGTGTGGTTCCGCATCCCTAGCGTGTAGCAGAAGGGGCGCGAAAACCTCACTATTTTTGATTTTCTTGAAAAAATAATTAACATTTTTTTACGTTAAAGTCAAGTTGAGACTATTTTCTGACTCAACTTTTCGCATTGATCGTAAATCCGGACTCAAATTTGTAATAGGAGCATAAGAAGACATGCTATACGCAAGGTCTATTCTAGGAGTATTTTCATCTTTTTATGGGGTGTTATAATATCTTCCCCTTGGGATCATTCATCCTCGAATGATAACGATACAAACCAAACTAGCTCAGATCACAAGTTTTTTTTTTGAACTTACAAATACAAATCTTTGAGATAGTTATGGAAGTTTACCTTCAAGATCTTCATCTAGGCCAATGAACTAATGTGGATACTTAGCCTTCATGTCCTTTTCTGCTTCCCATGTAGCTTGTTCTACGAATTGATTCCTCCACAGAACCTTCATCGAAGATATCTCCTTGGTCCTCAATTTATAAACTTGCCGATCTAATATCTGCATCAGGACCTCTTTATATGACAAATTGTCCTTAATTCCAACACTTTCAATTGGGACAACTAGAGAGAGATCTCCTAAGCATTTCTTAAGCATGGAAATATGAAATACCAGATGTATAACACTTAATTCTGCTGGTAACTCTAACTCATAAGCAACGTTTTCCACTTTTCTCAGGATCTGATAAGGCCTAATATATCGTGGGCTGAGCTTCCCCTTCTTCCTGAATCTCATAACTCCCTTCATTGGAGATACCTTTAAGTAAACCCAATCACCTACCTCAAACTCCAAGTCTCTTCTTCTAACATTCATGTTAGACTTTTGTCGGCTCTGAGCTGTCTTGAGCCTTTCCTGGATAACCTTTACCTTTTCCATAGCCTAATGGACTAATTCAGAGGCTATCAATCCTACCTCACCAACTTCAAACCATCATATAAGTGATCTATACCTCTTCCCATAAAGAGCCTCATACGGTACCATCTGTATACTGGCCTTAAAGCTATTATTATAGGAGAACTCAATCAAAGATAAATAATCATCCTAATTACCTTTAAAGTCTATCATGCATTCCCTCAGCATATCTTCCAAGGTCAGTATAGTTCGTTCTGCTTGCCCATCTGTCTGTGGATGGAAAGCTGTGCTAAGATTTACTTTCATACCAAGCCCCTTCTGAAAGAACTTCCAAAACAATGTTGTAAACTAAGCTCCTCTGTCTGAAATAATGGATATAGGGCCCCTTGCGGCCTAACAATCTCCTTAAGATAAAGTTTGACATAATCCTCAGCCATATCATTCGTCTTGACAGGTAGGAAGTGAACTGACTTGGTCATTCCGTCTACTATTACCTATATTAAATCATGTTGTCTATGGGATCGAGGTAAGCCTATTGCAAAATCCATATTAATCATTTCGTATTTCCATTCCGGAATCTCTATGTTCTGGGCTACACCATAAGGCCTTTCGTGTTCAACTTAAACTTGTTGGCAATTTGGGCATTTAGACACGAACTCTGCAATATCCTTCTTCATACTATCCAACCAATAGACTTCTTGCAAATCTCTATACATCTTTGTTGCACTAGGGTGGATAGAGTATCTGGTATTATGAGCCTCAACCAAGATCCTATCTCTAAGGCTGTCAACACTTAGCACACACAATCTGCCTTGGTATCTCAGGACACAATCTCCTCCTTTTGAGAACATTAATACTTTCTGCTTCTGAACATCTTCTTTCAATTGGAGAAGGATGGGATCCCTATCTTGCTTTTCTTTCACTTCTACCACTAAGGACGACTCTGAGCCATTTCTAATAATGGCCCCACCTTCGTCAGAATCTTTAATCTGTACCCCTAAGCGTCTAGTTTATGAACGTACTTAGCTAACTCTTTCTTTTCCTTCTTAACATGAGCTGTGTTTCCTATGGTCACCCTGCTAAGAACAACTATATTAGCTTTACCTAGATGATGAGGATATTCATATCCTAGTCTTTCAGCCGCCCCAACCATCTCCTTTGTCTCAAATTCAGCTCCTTCTGGCCAAACACATACTGCAAACCCTTGTGGTTCATGAAATAAATCCATGTGTCCATATATAGATAGTGTCTCTAGATCTTTAGAGCAAAACCACCTTAGCAAGCTCAAGGTTATGAGTTGGGTAATTTTTTTCATGAATCTTAAGTTATCTAGAGGCATATGCTATCACCTTCCTCTCTGCATTAATATACAGCCGAAGCCAACTCTAGAAACATCACAATATAATACAAAATCATCAATTCCATCTGGTAGGGATAAGACTAGGGATGTGGTCAGCCTAGTCGTCAACTCTTGGAAAATCTTTTCACAAGCTTCTGACCACTCGAACTTAGCCTTATTCTAAGTCAGCTTAGTCAAGGGCTGAGATAGAAGAAAACCCCTCTATGAACCATCTATAGTACCCCGCCAATCCCAAGAAACTTCTTATCTCTGTGGGAGTTGTGGGCCTTGGCCAATTCTTCACTGTCTCAATATTTTGGGAATCTACTTAGATACCCTTACTAGACACAATGTGCCCCAGAAATGCCACAGATGCCAACCAGAACTCACACTTAGAAAATTTAGCATATAGCTGCTGATCCTTAAGGGTCTGAAGGATAACTCTAAGATGTTCTGCATGCTTCTCCTTGTTATAGGAGTAGATTAGGATATCATCTATGAACAAAATACCTAACATATCTAGGTATAGCCTCAACACCCTGTTCATAAGATCCATGAAAGATTCTAGTGCATTTGTCAGCCAAAGGACATGACCAAAAACTCATGATGACCATAGCGGGTTTTGAAAGCTGTCTTAGGAATGTATCTCTCCCTAACTTTGAGCTGATGATACTCAGATCTGAGATCTATTTTGGAAAAAAATAGGTAGCACCCTGAAGTTGTCAAATAAGTCATCAATTCTGGGAAGAGGATACTTGTTCTTAATGGTGACCTTATTCAACTGACGGTAATCTATGCACATCCGCGGAGAACTATCCTTTTTATGCACGAAAAGAACTGGAGCACCCTAAGGTAAGACTCTTGGTCTAATGAAACCCTCATCTAAGAGATCTTTCAGCTACAACTTTAATTCTTTTAGCTCTGAAGGAGCTATACGATATGTAGGGATGGATATAGGCTGAGTACCTGGAAGAGTATCTGTCCCAAAGTCTATCTCCCTATCAGGAGGGACCCCAGGAAGATCCTTAGGAAAAACTTTTGGGAACTTATTCACAACTGGGACAAACTGAAGAGATGGTGCCTCGGCACGAGAATCCTGAACTCTGACTAGGTGGTATATGCACCCTTTGGAAATTAACTTTCTAGCTTTGAGATATGAGACAAACTGACCCTTAGGGAATACTAAGCTACCCCTCCACTCTAAGACTAGTTCATTAGGAAACTAAAATTTGACTAACCTGGTTTTGCAATATATGGCAGCATACCCAACATGAAGCCAATCCATGACTAGGATGATATTAAACTCTACCATGTCTAACTCCACCAGATCAACTTCAATAGTCTTATGATACATGGAGACTGGACAACCCCTATAGATTCTTTAGGCTAAAATAGACTCTCCAGTAGGAAGTAGAAATATTGAAAGGCTCAAGAAGATATTCTGGATTGACCCCAAACTTCACAACTACATATGGGGTTATAAATGACAATATGGATCCTGGGTCTAATAATGCATAGACATCATAAGTAAAGATTTTGAGCATACCTGTAACCACATCTGGTGAGTTCTCCTGGTCCTATCAGGTGCCCATGGCATACAAGCGATTTGTGCCCCCGCCTGTCCCTATTGTAGTATCCCTATGAAGTGGTTTACACTGCGATGCTGAAGAGACTGTCTGTGATTTGATATCTCTCATATTCCACTTTCCTAAAGGGAAATCCTTCAAGAAGTGCCCCACCTGATGACATTTGAAACAATAATTTGTGCCCATAAGGCACTCTCTGGGATGAGACCTACCACACTTACCACAATTTGGATAATGGTTTGATCTTTAAGCTACGCTACCTTGTGACTGGCTGCTCAAAAACCTGCGGTGCTGTGATCCTTGCTCATTCATAACCCTTGCTGTAGGTGCACTAGCGGATGAAGGTGCTGGTCCGACTGTCTTAGGCTGAAAAGATGAGTGACCTCCACCTCCAGTCCCACTCTTGCCTATCTCCTGGCCTGATGTCTTGGCCCTTTTGCTCCTTAAATCCTCCCTATCCTGCATCTCCTCCTCCTCTAACTATTGTACATATGTCATCAAATGGGATATATCTATATCCCCAATCAACATCACATTCTTACCCTCTCTCTTAGTCATTTAAGAGAGCCCGAACACGAAGAGATCCATCCTAGTATGCATATCTACCACCATAGTGGAGCGTAATAAGACAGCTGAGTAAACTTGAGGCTTTACTCCCGTAAACTTATATTCTCCTACTTTAGATTCAGAAATTCTCTTACCTTAGCCTGCCTCATCTCTCTGGGAAAGTACTGTCCCAGAAAGCCTACTTAAATACCGCCCAACTAATAGCTGGCGCCCTATCTACCTTGCTCCCTTTTCACTGATCAAACAAGAGTCTAGCTACCCCTTTAAGCTAGTAGGCAGCCAACTCAACTTGCTCAACATCACCTATACGCATCACCTAAAATACCTTCATGAAGTTCTTAGGATCCTCCTTCATATTAGACCTCGTGAATTATGGTGGATTCATCCTCATGAACTTCCTAACTCTGGCGGTATTTGACCCATCATTTCTGCCATTCCCTAGTGTCCTCCTTATGTAGTGATCGCCTGAGCCAAAGAATGGATGGCCTGGTAAATCTTAGCGATGGAGATGTCCGCTTGTTGTGGCTACTCCATGGGCGCAGCTGGACCCCTAGGTTCCTCAAGAATTCGGCCAGGCTGGTTCCTCCTGTATGGGCGTTTCTGCCCCTTACTGGTCCGTTAGCTCTGCGAGAAGGCATGATCTAAAAAACATGACGTAAATGCATGAGTTAGAAGGGATTTCATAGAGATATACTCTGAAGCACAAGACAGAGAATAACAATTAATGATAACATATTTTAATGTCCTGTAGCCTCCCAATTATAGATGTGGTATGCTTCACACCCATAATACGAACTCTACTAGACACAGTTTCATAGATGTTTCTAGGACTCTTGAACTCTGGGCTCTGATACTAAGTTTGTCATGCCCCAGGCCTACACGCTAGATGTGGCCGACCCTTGGAAACTATTTTGGGTCCTAAGCGAACCACTTGGCCTGGCTACTTACTTAGCGGAAGACTTAACAATAGTGGGAAGGCTTCAAATAAGCAACATAAATGCAACTAAACTTGTCTGAATAACTGAAAAGGGAAATAGCTCAATAGTGAAATCAATTTACCAGAACTGAAGTATCTAACACATAGTCTATGGAACCTCTACTAAAATAGTTTGAAAGGACTACTGGAACAGGCCCGAAGTAGCGAGAACTAAAAATAAAAGCCGAAAGGTAACATAATAACTCAAGAGCCTCTAACTAAGAAGAGGCCTCATGGATTGCTGGAAGCTGTCTAGTCCTCAACGAAGCAGTTACTGAGGAGCTCTGTCACCTGTGTCTACATCATAAAATGATGCAAGTCCTAAGGACATCCGTACGTGGAATGTGCAATATGTAAGATGGTTAAAACAGTAACTCAGAATATCATAATATTTCTCAAAAGGCATAAACATAACTCGTAATGAAGTAACAATAATAATAAATATTTCATATGCTAAACGTAACATGCTGAAAAATGGTAAAAAAATATATATTTTCTTTTCTTGGGGAGTTTCTCTAGTTGACAACTATCTCTGTGAGCTTCGTGGTGATACAACATCTTACCCACGCTGCCAGAGTCATCCCGTACTTTGCCTGGGTAGGGGACGAAGAACTAGGGGAGTGCATCCATCCCAAAACTGGCCATCTCAGGGGGTAAAGAGGACAGTATCGTGGTACAATCCTATCCCATGCTGGCTACATAGTTTAGGAGTTTAAGTAATTAATTCTACTCTTAGTCATATATGTGCTCAATAATACTTCCAGAATACTTTATATAGCTCATACTTGAAGACTTGGAATTTTAAAAATCTGTTTTCTCCGGAACTAGCCCAACTTACTACTTAGCTTTCTCATCTGACTTCTTTAACTTGTCTGAAAAATAATATCAACTCAAATGATTCAAAATCAGGCTAGACTTTTTGGCTAATATGCACGATCAATCTTTAAAATATACTTCTTGAACTTAGCTTAAAAGGTACTCAAACTAGTCTTTCTTTTCTTGAAATAGTAACAAGATTTTCAAGAAACCTTAACGACAACAAATCTTGTTCATAAATAAGCATAAACTTGATGAAAATAGTTTAATTGAATAACATAGAGACTAAGAATCATAATATTCATCAAGATATCATGGAATTAAAGGAATTTTCTTGCAGTCCCTAACTGTTCTTGATCTTACGCTTGAAGTTCTGGGAAGGGTTTTTTTTACTTGAATGAATGAACGTGAAAAAATATACATTTTTGGACTTAAAATGACTTTAAAACTGGTTAGTTTAGGATATGAGGTATAGGAAAGGTCAAAATTATCCCTCCCTATTAAAAGAACAAAACTGCCTCGAATTTATACTAGTGCGTGACGCTCACTAATGTTATATTTCACTT
Source organism: Solanum sejunctum (assembly GCA_025642045.1). Taxonomy (NCBI): domain Eukaryota; kingdom Viridiplantae; phylum Streptophyta; class Magnoliopsida; order Solanales; family Solanaceae; genus Solanum; species Solanum sejunctum. The sequence goes on along the minus strand of JAOTQJ010000001.1, from coordinate 15,760,715 downwards.
TTTCGCAAATTTTCATTTTCGTCGAATTTTGGAAAAAATTCAAGTGTGGTTCCGCGTCCCTAGCGCATCGCAGAAGGGGCACAGAAACCTCATTGTTTTTGATTTTCTTGAAAAAAATAATTCGCGTTTTTCGCATTAAAGTCGAGTTGAGACCATTTTACAACTTAGTTATTCGCACTGATTGCAAATCCAATCTTGAATTTCTATCGGAGCATGGGAAGACACGCTACGCGCAAGGTCAATTCTAGGGGTATTTCCATCTTTTCATCGTGTGTTACACTTTTATTATTCTTCTTCTTATTTTTATTTTTATTTTTATTGTATTGTTATTGTTGTTATTATTATTATTAATTATTATTATTATTACTACTACTATTATTATTGTTACTGTTACTATTACTATTACTGTTATCATTACTATTACTATTTTTATTAGTATTACTATTATTATTGTTACTGTTACTATTACTATTATTATTGTTACTATTATTATTACTAGTTTAGTGTACATACTTTGCACGTAAGGATCATATCAATTAATAAAAAAATTATAAGAAATAAATGGATTATTACATGTGTAATTTAGATCATTGAGCACACAATTATAATAATTACGTAAATATTACTATCTGATATCATCAAATTTATAAATATATCATTTTTCTATTCCTATCGGAGGATGCAAATCAACTATATTTTATTTGGCAATAATAGTGCTCAAAATAATTGAATATACTTTTGATTCTATATATAACTTTTTTTTCTTTATTCAGTGTCTGCTATCTGCATTGAAGCTCCGACTAAATTTGAATCACGCACTAGGACTCATTTACAGATAAAGCTCCCAACAGGATTTTCTTCATACTCAAGGCTCAAACTTGAGACTTCTAATTAAAAATGAAGCAGTCTCACTACTGCACCGCAATCCATGTTGATAATTTAGTGTTCAAGAGAAAGAATATTTTAGTTTATCATTAAGTTTAGATTCATCTCCAACTTATACATACCTCTATATGAATTATGATTAGAAAAAATTACTTAAGGGGTACTTTTTAAAAAATGATTACTGATGTTAACGATATTTTTTATTTATTACCATCTATAGCAATATTATGAGAAATTTGCACTTGTATTAAAAGTGAATTATGTATACAATATAAATATTTTAAAATAGATTGTACTTGTTTGGTAAGAAATTGATAAAATATATTATAAATATATTAAAGTGTATGATAAATGTATCATCCACGAATAAAACTTGTATTAGATATGTTTATAAATAGTTTTATATAATTTAAATTAAAATTATATTATAATTATTTAACAAAAATAAATTATTAATATTATAAATAATAAATATTTTTCTAATCTAGTATATTTACATAAATTTCCTCACAATATATAAAATGATTTAATTCAACATAATTGTATCTCAATTTAGTAAATATGTGTAGGTGAAATTTTGATACGAAATTCTTGAACGGGCTGCGACACTGCAAATGGGTTAAAAACTTAAAAGCTCAGGCTCAGCTAAAACCCTTTCTTCTTTTACAGACTGATAGAATTGTTGTCAACAACATCTATGGCTCATGAATCAGAATCAGTGCCAATTCTTCCTCCAGAAATAATATCTGAAATACTGGTAAGGCTACCCGTGGAATCTTTGTTGAGGATGAGGTGCGTTTCAAAGTCTTGGCTTTCTCTCATCTCAAATCCCCAATTCATCAAAACCCATCTCAAATTTTCAACCAACAAACAAGATTTTTCTTGCCACATGCTTCTTTTCGGTAGCCCTTTTCATGAGTATAGCCGAAGATTTTACACTTGCTCTCTCTGTGCAATTATGTATCAAGAATCTCCCCATGTACCTGAAGAGCTTGATTTTCCTTGCAAAGAGCCATTTGTTAACTATAACGTTGTAGGTTCATGTGATGGATTCTTCTGTATTTCTGGTGGTGACCACGATCTATTTCTATGGAATCTGTCTATAAGAAAGTCAAAGAAACTGCCATTTGGAAGTAATGTGCATTGCAGTTCATATCTGGCTGATGGTGTTGGTTATAATGAGTGTCAAGATGATTACAATGTTGTACAAGTTATGGCAAGTTCACATAGTGAGTATGGGTTTCAGAATGAGTTTAGGGTTTATAGTCTAACGACCAATTCTTGGAAAATGATTGAAGAATACCCAGGTGTTATATTTTGCAACGATCCTGCCAAATTTGTTAACGGAAGACTTCACTGGATTGCGACTCGTGTTAGTGATAAGAATGACTCATGGTTTGTTTCTTCATTAAACCTTGTCGACGAGACATATGAGAATGTAGCATTACCTGATCTCATTTATGGTAATTTTGATTGGGAACTAGGGATTTTAGGTGGTAATCTATGTGTCTTTTGTGACTATTATAAGGTCCAGATGGATGTATGGGTAATGAAGGCATATGGACTTGTGGAGTCCTGGACTAATGTGTCACGGTTCGAAAATTGAGCGTGATGACACTTGCTCAATCCCATCAGAACAAGTTAGCCTTAATTCAAAAAGGAATAATAAATATAACTTGCGGAAGCATTTAAAATAAATAAACTCAAACTGCAAATTTTC
>JAOTQJ010000001.1:15721239-15744697 GCA_025642045.1 Solanum sejunctum | reverse complement strand
TTAGGATTTTATTTCTATTTTGTCTCTCTTCTCTTCTTCTCTCTTGCCTCTCTCTCTGCAATTTTTTGTAGATATACAATTACAAATGTATGTCAGCTGCATATATACAATTATTTTAATAGGTATATATTATCAATTTGACAGATATACATATACCATTCACCTCTCTCCACTCTCGCTCGCCTCTCCCCTCCCAATTTCTCTTGCCAAATATACAAATATATGTATATTAGTTACACATATACAATTATTTGACAAATATATATATAGAAGAGAGACAGGTGAGAGTGGACAGAGGCCTTCGTATCTTATGTCTTGACTATTATTTATTCTGTCTATTGTCCTACTACTTGTGTTATACCTGCCGTATTTTCATGTTATATATACTTGCCTTATTTGTGGAGTTGAATTGACCTATGCCTACTAAGTACCATCTGTTTGGTACTCATATTACAACTTTTTTCTCTGCAGCTGCAAGTCCCCACTATTGATTTTCTTTCGTGCAAAGCTGTTGCAGATCTCAGAGATCGAAGAGAGCTATAGGTGTCTGGAGTTGTCAATTTTCATCCTATTATAATTTAGGCTGGTCTTTATTTTGTATCCAAAGATAGCATGTATTGTTATTGTATTTTGCAAAATCTTCTACTCTAATTTTGTGCATTAGAAATTCGATTACCGACTGATGTTAGGTCATGGAGTGGGTTCCTGCATAATACTTCTTCGGTCTTGTATTTCTTCGCTCCTTATTGGCATCTTTTACTTCTTATGGTTATCTTCCGAGGAATAATTCATTGCTTATGATTTCAAGCTATGAGTTACCCTTACCTATCAATGCATTAAGGTGCCATGACGGTCTGAGGAGTCGAATTGTGACACACACACATATTTATTAGCACTTAGCCATGTGTTTGTAAATTGAAATGATTGCGAAGCCTGTCAACAGCAGCCTGTTGAGAAGAAGCATCTTAAAAAAGCAAAAGTAGAAGCAGAAAATTATTTTTTCTTAAGAAAAAGAAATATTCCTTCCATATATTCATATCAACAAATCTCTCTCTTATTAAGTACTTAGCATATCTGGTAACTTTAGTTAAGCTTAATTTAAAAATTTTATTTTATTTTATACCTTCAGAAATAAAAGGCAGATCTTCTATTGAGATGAAATTAGGGATGAAATCTTAATGAAGGACTTCATTTATTTTTTTTGTGAATTTTTCGTGTGTAATGATTAATTGGTGGAATGTAGAGGTGATAATTGGGCGGGTTGAGTTAAATTTGAGCGGGTTATAATGGGTCAATACAACAAATAGGTCAAGACCCAATCCAACCCAATTTGGGTCAAAACGAGTTGAGTAACGGGTTATAGAGCGGGTCATGACTCAACCCGACTCAATTGTTACTAAATTTTACTTATTTTATTTGTTTTTTCTCAATATTTTAGTAACAACAACAACAACATACCCAGTAAAATCCCACAAGCGGGATCTAGGGAGAGTAGAATGTACGCATACCTTACCACTACCTTATAGAAGTAAAGATGCTGTTTCTTGGGAACCCTCATCTCAAAATCCATAAACAGAAAGAACTAGGTATGACAAAAAAGAAAGGTAAGGGAACAAAAAAGGCGACTAATAATGAATAACACATAGCAGTATGTAAATATGATAAAAAATACGACAAATAATGATAACGCATGAAACATGTCCACCACCTAACCCTACTATACCCCAAGGCCAAGCATCCACCTAATCCTACCAATTAGCCTGCTACTCTAATGCACGACATCTACTTCTTTCTATCTAAGGTCATGTCCTCAGTGAGATCTAGTTCTGCCATATCATGTCTAATCACCTCCCCCAGTATTTCTTCAGTCTACCTCTACCCCTTCGCGTAGCTCCCAAAACCAACCTCTCGCACCTCCTAACAGGAGCATTGGTACTCGTTCTCTGCACATATCCATACCACCGCAATCTAGCTTCCCTCATCTGTTCGGCTATTGGAGCCACCTCTCGCTTCTCCCGAATGGTCTCATTCCTAAACTTATCACTCCTGGTGTGGCCACACATCCACCTCAGCATCCTCAACTCTGCGACATGCATCTTCTGAACATGTGTATTCTTTATTGGCCAACACTCCACCCGATACAGAACATATCAAATAAAAAAAGTATTTTTAAAATATTTTTAATAAAATCTCTCTCGAGTCAATTCAAGTTGCATATCAACCCAATTTTAAATGCGTTGGGTTGAAGTGGCTTGAACTGAACAGATTGGACGGATTGGATGGGTTGGACTTAATTTTGCCACCCCTAGTGGAATTATTTTTAAATTTGTTTTGCTTGATATTTTTAATTATACTTAAATCATCATGTTATTATTATACCAATATTTAAGTTCTTTAAAAAATCTATCTATGTATAGTGTTGATTAAAAATTTTAATATGTAAATTTTAATTTCATAAAAATACAACAAAATCTTTATAATAGAGATTTAAAATAATTTCTTTCTATAAAATAATCTTATTAATCAAAGTATATTAATACTTGCTCTTTTTTGTAATTTAACTCTGAAAAAGTACTTAAAAAATGATTGACAAACATATGAAATGAATTAATCAAACTCATATTGTTTTTTAGAAAAGCTATTTCAAAAAGTGCTTCTAGAAATAACCAGTTAAAAATGTCATTCTGTTACTTGATGATCTATTAAATTCAGTTTCTAATTCTGAACTCCCTGGAAGGCAAGAGGGACCGTAACTTTGACAAATCTATAGAATTCTTGCTAAATTTTTGTTAACTTGTGAAAACTATTTGACAATTCAAACTCATACCTAAGTTATTCAACTCCCGGTTGTCATCAACGTTACACCTAAATTCTTTCAAATAAACAACACCCATAAAATGAAAATTGCTTGTGATCCCACATTTCTTTATTGCAAACTTGAACGAGTCCAAACTGACGACTTCAAAAATAGACGCTATTGACTTAATATTCAACGGTCATTTATTTTTGATGAATTTCTGTACTTAATCCACCAAAAAAATAACTAAGAAATCACACACATACACCCAAAAAAGAAAAAATATGTCCTCTAGTCATTTTCTTTCTTTCCTCTTCCTTTGTCTTCTAATTTGCTCTATCTTTTCAGACCTTAATGAGGATAGAGCCGCTCTCCTCCGCCTGAGTGCGGCCGTTAGAGGCCGCACTCTTCGATGGAACACAACTAATTCAACCCCATGCTCATGGCAAGGTATCAAATGTGATACCACAATCAACCGTGTAATTGAACTCCGTCTCCCTGGATATGGTCTATCTGGTGAAGTGCCCTTAAATTCCATCGGAAACTTAAGTGAGCTCCGTATTCTCAGCCTTCGGAGCAATTCTTTATCCGGTATTCTTCCTTCTGACTTAGGATCATGCACTGGACTACGCATTCTTAATTTGGAAAACAACTTCTTTTCGGGTGCAATTCCAATCACCTTTTTCAATCTCAACAATCTTTTACGAGTGAGTTTATCAGGGAACAGGCTCTCTGGTGAAATATCGGACGCGTTTAACAATCTGACTATGCTGAGAACTTTGTATATGGAGAATAACAACTTCTCCGGCTCACTTCCTGACCTGAAAAATCTCTCACAGCTCAGTGAATTCAATGTTTCTTTCAATAGACTAACAGGTTCAATCCCCTCTAGTTTAGCCAAATTCTTAGCTCCTTCTTTTATTGGAAATTCACTTTGTGTTGGTCCTTGTCCTGAAAATAATAACCCCATCAACCAATCGGATGAACTTTCTAGTGGAGCAATAGCCGGAATAGTAATAGGCTCGGTCATGGGATTGTTTTTACTGCTTTTAGTTTTGTTTGTGCTTGTAAGATCAATTTGTTGGAATACAAAAAGTTCCCGTCAAGTGAATGTGTCTCCAACATCGAATCAACTTCCGAGTATTCCTCATCCAACAATAGAGGCAGAAAATCGTGACATTGAAAATGTTTTCTCGGACAGGAAAGATACAAAGGAGATAGCAACGTATAGGAGTAACGGGATGGTGTTTTTAGAGGAAAGTTTTGAGTTGTTCAGCTTGGAAGATTTATTGATGGCTTCAGCGGAGGTTTTGGGAAAAGGGTTAACTGGAACTACTTATAAAGCATATTTAGATAGAGATGTTGAAGTGGTTGTGAAGAGGTTGAAAAATGTGTGTGTTTCAGAGGAGTTGTTTAGGAAAAAAGTAGAGGAATTGGGAGCAATTAATCATGGGAATTTGATGCCTCTCAGAGCATACTATTATGGAAGAGATGAAAAACTTATTGTTTATGACTCTATGCCTGCAAGCTTGTCTGTTGTTTTACATGGTAAGCATCTCAGTTCTAATAAACTTTCCCTTATTGTTGTTTTAAATATAATATTTGCTACTTTTTTTTGGCAGTTCTAATTAGTTTATTTTCTCTGTGATTATCTTCTGGTAAAAATGTTCCTAACTCCTAACAATTCTCTTTAAGCTTTCGCTATGAAAACTATAATTATTACTTACTTGCAAGGTGTAAATAAGTAGGAGAAAAGATGCTATCTAAACAGGGGAATGGAAGAAGACGATTTGGTAGTCTAACAACTCTGGTTGGATATTAGTCCTTGACAAGAGTTAGCTATCTCGTATAGTTACTAGAGTTTCCCTCCGCCACCGCCAAATGATGTGGTACAGTGAACGGGGATACCCTTTTCATAATCAAAAATTTCAATTTCGAGCCCCAAGTATGAAAGAAATCTTAGTAGGGGCCCCCCTCCCTTGATGAATGAAGTTCGACGCAGTACGAATTCAGAATAATCGTACATCAATTGGGATACATAGTGTAAACTTTTTTTGAATAAACTGTCATGGATGGAAAGCATGAAATTGAGAAAGAGAAATTGTTATTGACTATTCAATATTGTTGCTACCGAAACTCCATACATGGGCTTTATATAGAACTACATCGTGTTGCCGTTAAGGAAAGAAGATTACACTAATGCCCTCACTCTCAACTAACTTACTTTTGTTAGTTTGTTATCTAACTAACTAAGCATCAATTAACACACTCCCTCAAGCTAGTATATGAAAAGCGTTAAACATACCAAGATTGGAGACCAATAGTTGATGCTGAGCAATCCCTAAACCTTTGGTTAACACATCTGCTAGTTGAGAACTTGTAGGGATAAACTGAAGCTGGATTAGACCACTTTTGATATTTTCTCTAACAAAATGACAATCAATTTCTATATGTTTGGTTCTCTCATGGAATATAGGGTTAGAGGTTGTTTGTATTACTGCTTGATTATCACAATACAACGCAATAGGAGCAGTTACTGGACAGCTTAGTTCCTCCAGAAGACCATACACCCGAGTCAGTTCAGCAACTGGCACTACCACGCTTCTGTATACATCCTCTATTGAACTTCTGCTCACTGTGTATTATTTCTTGGATCTCCAAGATAGAAGAGCACCCCCTAGCTTCACAGCATAGCCAATAACTTATCTTCTTGTGTTAGAACAGGTTACCCGATCAGAGTCACAATAGACTGCCAACTCATGTGTTGTATTAGATGGAAAGAACAACCCAAGACTTGGTGATCCCTTGAGGTACCATACCACACCCATGGCAGCCTCTAAAAGGGAGTATGTTGGCCTCTCCAAGAATTGACTTAGTACATGTACAGAAAAGCATATGCAAGTCTAGTGATAATAAGATAGATCAACTTGCCAATCAAGGGAGTAAGGACTGGTCTAGCACCATTGAGTCCAACCTCTGAAATCAACTCCAAACAATACTTTCTCTAGTTGAAGAATATTCCCTTGTTTAATCTCATGACTTCAATTCAAAGTCTATAACTTTGAAGTGTTTGTGCAGCGTCTTCTTTGCTTCTTTAATCAATTCATTTGTACTTCCCATGATTAACAAATCATCACATATACAAGTATAACAGCTATATTTTTTCCTTCCTTCTCTAGGAACCACTTGATGATATGCACTTCGTAAGTCTCCAACAGCCCCTAGTACATCTGTAAGATTTATATTCCATTGTATGTCTTGAGGGACGTTTTAGTCCATAGAAGGACTTGACTAACTTGCAAACCTTTTTTCACCTTTTATACAAAAATCCTTGTGGTAAAGTCATGTATACTTAGTTGAGTATGTATGACAGTTAGATGATGGAGAAGAATGGGAGTTGTAGTCATAAATAGGAAACCAAACTTGACTGGTTGTCTTCTTGGATGTCATATAGTGTTTCCACCAGATAGGAAGTTTTTCTGCTCTATTGCTGGATCTTTTTCCTTCTAATTTGTTCAGCCTCAAAAAGTGTATCCTCTCTGGATTTACATGTGTGGTTGTCTCTTCATTTAAGTCCACCTCTTTTGTAGCTTCATCCAATGGGATGATAGTGTTCCTTCATTTATTGCCGCTTCTACTATTTCCTCAGTTACCTCTAGTAGTATGACATTCATCTTATCTGTTGTAGTTTCTGTGAGAAATATTGGAGATAAATAATTATTAAATTGTGTCTCTGTTACATTAAGACTCTATTTATCGATACTATATTAGACTCCTTTTCCAACTAGGATCCAAGTAGGATTCTATATGCTATTCCTATTCCTAATCATATTCCAAGTAGGATTATAAATATTATTCTTGTTTCCAACTTATTCTAACACTCTCCCTCAAATTGGTGCATATAAGTCATATATACATAGCTTGTTACAAATGTAATTAATACGACGACTGATGAAGAGCTTAGTAAGATGTCTGCAAGTTGATCACTCGACTTCACAAAATTGACAATCAATCTCAATGTATTTAGTCTTCTCATGAAATATTGAATTTGATGCATAATGCCAGTCAATCTCAATGTGTTTGGTCTTCTCATGAAATATTAAATTTGATTCATAACGTCGATAAAATACAAAGTAATAAATTCTTGATTGTAGTGTTGAACTTCCCAAAATAAGCTCAGAAGATAATTTTATATCATAGAGTGACTTACACAATCGATATTCAAGGCTACCAGACTCCCCCAAAATCAGGTGGTTGCTCTATATTGATTTCTTACTTGAGATCATCATGGAGAAAACATTCTTAATGTTCAACTTATTAAAATGTCAATGGAGAATGACAATATGGATCATCTCAAAATTGCTCCAAGAAAATCACTTTAAAACTAGTTGAAACTTGCTCATGCATCGAATTATTAGATTTTATGGTTGATAGTATTCACAATTTTAGAAATAAAATTATATGGGTAAGGTCGGAATAATGACAAGACCCTATTGAGAAAGAGAATCATATGGGTAGGGTTGGAATGATGGCACGACCCTACTAGAAAATAAAAGTTATATAGGTAGGATAATATTAACGGCACGACTCTACTGAAAAAGAGATTTTATGGATAGGAGCAGAATTGTCACGACCAGGACCTAGGTCTAGCCATGACAATAGAAATGTGACACCCGAAGGCGTCCCATCCAAGCCTCGTGTTCATATCATAAGCATTCATAATGTAAAACAAGCATCAAATAACAAAATAAGCAAGCGGAACGTATCATAATAGAAATTATGGTTTCCCTTGGGGGAAATTACATCAAATCATAATGTCCAAAACATGATGATAAGATCTTGGAGGGGAGAAGAACATATTTTACTGGCTCACCCTCAAGACATACATCAAGAAAAGTAATAAAGTCTCACTAGAAAAGCATCATAAAAGGGCTTGTTCCAGAAGATGGGAACTCACCAACAAGTCTTTAAACTCAACTGCAAAGCTAGCCACAAAGGGGAAGAGTCTCCTCATAGTCTGTCCCTATATGTTTAGATCATGTAGGCAAGAAAATATACGTTAGCACATGGAATGTACTAAGTATATTGGTATGACAAGCATCACATAACAAAATAAGTAAGGACAACGTATCATAATAGAAATCATGGTTTTCCTTAGGGGAAATTACATCAAATCATAATATCCAAAATATGCCTCTACATCATAGGATCTTGGCGGGGACAAGATTATAGTTTACGAGCTCACCCTCAAGACATATATCAAGAAAAGTAATAAAGTCTCACTAGAAAAGCATCATAAAAGGGCTTGTTCCTCAAGATGGGAACTCACCAACAAGTCTTCAAACTCAACTTCAAAGCTAGCCACAAAGGGGAAAAGTCTCCTCATCATTTGTCCTTTATATGGTTAGATTATGTAGGCAAGGAAGTATACGTTAGCACATGAAATATACCAAGTATGTTGGTATTCTATAAATCAAAGAACATCACAACATATGCATAATCATAATCAATAGAATAAGGACACAACTTGAATGATCAATACATGTTTAAAACCATGAATAGGAGCAATATCAAACATTTCATAATCTTAGCATACATATGTGAAAATAACACCATAATCGACATTAAGACCATGCGGACTATTATATGGAATCTTGATGTTCCCTTTACCAAAAAAAAGAGGAGTTTACTTTGCCAAGGTAGACTCGATCCACACCCTATAAGCTCTATCTTAGCATGGTAAGAACCGATCATTAACACCACACCACCCGTTAGGCTCTATCCTAACATGGTGAGTGTCCATTAAAAGCCATATGGATTCATTAGCATACCTTTAAGGCACAAAAATATAAACATTCCTACAGTGGTACATAGTTATAGGACTATGGAATCTACCAAAGCTCTCTTGGTGCTAAGTCATATCCCATGAAATGCATAAAATCATGCATATACATAGCTTTCAACATAATTCATATTTCATAAAAAATATACTTTCATACCTTGTAAAATAGTCATCATAACTTCATAAAGACATCTCATGACATAGGAATAGTTCATTTACTTAGCTTTTCATATAGTGTAGGTATACTTCCGATCTTATCATCATTATTGTATAAATATTAGAGTCTTAATCACCCTTATAATCATAGCATTATTGTTATCATAATATCATTTTCGTCGTCATTAAGACATGCTTTTTCATACTTGAAATCATAGTCATGAAAGTCATAGCTTTATCATAGGAAACTAGGTTCATGGGTGGGTTCATGAACAATTCGGTTAAAATCATGCAATTTTGATGGAATTCAAAAAAGAAAAATGCAATTGAAATCAATTTGGATCATTAGTGAAGGAACCCACATAAATCCAACAAGCCCTAATCATCACATCAATCCGACAAGCCCTAACCAACAACCCATATACTTTTACTTGAAAATCATATAACTTTTCATAATTAATAAATAAATAAGCATAAACATCATGTAGGAATCATAATCCATGAAATTGGAACCATACCAAAAAAACCCATAAAAAATCATCATAAAATTTTGAGAAAAAAGAGGTTTTGGATTGAGCTCTGTGGATGAAACTAATCCACGAATGAAGCCCTACATACTTCAAGTGAAAAACCTTTAGAATTGTGGTGGAAAAACATTAAAATCCTTAGCAAAGCTTGGAACCTTAGCTTAAATGGAGTCCTTGTCTAGAGAGAAATATTTGAGATCTTTTGAGAGAATAATGAGAGTGAATGAATTAGAATGAGTTAGAGATTGGGTTTATAGGACTTAGGTCGGTTAAGTTAGTTGGGAGGGCCAAAATGACATAATTTATGAGCTAAATGAATTAGAAATATCAAAAATACCCTTTATTAAAAACTGTCGGAGCCATCCACGATACCCCGCCCAGAGCCGTGGTTCCATCTACAACTCGTGCTTGGGCTCGTGGAACCTATGCCACAAAATTTAAGATACTGGAATTGGCACTTCCCCAATCACGAACATGCAAGATGACCCGTCGTCCCTTACACAGGTCGTAAGTCCCCTCTTGAGAGCTCCCTAGACTTAGAAAAATTCTATTATTCAGAGATAATTTTCAATGGTGCAGTCTACAGGCCATGGTTCTATTGACGACTCATCGTGTTAATCATGGAACCATTTCCAAAAACTCAAGAATTCTCAGTTTTTCTAGACTTAGCCCATGATCCTTTGCATGAATTGTAGGTTGGCTCGATGGCCAAATCAGTCTTAAAATTCTTGAACTTTTAGCTTCCAAATCTAAGAACATGCAGCGGGTTACAATATCTCAGCCTTGGATCATTTATCCTAGAATGAGATAGAAATACACTTGAATAGAGTAGAATCATAGACATCATCATAAAACATATTGCAAAAAGGCAACTTTATCATCATTTTCATAAAATCATCAAACTTATGCATTAAATATCATATTAAAATGAGTTTCATGATCATGCATGCATGCACTATGATAGGGAAACACGTATAGGTGAGAATTTAGGAGAATAGACCTCATTAGGTACCTTAGGCTTGAATAGAAGGAAAAAGGCAGGGATATTATTTCATCATGTCTGCCTTGGCGTCCTATGTAGCACTCTCAATTTGTTGGTTTCTCCATAACACTTTGATATAAGCAACTTCTTTATTTCTCAATCCCTTTACTTGACGATCCAAAATCTCAATCGATAGCTCTTCATAAGTTAAATCCTTTTCAATAGCAACATCTTTCAACAGAACAATGGAATTAGGATCACCCACGTATTTTCTTAACATCGACACGTGAAACACCGGATGAACCATAGCCAACTCCTTAGGTAAATCTAGCTCATAAGCTACCTTCCCAATTCTTTTCACTATCTCATAAGGTCTCACATATTTAGGAATCAAATTGCCTTTCCTAATAAAATGTATTACTCCTTTCATTGGTGAAAGTTTAAATACACCTAATCATCTTCATCAAACTCTAGTTCTTTTCTCCTAACATCGGCATATGACTTTTGATAACTTTGGGTAGACATTAACCTTTTCTTTATGAATTTTACTCTCTATAGCATCCAGTACCAAATCTGGTCCAATCAAGGACATTTCTCTAACTTCAAATCATCCCACTGGGACCTACATTGTCTGCCATATAAAGCTTCAAATGGCACCATATCAATGCTTGAGTGAAAACTATTACTATAAACAATTCAACAAGAGGTAAGTGATCATATCAACTTCCTTTGAAATCAATCACACATGCCCTCAACATATCCTCCAATATTTGGATTGTCCTTTCAGCTTGTCTATCTATTTGAGAATGAAACACGGTACTTAGCTTCACCTTCATACCAAAGCCTTTTTGGAATGACTTCTAAAAAATGAAAAGTAAATTAAGCACCTCTAGACATAATAGACAATGATGACCCCATATAACCTTACCAATTCTTGAATGTAGACCTTAACATATTCTTCGACACTATAAGAAGTCTTTATCGGCAAAAAAAAAAGAGAGGCTATTTTTACCATTCTATCAACATTCACCTTATAGAGTCAAATTGCTTCCTAGTCTTTGGAAAATCCGTGATGAAATCCATATTTACTTCCTCCCTTCTATGTAGGTATCTCAATATCTTGGGTCAAATCACCTGGTATTTGGTATTCTACCTTCACTTTTTGGCAATTTACATACCCATCACACACTTTGCATGTCTTTCTACATATCGTTCTGCTAATACATTTCTCTCAAATCTCTATACATTTTGGTGGACTCCATACTGAAATATAAAAGAAGACAAATAAATTGATTCCCAAGACCAATACTAATCCCTTGGCCTAAAAAAGGTAATCTTTCTTGATAAAGTTAGTTGATTAGAGGCCGATTGAATATAATATATATAATTATGAGCTTCATCAAGTATCTTTTCCCTTAGTTCATGTACATTGGGTACACATAGTTTCCCTTGATAGCATATTACTCCATCTCCCTTATATGAGAAAACCTCTACCTTCTTATCAACTATCAATTTCTTCAGTTCGACCAAAGTAGGATCCATGCCTTGTTTTGCTTTCATATCCTCTATCAAAGATGATTTTGCTCCATCTTGTACAAATACACCACCATTATTCAAGCCACTCAACCTCATACACAAACAAGCCAAACGACGCACTTCTTTAGCCAACTCTTTCTTCTCATCCACAACATGTGCAACACTGCCCATTGATATTCTACTCAATGTGTTGGCCATAGTGATACGTCACACTCATATTATAGTCCTTTAAAATTTTCAACCACCTCCATTATCTTAGGTTCAAATCCCTTTGGCTAAACACATCTTGCAAGCTCTTGTGGTCGGTGAATATATCAAAATGCACCCATAGAGATAATGTTGCCCTAATTCTTCAGTGCAAACATAATGGCCAACAACTTAAGATCATGAGTTAAATAGTTACTTTCATGTACTTCCAATTGTCTTGAAGTGTAGGCAATGACTTTTCCATATTGCATCAAAATACAACCTAAGCCTATATGTTAGATGTCACAATACATAATAAAACCATTCGGACCTAGGGGCAATGTCAAAATAGGAGCCGATGTAAGATAATATTTCAACGTTTAAGAGCTCTTTTTACATTCATTGGACCATTGAATTTTCACCTTCCTTTGGATAAACTTAATCAAAGGAGAGGCAATGGAGGAAAACCCTTTAACAAATCTCTTATAGTATCAGGCCAAACCCAAAAAACTCCTAATATTGGATAGAGACAATGGTCTAGGCCAATTCTTCACCACCTCTGTGTTCTTTGGATCCTCTCAATGCCTTCACCTTAAATAATATGGCCAAGAAAAGCCACCCCCATAGCCAAAACTCACACTTAATAAACTTGGCAAAGAGTTGTTTATCCCTCAATATTTGGAGCACAATCCTCAAGTGTTCCTTATGCTCTTTTGCATCCCATGAATAGACCAATATATCATCTATAAACACAACCACAAACATATCCAAATATAGTTTAAAGATCCTATTCATCAAATCCATGAAAGAGGCGGGGGCATTCGTTAGTCCAAATGACAACCTAGAATTCAAAATGACCATACTGAGTCCTAAATGCCGTCTTTGGGATGTCATCTTCCTTCACCCTCAACTGGTAATATTTGGGCTAGAGACCAATCTTAAAGAAATACCTTGAACCTTGAAATTGATCAAATAGTCATCAATCCTCGAAAGTGGATACTTGTTATTGATATTCACTTTCTTCAACTACTGATAATCCACATGCATCCAAAGTGAGCCATCCTTCTTTCTTGTAAACAACACGGGAGCATCCTATGGTGGCACACTAGACCTTATGAACCTTTTATCAACAAAGTCCTTTAATTGCTCCTACCATTCAATATCGAGCTATAGAAATAGGTTGCATGTCGGGCAAAAGATCAATAAAAAAGTCAATTTCTCTTACAGGAGGAATACTAGGAAACTCATTAGAGAAGACATTAGGAAATGCATTAACTATAGGAACCGAACAAAGAGTAGAAACATTGGACTAAACATCCATGACTCAGACAACATGATATATGCAACCTTTGGAAATCATTTTCATATCCTTCATATAAGATAAAAGCTTTCCTTTGAACATCGAATTTGTTCCCTCTATTCAAGGATAGGCTCATTAGGAACTTGGAATGTGATCTTCCAACTTATGCAATCAATAGAAGTATAAGATGCATGCAACCAATCCATACCAATAATAACATTAAAGTAGGTCATATCAAGTTCAACAAGATCACATAGGAAGACTTTATACAAGATCAACATGGGACAATTTCTATAGACTTTCTTGGCTAGGATTGACTCACCAATTAGAGTATAGACCGAGTAAGGTTCTAATAAGACTTTCGGAGATAAATCAAACTGTATGGCAAGATAAGGAGTAACAAAAGATATATTAGTATAGGGGTCAACCAAAGCAGACGCATCATGATCAAAGACTTTTAACATACCGGTAACCATATCAGGAGACTCCCATCCTCTTTCCTAGCATGCAAAGCATAGAATCTATTACATGTGGACTACCACCTTGAGCTTGGGAACCTTGTTGTACTTACCCCCTTTGAGCCATTTGTCTTTGTGGGAACCCTTCTTTACCCTTATTAGCAATATTAGGACACTCGACAATGTTGTAACCTATCTTTCCAACCAAAATAAGCATTGGTACCTCTAAAGCATTTACCAACATGATTCCTCCCACACTTGAGGCACCTAGGGGGAGTACTCACCTTGAGCCTAAGGGTGAGGTACCATTTCTTTGTCAAACTTTTGAGAAGCACCCTTGGACGACCCTTGGCCTTGTTAGAAATGGCCACCACCGAATTTAGCATGAGAAAAGCCACCATCATATTGAGCCCTCTTGGACTCCCTCTTCCTTATCTTTTGAAGTTTCTCACTCTTCACTTATTTGGACTATGTCATGAGTCGAGATATATCTATCCACTTAATGAGCATCGTGGCCTTATACTCTATCTTCACCAAGTCAGACACTCCCAAAGTGAATGTGTTCATATGAGCCCTAGAGTCGGCCACCAACGAAGGAGCATACTTGGACAACTTTGTAAACTTGAGGGCATACTCTCTTACACTCGTACCACCTTGCCTTAAATTTATGAATTCCATCACTTTAGCTTCCCTTAGTTAAAGTGGAAAGAAATTATCAAGGAAAGTGACCTTTAACAACTCCCAACCAATAGATCCTTCTCCAACTCTCTCAGACTTCCATTGAGTAAACCAAACTTGAGCGACTCCCTTAAGTTGATAAGATGTCAATTCGTCCTTCTATTCGAAAGACACCCTCATAATCTCTACCGCCTTGTATACCTCATCAATGAACTCTTGTGGATCCTCATCCACCTTGGAACCATGAAACTCTGGAAGATTCATTCTAGAAAAATCTATTGTCCTTGAAGCCAGAGTATGAGTCTTTAGAGAAGCATTGGCTTTAACCAACATCATAATAGTGACCCTAAACTCATTATTAGAGACTTGATCTGTTTGAGTGACTTGAGGAGCCAGAGAAATTTGGTCCTCATTAACATTATCTCCTTTAGGCAATAGAGCATGTCATGGATCTATTTCTGAAAATACCAAGGGATAAACGTTAGGGAATGAGAGTGTTGAAGGCGTGATATAGATCACAAAAGAAGAGAAGATTTTCTAAACATCTCATAGACTCTCATTCATGGATGTGGTACGCTTTACACCTATGAACAGGACTCTACTAGATGCGACATGTTGGACTCCCTAGAATGCTTTCAAACTTTGTGCTCTAATACCACTTTTGCCACAACCCAGACCTAGGGCCTAAACGTGGCACCCGAAAGTATCCTATCCAAGCCTCATATCATATCATAAGCACTCATAAGGTTAAAAAGGCATTACATAAGAGAATAAGCAAGCGGAATATATCATAATAGAAATCATGGTTTCCTTTCAGCGAAATTACATCAAATCATAATGTCCAAAGCATGCCTCTACATCATAAGATCTTGTTGGATACTAGTACATAGCTTACTCGCTCACTCTCAAGACATACATCAAGAAACATTATAACATTTCACTAGAAAAGCATCATAAAAAGGCTCATTCCTGAAGCATGGAAACTCAACAATAAGTCTTCAAACTTAAATCCAAAGCTAGCCACAAAAAGGAATAGTTTGCTCGTCATTTGTCCTTACATAATTAGATCATGTAGGCAAAGAGTTACGCGTTATCATGTGGAATGTACTAGTCGGTATACCATGAATCAAAGAATATCATAATATAATATCAATATGAATAATCATAATCAGTAGAATAAGGACACAATATGAATGATTAATACATGTTTACAATTAAGAATAAGAGCAACATCAAACCTTTCTTAATCCTCGCATATATATGTGAGGATAAGACCATAACTGACATTAAGAACATGTAGACTATTACATGAAATCTTGATCTTCCCTCTACACCAAGAAAAAAAGGAGTCTACTTTGCCAAGATAGACTCAATCCTTACCCTATAGACGCTATCCTAGCATGGCGAGAACCCATCATTGACTCCACCTTTTAAGCTCTACCCTAACATGGTGAGTATACATTAAAATCTATATGGATCAATTAGCACACCTTTAAGGTATAAAAGTCTCTATCCTAGCATGGTGAGTGTTCATTGAAAGCTATATGGGTTCATTAGCACACCTTTAAGGTATAAAAATATTAACATTATTCCTACAGTAGCACGTAGTTTTGGGACTATGAAATCTACCAAAGTCCTCTCTATGTTATGTCATATCCCATGGAATACATAAATCATGCATATACATAGCTTTCAAAATAATTTGTATTTAATAAAAAACGTACTTTCATAACTTGTAAAATAGTCATCATAACTTCATGAAAATATCTCACGTCATAGGAATATTCTATCTTAGCCTTTTCATATAATGTGGGTATACTCCCCATCTTACACCATTGCATAAACATTAGGGTGTTAGTCACTATCATCATCATATTATCACTGTCATCATAATATCATCTTCGTCGTCATTAAGACATACTTTTTCATACTTAAAAATCACAGATATGAAAGTCATAATTTTATCATAGGAAACTAGGGTCATGTGTGGGTTCATGAAAAAATGGATTAAAATCATACAATTGAAATTAATTTGGATCATTAGTGAAACACACATCAATTCAATAAATCCTAATCATCACATGCTTGAAATCATATACTTTTACTTAAAAATTATAGTAATCATGTAATTCTTCATAATTCATACATAAATAAGCATAATTATCATGTAATAATCCATGGATGAAATAATTCCATGAATGAAGCGCTATATACCTCAAGTGTTGAACCTTAAGAATTGTAGTAGAAAAACCTTAAAATCCTTAGCAAATCTTGGAACCCTAGCTTCAATGGAGTCCTTGTCTAGAGACAGAAATGTTTGAGAGCCTTTGATAGAATAATGAGAATGAACGAAGTAGAATGAGTTAGGGATAAGATTTATAGGAGTTAGGTCAGTTAAATTAGTTAGGAGGGATAAAAAGACATAGTTTAGGAGCTAAATGAATTAAAAATATCAAAATATCTTTTATTTAAATTTGTCAGAGCCATCAACGAGACCCATCCACTGGTCGTGGTTCTGCCTATGCTCGTGCTTGGGCTCGTGCAACCTTTTCCACAAAACTTAAGCTACTAGAATTGGCACTTCCCAAGTTACGAACATGCAGGACGACCCGTTGTCCCTTATGCGGGTTGTAAGTCCTCTCATAAGAACTCCCTAGACTTAGAAAAATGCCATTCTTCAGAGGTTACTTTCAACAGTGTATCTACGGGGTGTGGTTCCATTGAAAGCCTATCCTGTTAATCATGGAACCATTTCCAGAAACTCAATAATTCCTAGCTTTTCCAAACTCAAGTCCACGAGACCTTCCTATGACTCGTGATCTCTTCCATGAGCAATGGGTTGGCTTGTATGACCAAGTCAGCCTTAAAATTCCTTAACTTTTAGCTTTCAAGCTTAAAAACATGTAGGGTGTTACAGGAATGATGTGACGATCCAACACAAATAAGAAAGTAGTCATTGAAAAGATGACACACTACTACGCAAATTGAATATGAAAAAGTAATAACCAAAAAATTGATACGGTGTTACATCAAGTCGGATATGAGAAAGTAGTCACTAGAAAGAGGCATGGTGCTACACAAATTAGATATAAGAAAATATTCACCAGAAAGATACACGATGACCCAACTTTTGCTAACACAATCTTTGGCTAGATAGGCGACATATATAGGTCATAGCTGCTCGCTGGCAGCGAAAGCACTTTGATTTTTTACCAGGATCGTATAAACTTTGATGCCATGTGAAAAATATTAGAGATAAATAATTATTGATTGTGTCTCTACATTATTACATTGAGACTCTATTCATACATATTATATTAGACTCCTTTTCCAAATAGAATATTATAATATAATCCTTTTTAAAGTAGGATTCTATATACTATTCCTATTTCTAATGCTATTCTAAGTAGGATTGTAGATATTTTTCTTGTTCCTATTCATATTCTAACAGTTTCATTAGAATCTCCAGCAAGAGTATCAATAGTTGAACACATTAGTAGGAGCTTTTGTTGGTAAAGTGTATTCTTGTACACGCTTTGAAAGTGAGTAGAATATATCATCATTTAGCCCCTTGAAAGGAAATATAGTCTCTTTAAATACGGCATCTCTGCTTACAAGGAAAGTCCCAGTTTCTAGATCAAATAACCAATATCATTCTGTCTCTTTATAACCAAGTGTCACATTTTTTTAGAACTCTAGAATTAAATTCACTTCCTCTGGCAGCATGCTAGCAAAACATAAGCAACCAGACACCCTAAGGTGATCAAGGACAGCACGCTTACCATGCAAGACCTCAAAAGGAGACTTCCCTTGTAAAACACTAATAGGAATTTGTTAATGAGATACACATATATCTTTGCACAATCACCCCAAAGTCTTTATGGAACAACACTTTGAAATTTTATGGCTCTACAAACTTTCAAAATATGCCTGTGCTTTCTTTTCACAATGTCATTCTGTTGTGGAGTATAGGGGAAACTACTTTGGTGGATATGCCAAGAGAGGAAAATAATTCAGAACAACTAGAATTAAAGAACTCCTTTCCATTATTCCACTTCAAGACTTTAACAATGATATCAAATTGATTTTTGACTCTAAGCAAAAAATCTTTTAACACAACACTGACCTCACTTTTGAACTGAATCAATCAAACCTAAGTGTATCCACTAAAATCATCCAAAAATCTCACAAAAATGACTTCTTATCATGGGTAGGGACCTTGAAAGGACCCCAAACATCAACATGTATCATATGAAAATAGTTAATAGTAGAAGATGTACTAACTGGGAACCTGAGGTTGTCCTGTTTAGCGATAGAGCACACTATGCAAAGTTGTTGTGTTGTCTTATTTATCTTAGTCTTCAAGTTTAGAATGTTGTTAAAAACCACTAAAAAGGATGAGCAGGTCTGTTTATGCCATAGAGTTGAGTCTGGTGGATCATTTATTACTGCTCCTTCCTTTATTGTTTTCATCTTCCTCTAGCTAATACAGTCCATCATACCCTCTACATCATCTTGCCACTGTAAAGTCCTTGAAAGATGCGAAACTCTGGCTAGAAACTGAGTGGACAACAAAGCTCTTATTTATCTTTGATACCAATAACAAGATGAACTTCGAACCTGGCACATATAAGACATTTTTAGAGTATGATTCTTCAAAATATTGTTTATCTTGTATGAGTTATACTGTATTTATTCCCTAAAGGAACTTGAGCATTACTACGATGTTGCTTATTAATAAGTTAATATCATTTTAACACTTTTCTTAGTGGTATCATATGCTGAGAAGCCCTTGAGTCTATACTTCATTTACGCTTCTCTACATTGGACAATAGAAAGCTCTACAAAGTTGTAATGATAATCACTTGTAGGATCCTGTGATTGCAAGTTCTCCCTTTGTTCTTCAAAGTCATGTAGCAGTGATATTCTTCATCTGAAAGTTAGCTTCACCTCCCTCTAAAATAGCATGATGTGCATGTCAATGATTTCTTCCTACTATTGGACCATTCGCTGGTTGTGTTCCCAAATTCTTTTTTCTTTTAAAATCAGGGGGATAACCTACCAGCCTATAGCAGTTTTTCTTCAGATATCATTGGAAATCATAGTGTTCACATACTATTACAAGAATAACTCCTATTGTTTCACCAGTTATTGGCTTCCAAGATTTGAATCTACTATATTTACTAGCTAGCAAACTTAAAGAGTTTTGATTTATATCAATCACTCCTAACCTTCTCTGGCTCTCATCTTGCACCATCACTTAATAAGCGTAGTTCAAACTTAAAATTGGAGTTCTAGGGAAAATATCACTTCTCGCCATGACTATAACTCTCATTTAGATCCATAAAGAACTGCAACAAATGTTGATTATTCAAGTGCATGATAATAAAACTTATTGCTTCATACTCATATCTAGGGGGCTGAGGTGCTAATAGATCCAAGTCATCCCAACAATCCTTCAATTGTGAATAGTAAACTATAATTGAATCTGTACCTTGCATTTACATAGTAATCTTTCTCCACAACTGATAGATCCTAATAAGTTTCGATTTGTGAAATCTCTCTTCGAATCCATCCCACACCTTCTTTATAGTTGAAGAAGGACTATACTAGAGACTAATTCTGGTGCTACAACTCCATTGATCTAGTCAATATGATTGCATTACATCTGTCTTATTGTTTCATCAATTCTCGTTTGTATGGACTTCATGGACAATTATCATTGATGAGGCCTAGCTTTCTCTTATCCAGTAAAGCTAGCACCTTCATATACTTCACAATGTGTAATTTTCTAATCCCGTTAGTTTCAAGCCAACTAATACAACTCCTGTCTCCTAGTGTATCTCCTGGTTATAAAAACAATGGATGCGTATATCTAATTAAGAGATAAGTGTAGGTTTGATCTGTGAGGTTTCTGAATCTATCAAGGCTGCAATTCTTCGAAGCTCTAACAATGGTAACTGTGCCACACTCAGAAATACTCGTCTTTACAAAGACGCTGCTTTGATACCGTATAAACTTTTATCGAATTAACTGCCATGAACGGAAAGCATAGAATTGAAAATGAGATATTATTATTGATTATTCATTGTTGCTATTGAAACTCCACACATGCTCTTTATGTAGAGCTACATCAACTTGCTATCAAGGAAAGAAGATTACACCAATACCCTCACTCTCAACTAACAAACTAACTAAGCATCAATTAGCACATAAAAATTTTGACTTTGTTCAAGACATGCATGTGTACTAAGATTCTTGATACATTCAAAAATTTTGTAAGCCTTGTGCTTGTCGGAGTATAATACAACTAGGTAAACCATAAATTCTGATACATTTATCCCTTGTAAAATAGTTTATAAACATAAATATGCGAAAGAATTACTCCTATATACTTATTTTTCACATCACAACTAATGAAGGAGCTAACGATGTCAAAATGAGCCTAAATGTAGGTAAACTCGCCCAACCCTCTCAACATTTTATGGGTTGGGCACAGGATAATTTTAATTGAGTTCAATCTCAACTCATTCAAGTCTTAACCCATATCAAAAGAATCCTCAATTGAGTCCGATTTAATCCTCAGTTTCAACCCGTTCTAACACTCTTTACTTGCATTGATGTAACATATGTTTACTATCTATTTTATATTTTCTATCATTTATCTATCAATTTGTAACTTTTTATTTTATTTTTGAGTTGAAATTCAAATGGTGATTATAAAAAATAAATAATAATATGTTAAAATTATTGAGATTGAGTGGGTCAAATTGGGCAGGTCATGACCCAATGCGAATTTTAGCCCATTAGAAGCCAACCCGTTTGAGCACGCAATCCAATTTTTATTTCAACTCATTTTAATATTCTCAATTTCAACTCAAATTGCCCGTTTGACACCTCTAGAAGAAGCTATATAATATATTTGATGTCAGAAAGGGATAACAAGAACCTTATAGCTCCTCCTTGATTAATTGAATAGGCCTTGTATCAACTCACATTCTATTAAATATTACAAAAGCGACCATAGAACTTTACTAGT
The DNA here is from genome assembly GCA_025642045.1 of Solanum sejunctum. Classification (NCBI taxonomy): domain Eukaryota; kingdom Viridiplantae; phylum Streptophyta; class Magnoliopsida; order Solanales; family Solanaceae; genus Solanum; species Solanum sejunctum. Next base: position 15,723,196 of record JAOTQJ010000001.1, on the reverse strand, counting down.
ATTATTTGGTATTCTGGCCAATAACTATTACTACGAGTTAGTTTTAACCTTTTGATTTTGGCAGGCGAAAGAGTTTCAAAAGAAGCATTGACATGGGTGATGAGGAGCAGAATTGCATTAGGAATTGCTACTGGTATTGAATATCTCCATTCACTAGGATCTAATGTCACTCATGGCAACATCAAGTCATCTAACATCCTCCTCTCACAGTATTACGATGCATATGTATCAGAATTTGGCATAAAACAGTTGATTTCCTCCACATCAAACTCCAAAATGATTGAATACTCTGCACCTGAGGTCACATATATTCGAAATATTTCCCAGAAAGTCGATGTATATAGCTATGGCACCATTCTATTGGAACTCCTAACAGGTAAAAATCCTAGCAGCGTCATCAACGACCACAGAATTGACCTGCCTAAATGGGTGAAATCCATAGTTGAAGAGATGGGGACAACACAAGTATTTGATCATGAGTTAATCAGATTTCAGGATTCAAATGAAGAACAAATGATTTCATTGCTGCATCTGGCTATTTCTTGTACATCCGAGCACCCGGAAAGGCGGCCGCCTATGACTGACATTACTAGGCGCATCAAAGAAATTTTTAGATGAGTTTTGTTAATGTTGATCGTTTCCCTGAAAATCATGGTTGTATTCATTTCTTGGTTCAACTACAGGGACCAATATATAGCTTAAAAGGGGGACATATGAATTCGTGGTCCTCCGTACATTTGGATGTTTGTATATATTTTATAATTTGGTATAACATTATCTGCTATCTCTTATGTTACAAGAAAGTTAAATGGTGCATTTGATTGAATGTTAAGTTATTTACTTTGAGAACTAAGAATTCACTCTGATATCAAAATATAAATAGAAAGTGAAAGAAATGTTTCATTTCAAGCCCATAAAAAATTATATTTTGTTAAAGAAATTAATCCCCTCATAATTGCACTTTTGCATTGATTTTTCTCAGGATAATATGGAACACTGTTTTGCAATACTATCAACAGAAATTGCAAATGTCAGCGAGCTTAACCAGTGGAGTATATAAGACAAACTTACTTCTTTCGGTTGAAAAACTTTATGCTAAGGAAAGGAGAAGAAATATTCAATTTTTGTCTGCTTTTAGTCCGTATGAGGCAAAGCCTCTAAAAATTTATAGTCATCACTACGTGCGAAAGCACCTGTTAAAATACAAACTCATCTCTTCAATTGGGAAAAAATATATGTTCGAAATGAACAAGTTCTTTTAAAAAAAAAGTTCATGAATTTAAAGTTAATCTCATTCTACTAATCAATTAGTTAATTCTATTTTGTTAATCAATTAATTTACTTAATTAATAAATAAATAATTCAGCAAAATAATATTAAGCAAAAATAAATTAATGAGACCGATAAATAAATTCGTCTAAAAAATTATTAACCAATTACATCATTTGTCAATGTTAAAGCCAAAATTGAGCAAACAATGACTGTTGACACCCAATTTTTATCCTTCACGGTGTCAAAATAATCACCGAGCTGTATTTTATTTTTAACGATCTTTTACCCATTATTTAAAAAAAATAAAATTTAATTACGGGCGCGTGAGGGCCACGCGCCCGATATATCTCTCTCTTCCAACCTTTCTTCTCCATTTTCCTCTTCAAAGATCAAAAACCAGACAACCCTAAAACCCTCGCCGCCGCCGCCGCCGCCGACCCCTCTTTTCCTCAGCACCGTCGTCCCTCCCTCGTCACCGCCACAACCCCTTCCCCTCACCCGTTACTTTTTCCTATTTCTTTCCCTTTTTTTCTTCAAACAAAGCCGAAACCAACAACCAAAACCCAGAAAATCCGGCGCCTTTTTCCCGATAAACCCGCACCCCCAACGGTCTTGTCCCCCACACGAACTTGAGTGGGAATCAATGACCCCTTTTCCTTCAATTTTGAATTCGAAATAGTCCCTA
>JAOTQJ010000001.1:15703402-15721139 GCA_025642045.1 Solanum sejunctum | reverse complement strand
ATTATTTATTTAAAATTTAATTTATTAAATTAATTATGTAATTATATTTATCCAGCTAAACAAATTACGAAAATTATACTTTAATTATATCTTAAAAAATAAATAAAATAATAAAATTACTAAAATATATAATTATAAAATATATAATTATTATTTTAATAATTATATAAATTCTAATTAACGGATGACTTTTCAACGGACCTTGAGCAAACGGCACGTAAAAATTTTCCCCCAAGAGTGTAAGTGGGTCTTTAACCTCTAACCGCACATGGTTAATATATGAATAAACCTTTAACCATGGTTACTGGTAATCATCTTCCTTGAAGAAGTCGCGCCAAGTGACGTCGCCTACTCGCAACCACGTTGACCTCGCCTCCCTATTTATCTCCCCCATTTCATAACCCCATTCTGTATCTCAAATTTCCCACTTCCAATTTATCGCTGCTAAGAAACCATGGAATACCGCACCTTAGAAATTAATGTTGTCTCCGGTAAAGATCTCAACAAGGTGAATTACATCACCAAGATGGACGTATACGTCGTCGTTTCAATCGCCGGCGCCGATGACGACAGATCTAATCAGAAATTCAAAACCCACGTCGATCACGACGGTGACAATAACCCCACCTGGAATTTCCCCATCAAATTCACCATTGATGACAAGGCTGCTGTTCAAAATCGTTTGCGTCTTGTTTTCAAGCTCCGATGCCAACGTGCCCTGGGAGATAAAGATATTGGAGAAGTTGACGTATCCATCAAAGAGCTTCTCGAGTCTTCCAATAGCACTACTGGAACTAAACAATTTGTAAGTTATCAAATAAGGAAACCTTCTGGTAAACCCAAAGGTCAACTCACTTTTTCATACCAATTTAGTGATAAGATCACCGGTAATAGTGCTGTCGATTCTAAAATTGACCAGCCGGTGACTGCATATCCGGCGGTAAATCAAGCTCCGGTGGTGGGATCCACTTCTATGTACCCACCACCACCGCCACTGCAAGGTCCAAGTGGGATGTACCCACCTCCACCGACCTATGCTTGTGGTGGGAGTGGACCCACTCCATCACCGCCGGTGGCATATCCACCACCGGCGGCGGAGGTTGGATATGGATATGGATATCCACCGGCGACGGCATATCCTCCACCACCCCAATACGGATATCCACCGCAGCAAGGTGGATATGGTTACGGGTATCTACCGGTGCAACGGCCGCCGAAGAAGAACAATAATTTTGGGTTGGGATTGGGGGCGGGTTTGCTTGGTGGAGCAATTGGTGGAATGATCATCGGAGATGCAATCTCAGATGCTGGAGGTTATGATGGTGGATTTGGTGATGTTGGTGGATTTGATTTTTGATTTATTTTTTTTAGTTTTAATTTGGGCATTTTTTTTGTTTTATGAGTTGAAATTAGTTCATGTGAAAATTGTAATATTATTATGAATTTTGATGACATAAATCAAGCAACGTGTTGGCGTAATATTGAATGCATGTATTATTTTCTTGAGTTAGTCATTTTGATTTTCTATGGAAGATATTCTAATCTTATGAACAAGAAATAAAAGATAGTAAAAAAATACAAATAAATAATTAATTGACAATAATAGAAAATTAAAACCTTCACATTTCAATTACGAATCCAAAATAGACATTAATTCTTAAAGACATTCCACAGAAACGATTATCAAGCGAAAAGTGTATAAAGATGATCTTAAAAGGAATAAAATTTCAAGCAATGAAGCAAGTACTCCTTCTAACATTGCTTAGTAATTAAGAATTTTACTCTTTCAATTAAGGTTTAAGTCATCTGCAGTTCTCAAAGTTGTCTGCATCATTTACGTAGGCATCTAAATTCAAATTTATACTTATTCAACACTTCTATCCCTTTAAATTAGAACCATTTAAACATCTTTTCTCATTGAATATTTTTTTATAATAAACTAAAAGTATAATTAGAACCATTTAAACATCTTTTCTCATTTGAATATTTTTTTATAATAAACTAAAAGTATAAAATGAGTGAAATATACGTACGGTGATATGACAGTTTTGACAATAGAATAAAAGAAAAGGAAACTGCTTTTTAAGTAAAACAGAAATAAATATAACTCACCATATAGTTGCCTACACATCAACACCAGTGGCGGCGGATCGATATTCTTGTCAAAAATATTTATATTTTTATAACATAAATATATAATTTTTGTATTAAAAATATTTAACAAGTGATATATATCAAAATATTTTATTTAATCTATATATTTAAAAAAAAAAAAATTTAACACCATCCTCAGATGAATAAAGTTCCATCCATGATCAACACCATAACTATCATTTCTCTGATTTCACTCTTTTTGTCAAACAACGATTAAGATTTGTTGATATCTTTTGTGTCGTGGGTTTCAATTTATTGACAATTTTCAAGAAAAATGATTTCAGTTTTGTATTAGTCTTGTCGGAAAATTTGAAGTTTCGCCGAAAACAATGAACACTAAAGTGGGAGACATGACCACTAGTTGCTTGTTATTTTAAATTTTTTGGTATCTTTATATCATTAAAGAAGGAAAGTGACGCAACAGAGTGAAGATTAACTGGAGAACAACAATTATTTATTTTTTTCCCTTTTTGCAGAAATGTTACTCAATAAATCTGCAAGAATTGATTTCATTGCTAAATTTTAGTAAAATTCATTAGACAATGGATATCAAATTGCACAAAGGTTTGATTTTTACTTTTTTTTTTTTTGAGCTTTGAAAATAGTGAGAACGTCTATTTTATTTTTTTCCAACAAACAAGCTAAGATGACAGATTTGAAAGTTGTGGTTGATGGTTTGAAAGACTAAGGAAGAAGAAATAAGTTGACGATGATAGACTTGGAGGAAAACATGGTGGTATGGGTGATGAGTATGGTTAGAGAAAGAAGAGAAGATGATGTACGGAGAAAGAAGGGGAAGGAGAAGTGTGGGTGGCCGGTGATGGCAGATCTGGTGGAAAAAATAAGATGATTTGACGAAGGACAATGGCTGTAGGTGAAGAAAGAAGAGGAAGGATCTATCGATGGTGATGGCGTCAATGATTGCAGAGGTTAAACAATGATGGGCGATTGAAACAAGAAGAAGAAAAATTCCTAATGTCTTTTCAAGCGCCTTTTCGTCTGTTTACACACTCTTTGACATATCAGCAAACAGTATCTAACAAATATAAATTTTTATTGGCGTAGATATTCAATGGGTCTGAATTTAGATGTCTTAAGTGAATTATGAAAACAACTTTAAGAGGTTCCAAGTAAGTTATGAAAGGATAAAATAATAATTTTTATAGATAAACTCAAAAATGACTAACTAGGTCATTACTTCATTCACACACACAAAAAAGTTTTTCCTCGAATATAAAAGAAAAAAGAGTACCTAAAGCCTAAAAAAAGGCTAGGATATCTAGCAAGCATATCTGACTCCAACTCCCAAGTAATCTCATCAACAAAATCGTATTGCCACTAAACCTTCACAGAAGGTATATCTTTGGATATCAATCTCCAAACTTGCCTATCCAATATAATTGTAGGCTCCTCCACAAAAGACAAGTTTGAACCTAACTCAACTGAATCATAAGAAATCACATGAGACTCATTAGGAATGTACTGACAGAGCATAGAAACATGAAAAAGAGGATAAACAGCTGATAATCCAGGTGTAAGGCCACCTCACCAACTCTTCTCAAAATCTTGAAGGGGCCAATAAATCTGGAATTGATCTTGCCCTCTTCCTGAATCTCATCACACCCTTTATAGGTGAAACTTTCAACCATACACTGCTACTAGCAGAGAACTCAAGAGGCCTAACTCTCCGATTGATATAACTCTTCTGGTGGCTCTGAGCTGTCAAAAGTCTACTCTGAATCATTCAGACCTAGTCTATGGCATCCTGAAGCAAATAAAAACCAAACACATCGGCTGAACCTGAATCCAACCATCTAATCGGTGATCTACGCCTCCAGCCATACAAGGCCTCAAATGGTGCCATCTGATTGCTGGATTGGTAACTCTTGTTATATGCAAACTTTACCAATGATAAGTGGTGGTCCCACTTGGCCCCAATGTCAATTACACAGATCCTAAGCATGTCCTCCAACACCTGGATAGTGAGCTCAGACTGAACATCAATCTGGGGATGAAAAATCGAACTCAAATCCAATCGAGTACCCAAATCATACTTTGGAGCCTGCAAAAAATAAGAAGTGAACACCAATCCTCTATCTAACACGATAGACACTGGTACCCCATACAACTTACTAATATCCCAAATATACAATCTAGCCAACTGTTCTGCGCTGTAGCTAGTCTTCACCGGTATGAAGTGAGCCGACTTGGTCAAACGACCAATAACCACCCAAACTGAGTCAAACTTGTCCAAAGTCAGGGGCAAACCTGTAATAAAGTCTATAGTCACTCTCTCTCACTTGCACTTGGGAATGAGCATCCTTTGCATCGATCTACCAGGCTTTTGGTACTCATACGTGACCTGTTGACAATTTAAACACTTTGTCACAAACTCAGCTATGTCTTTCCTCGTGCCAAACCACCAATAATGTTGTTTCAAATTATAGAACATCTTTACTACACCGGATGAATAAAATATCTAGCATAAGGTGTCTCTTCTAATATCAATCTCACCCAATTTTCCACTTTAGGCACATAAAACTTACCACTAATCCCCAATATGCCATCCTTGGATTCACCCCTTAACACTTTGTCACGAATCAAGCATAACCTAGGATCCTCAAACTGATGAACACAAATCTGATCAAGTAAGGAAGATCTAGCCTAAACAAAAGTTAATATACTCTGAGGAGGAGAAATATCTAACTGAATCATCTATCTAGCAAGCGATTGAACCTCTAAAGCTAAGGGTTTCTCCTCAGCCCTCAAGAATGCCAAACTCCTCATACTAGTAACCTTCTGGCTCAAAGCATCTGTCACCACATTGGCCTTCTTGGGGTGATATAAAATAGCGATATCATAATGCTTAAGTATTTCCAGCCACCTATGTTGTCTCATATTCAGATTAGGTTGAGAAAAGATGTATTTGAGACTCTGGTGCTCGATAAAGATCTCACAATGGATCCCATAAAGATAATGTCACCACAACTTCAACACAAATGTAACCTCAGCCAACCTAAGTCATGGATAGGGCAATTTTTCACATGCACCTTCAACTGTGTAGAGGTATTTGCTCACCTTCCCCCTTTGCATCAATACACCACCCAAACCCACACAAGAAACATCATAACACACTACAAATGACACTTCCTTCTCAGGCAAAGGACAAATCGATATTGAAGTTAATAAATCCTTAAGCCTTTGGAAGCTCATCTCACAGTCATTCGACTACTAGAATGCCACATCCCTATGAGTCAAACTAGTCAACGGGGCTTCTATAGAGGAGAACCCCTAAACAAAACGCCAATAATAACCCAACAAACCAAGAAAACTCTAAATCTCAGTCATATAAATAGGCCTAGCCCACTCACAAATTAGTTGCTACTTTGGCCAGATCAATCATAAAATCATTCTTTGTTATCACATGCCCGAGGAATATAACTGACACGATTCAAAATTCACACTTTGAGAACTTTGCATACAACTTCTCTTCTTTCAATCTTTGAAGTACGGTCCTCAAGTGCTAAACATGATCAGTCTCGCTCTGGGAATAAACCAAGATATCATCTATGAACATAATCACAAAGATGTCCAAATAGGGCTTGAACATTCGGTTCATCAACCAAATCTGCTGACTGCAATAGATCCTTAATGGTGTACCTGTTGATGATCTTTAGTACTTGTATCTACATCATTAAATAATGCAAGCCTAAATAAACATCAGTATGTGAAATGCAAAAATATGTAAAATGGTAGAACGAAACAGATAATGGTAGAAGAACATTAACTTAGGTAACTCAACTCAAGAAGAAAGGAATACAATCAGGATGTCAAAAGTCCAAGGTAAGGATATAGTTAGACAATGACAAATCATATATAATTAAATCCAATCCGGTCCAATCCAATTAGAGTACTATCAAAATCTAGATGAGAGTTTATCTTATTCAATAATAATCACTTACGAGCCAGATATCATACAACAACCTTGTTGATATTGCCACAATCATTCAATATCTTACTAAGGTGAAGAACGAATCAACCAATCATGGATCCAATATATCAATCAAGTCCTCTATTATTTCTGGGACCTATCAAGAGGAACATCCAACTTAACGGTTTTAGTCCTCTCCTACGTTTGGCAGCATAGTTATTGAGTTCGAGTTGGATTCACTCTTACTCAATTCGTTGCTTGATACTCCTACCAAGACTCAATGCTTATAAGATAATCAATCTCAATCAAACCAATCACGAGTCTCAGAAGAACTCTATCAATCTATCGATTCTATCATAATTAACCCTTTTCAGGTTATATACCATCCTATCAATTCTCAATCATATCTTACGAGAGGAGATTAGACAATCATTAAGAGGACTATAAATTTAGACTAATAACTTGAGTTCAATTATGAAGATTCTTAGGACCATTAAATTCTATCAACATCATCATTATGCTCAATCACAATCACCATCACGATTACAACTATATCATTTTTAAGAGAGTCAATTACATTAAATTGCCGGAGGTGGTAGTGTTCGTTCATATCATTGTTGAGAGGGCCATCATATTCATATCATCGTCAATAGAAAAATCATATTCATATCACTTCTAGGAGGGCCATCAAAGTCATATCGTTACCACGAAGGCCATCATATTCGTATCATTACGAAGAGTTCTATCATATTTATATCATCGAAAAAGGACTATCATATTTATATCATCACTAGTAGAGATATCAAATTCATATCATTTTCAAAAAAGAATATCATATTCATATCATTGTAAAAAAAAATCCACCATTATAATATCATCATCAAAGAGGCTATCGACCTATTGCAATATATCAACTTATTATTTATTATGTCAAAACCAAAGAAGTATGATGTTTGAGAAACATATTATAAATTACATCAACTTTAAAATGAGATCGTACATGCTTTATTTTGTTTATGTCAAAATTGGAGAAAGTTGACATCAAATGCTCAAAAGGATGAATATGTTTCAATATAGTAAACAATACTATCTCTTTATTTGAATTATATTTAATGCTAACGAGTTTTATCTCAATCTCTATCAAAAGTATCCAGGAGGATAAATTCTCAAAGAAACCACTGTTGCAGATGACATCAAAAAGTATGCAGCACAATGCGAAAATTTTCTTTTAGTAGAGAACTTGGATATAGTTTGAAGAGGATTATCAAACTCTTTGGATGCGAACTGAGAAGTGACTTCCACAATAATCAAACTATATTCCTATCAAATGATATGCAAATATTTCTTTGAGTCCGTGATTTTAGTTTTACATCGGGGGATTTCAATCCTCACCAAAGTTATTTGTCCAATATGAATGACATGCACTAAGAGTTGTAAAAATTACGTCCACATAAGTTCTTATGTATAGATGCGAAGAGCTCCAAATTCATGGCTAAAAAGTTGCAAGCCTCTTTGTCATAAATTCATTTGTTTGTCACTCTTTCAGAATCGAAGGTTATCTTAGCATAAGAGATTTTTCTCCAACCAATTAAGTCAAATTACAAACAACCCGATTCCAAAGTTTAGGGATACGTAGGTAGGCTCAATATTGAAAATTAATTGTATTTCAACAATTAATCTTAATCTCATTCTTGAGCATTCATCCTCTTCATAATTCAATATTGAGATAATTTTTGAATTCTTTTAAGATAGTGTTTGAAATCAAGCATCTCAAACTACAAGTGGCCTGAGTTCTCATATAACTTGAGATACATAGGAAACAGAATACCGAAGTGTCACGACCTAAAATGGACTGTGAATGGCACCCACACCTAACCTCCTAGGTGGGCGAACTAATGATATAAATCTCAACCAATGTTAGTTATTCAACTTATAAAATATAAAATAAATGCGGAAGTTCAACTTATAAAAGCAAGAATAACAAAACCTATAATTTCTATTACATAATATTTTTCAGAACTTGAAAATCATCACATCAAGGACAGCTAATCTCAAATACTAAGTTTAAGAGTAATAACACCAAAATAGATAAATGAAATAGTCTATGTTCGAAAATTAAGGACATCATGCCATAATTGATAAAAATCCAACACGAGCTAAAAGGTTAGCTCACCCTGAAATCTGATATACCGACTATTGTCTAAAGTTGAGGGCGAGTCGAAGTCAATGGAACACTCGCTGCACTCCACAAAAGCAAAATAAAGAGAAATACAAGTAGGAGTCAGTACGAGCCATATGTACTGAGTAGGTATCATTGGCCGATTCCAAATAGAAATCAATATGTATAAAATAATAGCATAAATCAACTATAACACTTAACATGTGACAGCAGCAAGAGACAAGTATATAACCAATCAACAATATTAAGAATACACATGAGGACGCAGGCCTCCACACCATACTTCTTTTTGGAGATGGATTATTTGGGATTGAGTATATTATGTGTGTGTCAGACATGGCACCTGATCCTATAATATATATGTGTCGGGACGTGACATCCGATCCTATAATATATATGTGTCGGGATGTGACACCCGATTCTGTAATATATGTGTCGGAACGTGACACCCGATCCAATATATATAATTAATTAATCTTTATCATTACTTCTCACTTCATTACAAAAATCTCATCAAGCCTTCTTTATTCAAGGCATCATTTTGAGAGATGAAGTTCAAGATTATATATGGGTTTCATGGTTTTGGGATTCCAGATCAATCATAACAATAAATCAGTCAACCAAACCACAACAATGAAGTGCATAGAGAACATCACAACTTTACTCAATGACTATCAATCACTATTAAGAGTCTCTATTAGATAGAACAAACCATAATCTACCTCAAATCGAAGAACCGAAATCAAGTTAGCTAATCCATTGATGCTTCTCCTTTCTTCAATGCCTCGAAAAGTTTTCAACCTATCAAATATATAAAATATTCATAAGAACACAAGTTCGTACACACCGCTATTCCTATACTTCTAGTCTAGACCCACACACATCCAAATCTATAATTAATTTCCTAAATCTCAAATCTAGAGTTAAGTTTTAAAACTCTCAATTAATATAACTCTAATATTAAAAAAAATTTAATAGTATTCATGTAATACAATATCCTCAATATTTGATTACCTATCTCAATATGTTAAAATTTGATTTATAATGTGACACTAAAATAATGGTAAACAAAATTATAGCCAACTGATTGTGAAATCAGTGGCGACAACCCATGAATCCAATTTGCAGAATCAACATTATGTTATGTATTTATTTCCCTTGGCCCTTGATGGCCAATGAATGACCTCCAAGAGTTATGTTTTCCAACTAAACATTCACCGGAACATATTACAATTTACATATCTTTACCATATTTGACATTAATAACATCACCAAGACAAACCTTAAGGTTATTTCTGACAACCTTGTTCATCCTGATCATTGGGTCACCACATGTTGTCATCTTGAAGAACAATGCAAATACTATCTTTTCTTTTATTTCTCTTTATCACAATTGTGTCACCACGGAAAAGCTGTAATGCAAAATAGAAAACAACAGACTTCCGTACCCGCTAACATATAATCCTACTATACTTTTATATTCCTAAACTTCATAGAATCTTTAAATGATAATGAGATTTCTCACCTGAAATTCCAAGCACAAGCTTTTCTCTTCGTTTAGCGCCGCACAACTTAGGTTTCGTGCAGTCCCTTCTTCTACTTATTTTTTTTTCTAAAATAATTGTGTTAAAAATGATAAACCCTATTAATACTTATTTTAATTAATTTAATTATCTAAAATTATTCTTAAACTAAATAATAAAAATTATCGAATAAACCAAAAAACCCCTTTAATATTCGCAAGATAAATCTTTTATAACATATGAAACTTTATATCTCAAAACAATTTAACGGCCGTTACACGAGATACGTCCATACCCTCCCAAAGTCTGCATCCAATCCATTTCTGAAAGATAAAAATGTGATCAATAAAAATTGAATTCATCAATTTTTTTTTGTCCAGGATCTCTTTCATCGATCCTATCCAAAGAAAGAGACAATTGTTGACACTCAATTTTGACCCTCCACAATGCAAATTAGTTATCAAGCTTTTTCAATTTCTAAACAATTTAAAATAATTAATTTTTATAATTTTTAAAATAGCTTTATGTTTTGTCATTTTAAATAATTTTAACAACAACAACATACCTAGTGATACCCCCCAAGTTGGATCTGGGGAGGGAAGATTGTACGCAAACTTTACCGCTACTTCATAGAAGTAGAGAGACTGTTTCCTAAAACCTTCAACTCAAAACCCATTAGTAGAAAGACTAGATATGGCAAAATGCAGTGAAATGAAAATATACGATAAGAAAACAACAAGTGCGACTAACAATTCATAACACATAAGTACTACCTTTTATAAATATTAAAAAATTGTTCAAAAAGCTTTTTTAAAAATAAATTTTTGGTCAATTTAGCTTTGTTTAATTATAGTAATTTTTTTGAGTTAGTTAATTTATAATTAAATTAATTATTTTATTTTTGTTAAGAATAAGAAACTCGTTAATTAATTAGTATGTAATTCATCTTTCTTAATTTTTAGCTGAATTTAACATTAACTCAATCTGATTACATCTTAAGTTTAATTTGCTTACAATTGCAATTTCAATGGTCAAATCCTAAAATTAAAAAGGGCAAATCACATAAATATTCCACTTTTAAAAAATATTTAACACTTATAGCAACATTATATTTTTAAGATTAAATTACACTAATACACGACTTAAATTTCCCTAATTATGAGAAATCTTAACCGTTTAATTTAATCACGGTTTTCCCATATTTTTAACTTCTCACTTCCCACTATTGATACAAATATACATGCAATCATTATAGCCTAACTGACGCCTATTTATTAGCTGTCAGTTTTGATCCTTTTTTTTGTTTCCCAAGGTATCCCCCAGCCCGACAGGCTAAGGACTAATCCTCCGCGGATCGGAGCTCCATTTAAGGGTTTGTCGCTGTCCAATTGGTTGATGCACGCACAAGGCAGGGATCGAACCCCCGGCACTTGCTTAAGCGACCTAGTGAGCTAACCACTAGGCTAACCAAACTTGGTTAGTTTTGATCTTTTCCATAATAGACGGTTGGCTTCCCTTTTTTAAAATTTTAATTAGAACTAATTCTAAAAACTAAACAATCCCCCTCCCCCTCGCTTGTCTATTCTATACCTAATTCTCATCACCAGAGTTTTTTACTTTGCCCTAAATTCTTTTCAACTATGGAGAGTACATCATATCCCCATCCCCATACGATAGGCGAACACACAAATATTGATCAAATCGATGAACCAAATGTTGCTAATCATAGTGAAGGTGCACAGTCATCAGACATTAGCAATAAATGCCCATTACAGTCATTCAATGTCGATTTGGAAGAACCAAACACAAAATCAAGCAAGCAAGATCCAAGGAAGTCCAACAAATGAAAGAAAAATGAATTCCTAGGAAAAAAGAGTAAAAGTTTCACAAAAAGATCCAAGAAACCTGTCAAAGTTGCAACAAGATCTCCACTGCCAAAGTTACAATGTTTGTTAGTTTTGTTATATTTTTTGTTTTCATACGATTATTGTATCAACACTAATTTATTGGAATGGTTGCTCAGTGTCTGTTTGAATATTTTTTTATCAATATAATTTTTTTAATCAATAAGTTATTGTACAACAAACATAGCAAATATTTATTTGTATCAATGAACAATAAATTAAAATGTCTTTGTTACTTCGAGAACACTTGTATCAATATGTTATGTTTTTCATATGAATATTGTATCGACACATCTATCTTTGTATTAAACACTATAAAATTTCAAATATTTGTATTAGTGTTATACATCTTATATCAATAATATCAAATACTGATACATGATATAATGAAGTTACACATATTGATACAAATATTATTGTACCAACTATATGAAAGTATATACTAATTGTATCAGTAGTTAGCATCTTTTCTATTGCCATTATTGATACACTTTAAAAAATAACATACTTTCTGACATGTGATCAACTACACTGCAAGAATTTTTGCTGATATATTGTTATTACTCAATGCTTATAATTTGTACAGTTATTTTTATTCAACAATAGATGATTTTTTTTATCAATAGTTATTGCATCTGAAGAACTTTATACTTTGTCTAGATAGAACTTAAAAAAATTAGTTTCAATGCAGGGTATAAACTACGTCATAAAGCAAGTCCACAGATATTAGTTAAGATTTGGTGTAACAATCAATTGAAATTTTGTTGATGATATCAAAAAATCTATTAGTGAAGGTACATTAGCCTTGTTTCGTCAGTCCATCTTTGGCTGTTACCTGGACATGCATGTGTCAAATTTCAAGGAGAAATAATGAAATGTCTTTTGTTGATGGAGATCGAACATGACAATGAAGATATAATCCACAATAGACATTGCAAGGGAAATGTAATTGTATTCAATCAGAGAAAGTTTTTCATCATAACTGGATTGAAGTGCACCGGCAACATAGATGATTTTCGATACATCGATGATACTCCCAGTAAGCTGATACAAAAGTATTTCCACGAGTCAGATTTAAGTGTCAACTAAGGCGGTCTGACTTCTCGTTTTTTGATAGGTCAGTGGGGTAATGATGATGATGCCTTTAGAATGGCAATTTTATACTTCACTCATATATTCTTGTATTCTCAATTGCTAGAATCTTTTGTTCCACTCGAGGATTTTTGTACGGTCGAGGATGACACTTATGTACGGTATTCATGGGGAATCAATGTGTATGATAGAATAATTAGGCAGAACTTCACTACTGAAAAATAGCTTAATCGATGTTATGGCATGCCATATGCTCTTAATATTTGAATGTACGAGTACTCTTCGAAAGTTGCCAAAGATGTTGCTGTTAAAAATCGAAATCGCATCCCAAGAATTTTGAATTGGCAAGTTATTAGACATAAGCCAAAATTTGACACTTTCATGTCCACCATATTCATTGAGGTATTTATCTTTATATTAAAAATAAATATCTACATGATTTCACAGTTTGTGAATGTCTGCTACACATTATACACGTAAATACTGATACAATAAAAAAATGAATTGAAAGATACTGAAAAAACTTAGTCTTATTGATACAAATTATTTGATATCATTAATTTACGGTTTAAGTCAACACTGATACATGTTGCAATAAGCCTTACAAAAAATGATACAAATTAATGGTACCAGATGTATTAAGTATATACGTGTATCAACACTTATTATCTGATTTATATCCAACACTGACACACACTTAATCAAATACTATATTTATTGACATATATCAACTATCTACAAGATTTTTTATTGATACACTGTGACTGCTCACTGTGTATAAATAATGTTCATTACTCAAAATAATTGGCATGTGAAAATAAAATTCTACCAAAATAATCAAACACAGGCTATAATTTTTTATTTGTTCTTACTTTTTGTTTTCCATGTTCCATGTTCCAATATAGTTCCAATTGTTGAGGAACTAGCTTCTCTCCAACTACCAGACCCGATAGATGTTCTTAAATCAGTTATAGCGGCTACACTAGCAACAACACGTGCTCATGTGAAATGTTCAAAAAAAAAGATCTTGTCTGATTTTGAGGATTTTAGCACTGAACCACCCAAACTTTTGTCAAGAAGATCAAAGCGCATTGTTGATTCAACGTCCCCATAACCACCAAAAAAGAGGATGGATGCACAAGAGAAAAAATCTGTCCCTGTACAAACTGCCAAGGCTAGAAAGGTTGTACTTCAACCACAAGCGCATAGAGAGGATGAATCACAACGATCAGCAACTGCTCCTCTCGACCAATCAACACCCAAGCCAAACAAGAGGATACAATTGAATTGAAGAAAATGAAGCAATTTCTGAAGAGATATGTGAGTATCAGTAGTGAACCTTTTTTTTAATCATAGAAACAAAATTGATGGTTAAAAATCTTTTTTATTCTTTTGAAGGTTGATAGCAAATTCAACGAACTTGATCGTAAGGTCAATGAAATTATCGTAAGGTCAACAGACTTTATCGTAAGTTTAGCGCACTGGAGGCATTGATAAATTCAAATCATAAAGATACTATGAGAACTCTTGGAAAGTTTGTCCCTATTCATGAGCAGGTAACAAACACATATTTATCGAAGTTAATTTTACTGAGCCACTTATGTATTTTTTTTTGTGCGAATTTATCAGTATTTTTTCTGTAATTTGAAGGACATCGATGATGTGATATCTCCAGTTGTAAATGATGCTTCTGATCAGAGAGAACTCCACGATCTGACAATTTAGTGACTTCTCCTCAGAGTCCTGATCATGCAAGTTTTGAGGAGGTTACGAAAGATTTACACCATTTTGATGATGCAATTGAGGTATTTATCAGTTTATTTTTTTTGTGTATCAATAGAATCATAGTGTATCAGTAGATTAAAAGAGTTGCACCAATTTACTTATACATAGAAATCATTATACACTATTTATAGTGCCTTTTCTAAACTGAAGTATCAATAAAATATACACCCAAGTATCAGCCAAAAACAAACAAATTTCATTTTGATCAGTTGTACTGATACATATTAGTATTATCTTCATATATCAAATGTCCATTAATTTATGTTACTCAAGAAAAACCTTATCATTTTTAATAGGTTGATCCAACATTCAGAGATCTGCCCATAATCGAAGAAGCTAATGAATCTCAACATTCAGACCCAACACACAGAACAATCAAGTATAATTGTATCAGTACACAATCAAATTTTAAATCCAGTACTAACTTGTCATTATTATGTAGCCTGATGTCTCAAAGGCTCTTGAAAAAGAGACAAAAAATGCTTCATTTGAGTTCGATGTGCCACAAAATAAGAGCGACAAATCAAAAGTTGATACATCAATAAATCGTGTTTCAAAATTTTATTTATTTTAATTTAAGTTATTTTGTACTATTTCTAACTTACAGTTTGTTAACTTATAACTATAGGATTCCACCACAACAACATTCTTAGAAAAAGAAATTAATACATTTATTGAAGCATTGATGAGACAACCCCGTGATCAATCACCCGTAACATCTTCTTGCAGTTGTTACAGATAAAGAACCAGATGATGCTTCATTCTTCCGCGGAGATAGCCAACTGCCAAATCACACTCTCTTTCACAGATATTGTGCTGTATAGTTCAACTGAGTCATCGATCACGTACCAGAATGCCTTCTAAGTTTGTCCATTCTCTATTCTTGAATGATTTTGGATCGTCTGACAAGGGAAAGGAGAAAGCGCCATTTAATCCTCGATCAAGATACCCATTGATGGTTATGCCATATATAATAATCCTCCACAAGATATAATTGATGATTTCAAAGATTGGATAAAGAAAAGTCTCCGAGTATATCATGCAAATAGATAAGTACAATTATATTTTATTGAAGTAGATATATGATACACTTTAATCTGATATTCAATATAAGCCATAACTAACTGCCTTAATTATACATACACAGGGGACAAGATGGCGAGCATTACAAGTCTAAGCAATCTTACATGGGCTTTGACAGAATGGACTTCGTTGTTGCATTCCCTAAAAATAAAAATTAGTTCTATAATATATAGCAAAGGAATCGATACTGGACTGATGAGATAAATAGCAGATTTATTTTATTTTTTACTGTAAATCAGTAACATACTTTATGTCATGATTTGGTTGTATATTTTTGTATACTTTGTGTATCAGCACATACCATTCACATTATTGACACAATTTTTAATTGCACTCAACTGATACATTATCTTATATGTGTCTTTAAGATAATTATTGAATGTAGTAAGAGCTTTTCTGAAGATGTTTGTATCAGTAATTTATATGCATTCAATGATATAACATATTAGAACACTTCACTGATACAATAATAATAGTAAGTTTTCAAATTTTTTTCACCTCTGTTGCTTCAATCCATGCAATGTTATTTTTTCTGATAGACAAAGCTGACTCAGACATGTATCAGTGATTTTTTTACCTTTTTATTGCATCGATATTGACATTTTAGTAGTTTATTTAATTTTCTTTTTTCAATAAAATTTGTGACATTGCAGCACGTCGATGTTTTTTTACTACCTTCGTAAGAAGTCCAAGTATCAGTACAACAGTCTCTACAGATACACAACAACCACCTGTTTCTTCAAAAATTACATAAATATCACATATGCACGGTATTAATCAAGTGCGGGAGATGCTAATCGGGATACACAAGAAGACATGGCACATATATCTGTTATAGCTGGACATGAGACGTCTATCAAAGGTGTAATAAATGAATTTTTCGTTTTCGCTGCTTACCCATGATATTTAGTGGATGATATTTACATTCTTGTAAACTGCGAGGATCAATATTGGGTATTAACTATTGTTGATCTTAAAGACAGAGTTATGCACGTGTTTTATTCCTCTGTTGGCACAAGGCATACAAATACACCATCAAAAATAAAAAAAATTGACAGTGATATCGCCAAACTATCTAATTAACCGTGATTTCTATGAAAAAACTTAGCAGACTGATTTTTTGATATTGGCTGCATATAAATATCCGTCGACAGAAGAAATTCTTGGTCCACAACATTCATTTCGCATCGAATTAGTTGAAGACCTTGCACACCAATGTCTTGAAAGTTTGTAAGTATGACTAATCAGATTTATAGTTTTGTTGTGTTATGCAAATTCTTTTTTATTTAGTTATTTTTCTTAAACGCAGTGATTGTAGAGTGTTTGTGGCTGCATTCCAGAGTATATCAGCGATGAGATATTAATACTATTCAATTCATTTGATGCAGATTACCTACGAATACGGTATGCATCACTTTTGCGAAAGTACGGAATGAAAAAACATAAAGATAGATACTCGAGAACGACGACCCACCCAAGCCCTGAATTTGCACAGTCAGATATAGAAGATTTTGTGAACTTAGGATAGTTTTTGCTTTTAATATTAGTAGTTTTATGTTATTTTAATTTTTTTCTTTTGGAATTAGTATGATCACGTCATTATGTTCAACACACTACTGTTGTTATCCTATATTTTATCTTGGCGATGTTTTTAGTTTTTCCTTATATAATGCTTTACAGCTTGGTTATTGCTGTTTCTTACGGAATATTATCTCATTGAACTTAACGTACAAATTTCAGTTTGTTCTACAACAACAACAACAATAACATACCCAGTGTAATTCCACAAGTGGGGTCTGGAGAGGGTAACTTGTATGCAGACCTTACCGCTACCTCATAGAAGTAGTGAGGCTGTTTCCTTAAACCCTCAGGT
The DNA here is from genome assembly GCA_025642045.1 of Solanum sejunctum. NCBI lineage: Eukaryota > Viridiplantae > Streptophyta > Magnoliopsida > Solanales > Solanaceae > Solanum > Solanum sejunctum. Next base: position 15,703,615 of record JAOTQJ010000001.1, on the reverse strand, counting down.
CAAAACCCATTAGCAGAAAAGACTAGATATGACAAAATGAAAAGCAGGGAGAATGTAGGGGAAGGAGAAGGGAAAGGGGACGGGGAAGGGGAAAGGAAAGGGGAGGGGGACAACAGATGCGATTTACGAAGAGTAACACATGAAAATATGTAAGTACATATGATAAAATTAGCACATATATGCCAGATAATAAAAAGAGAAGGAAAAGTTTTA
>JAOTQJ010000001.1:15693120-15703302 GCA_025642045.1 Solanum sejunctum | reverse complement strand
TTAAAAAGAAAAAGATTCAGTAAAATTATGTTAAAAAAACTAAACAACTCAATTTATATATTTAAGAATCTTTTGTTATATTAAATTTTAATTAGTTAATTATTTAACTTCTAATTGTTCATCTCCAAATTATTACTTTATATATTAAAAAAACTATTAACATATGTATATTATACGCAATTGAATTAATTTTTTCATCTTTGCTATTTTACAATAGACTAAATTATTGTATCAAACTAATAATATTTATTTAATTTTTTAATATAAATATTATATTTATTTGATGACAAGTACTATTTATATATAATTTTTAAATTGACGCAGCACATACGTGCATAGCATGTAGACTAAAACTAGTACTATATTAAAAATATAAAAGAACTTAGAAATGTTGTTTAAACTTTTTGCCATTCATTAAAATGTTCTGTTTTATACAAAGTTGTCGTTTTGCTAATTTTCTTACTTTATATTATTTTATCTTTATTTATGTAGTTTTAAGATTCACTTTTGAATTAAAATTTTATTATACTTAGAATTCAATCTTGATTTAGGACTATTCTATATAAATAATTGTCTAGGCTATGGAGAAAAAAAATAAAAATATTGTTGTTTTTCTAATATTTAAAACTTTAAAATTAACTAAAATTTTCATTATCAAGTATTTTTTTAAGAAAAATATGTAGTATAGCAATTTTTTTTTTAAAAAAGAGTAATAAGGTCGAAAACATTAAATTACTCATTTTATATTTAGGAGCCTTTTTAAAATAAATTTTAATTAATTAATTATTTAAGTCCTAACTATTTAACTCTAAATTATACTTGTATTCGTAAACTATTAAATATCTCTGTATAATAAGTAATTGAATTGATTTTCTCATTTTTGTCTGTTCATAATAGATTCAATTATTGCATCAAATTAATAATATTTATTTCATTTTATTAATATAAATATTATATTTATTTTAATAATAAATACTAATAATATATAATTTTTAGAGTGACAGAACATACGTATAAAATATATAGACTAAACTAGTCATTTTAAAATAGGTAGAGTTTGTTGCGGAAGAAATCAAGAAACGTCCATTTTACGTTTATTTTACGTAATATAATTCTCGTCTCCACTTTGTTATGACGCAATCAAGGGGGTCATTATCAATATATTAGAGAATGTAATGGATATATAACAATTCTGGCCACTTATTGTCTTCATGTGTAATGAATGGAATATATCCTTAATTCCAAAATTTTACCACTTTATTCTAAAGTTTTATATACATATAGTTGGCCTAATTCCATCAATTTTTCATGAAATGTTTTAGGGGAATCAACCTAAGGCCCTAGAAAAAATTAATCATAATTTAGCCTTTAACCTACATTATTCCCTTTTATACCCAAACATAGTAGTTACCACATTACTTTGCAAGGGAAAATCTCAAATCAATTTATTGGACAAATACTAATTTGAAGAAGTTAGCCCTCACTTTTTGTATATCCAATTAGACTTATATTGTATGAATTAAAATAATATTGTGGAGAATAGATTCAAATTAATTTGTAAGAGGGACCATAATTATCTTGATAAATTAAGATTTAGACTACTGATGCTTAAAAGTGCCACTTTAATAGAAAAATTCCACTTGATAACTAACATAGCATAATTGGCCAAACAAAAAAAAGGTGCAAGTATTGGGGATAAAATTCTGTTTACCAATTCAAAAAGCAATTAGCTTGTGAATCAAGCCTTCTATTATGTGATTAGAGTATGTAATCATCATCTTTATACCCAAAGAATCATTTAGCTGACGAAAAAAAATATAAATATTCCTTCATTGCAAAAAAACCTTGAAAATATATTTCATACTCTACTACTTGCACTACCTTTTTAAAAGACAAAGTTCTACCAATTTTGCGTGCATATAGTTTTCCCCAAGCGTACCAAAATATTTCTTTTTTTGATAATAATGGATAGGTTCTTTTGCTTGACGTGCAAAAGATAAACTTTATATAAAACTTGAAAGCACAATTGTGACATATATATGTAGTACGAGAATATTGTCCATTTTCACATTGTAGGGCTTAGGGTTTTGGCTTTTCTTTTTGATAGGAGAGGGTGTTCTTCACATGGGTGTTCTCGAATATATATGTAAAAATAGATAGAGGAGACTGACAACCTATTTCCTCGTGGAGCCCAATATATTACTCCATTCATTTAATTTGTTTGTCTAGTTGTAAACTGATGTGAAGTTTAAGAAAATAAAATAATATTTTTAAATTTTATGATTTGAAATTAAATATATGTAGAATATGTTCAATAATTGTGTACTTTTAAATATGTCATATAAAAAATTTAAATTAAAAAATTATCAGAAAGTAGGATAAAAAGAAAATTAAATAAAAAAAAAATTGAAATGGAGGAACTACGTCGTTCTCATATATATGCCTCATGCATTATTAATTAAAGAAATGATGTCTTGAAAAGAGGTAATAGGTTGGGATAGCTTTACTTTGTTTTCTTGGACAAACATTGTATATAGATCCAACATTGCATGAAGGACCATAAGAAAGAAGCAAAGAGAGTGACATGGCATAGAGTGGCACCACAAAAATAGTAGGCGCATATATATATATAAAACGAAGAATCAAAGGATCTCCAAGGTGGCAGTGAGAGGTTTGAAAGAAAAGCCAACTCATGCAATCTGGTTCCATATGCAATTTTCAACTTTCACGTGTACATTGCCTATATACCATGTGATGACATGGTGCTTTTAACGAATTGTAAGACACTTCTGGCTTGTTCTTTTGATTCCATTACTAGAAACTTTATTCAATTCATGCCAATAGCCTGATATTATTGAGATTAGTTGATATTGTTAGCATAGTTTGGAGTTAGTGAGTCAGTTAATTGGTTAAAGTTAGTTAATTAGGGAGTTAATTAGTTATTGAAAATTAATCCCATAGAGTAGAGTATACACATTATATTACATAGACGTACATATATATATTCATACTTATACATACAAGTACATATACACTGAACAGTCAAGTGCATATATAAGCACTTCTACAGTGCTTTACATTAGAACTTGAGGAATAAGAAAAAATTCCCAAATCCTTTCCTCTCAATCTTCCTTCAATCCTCTTCTCTTCTCTCAATCTTCTTCTCCAATCTACTGCATTTGTCTCCAATTGCATTTTCTCTTCATGGTATCAGAGCAGTAAGCTCGATGAAGCACTTCTAGGTCACAAAGACAACCATTAACGAAGCTCGAAGGCGATGGAAGCAATGACAACTTCAAACGCTACTGCAGCTCGAACTTCAGCTGACACTTTGGACCATGTTTTGAAGAACCACAATCATCCTCTATACCTTCATCCCTCAGATACTCCAGGCAGCATCTTGACCTCTGTTCAACTCACAGGAGGTGAGAATTATTCACTCTGGAGCAGGTCAATGATGATCACATTGCACGCGAAGAGCAAATTAGGGTTTGTTCTTGGGACATGCAAGAAGACAGACTACAAATTTGAGTTGGAGGAACAATGGGAGAAGTATAATGCGTTTGTGTTGGCTTGGATCATAAACACGGTGTCCAAGGAAGTGTTGAGTGGGATTGCATATGCTTCAGACGCCGCAATGGTCTAGGATGATTTGAGAGAGAGATTTGACAAGGTTGATGGTTCTAGGAGCTATCAGCTTCATCGAGAGATTTGCACATTGAATCAAGGTAACATGACAGTTTCAGCCTATTTCACTAAGATGAGGCTGTTGTGGGATGAGTTTAATGCTCTAATCCCTCCACCTGCCTGCAATTGTGATAAATCTAGAGTGTATGTTGATCATATTCAGTATTTGAGACTGTTTGCTTTTCTGATGAGGTTAAATGAAGTATACAGTCATGCTCGTAACCAAATCCTCATGACGAATCCCCTACCCAATGTGAGTAGAGCTTATGCAATGGTTATTGATGATGAGAGCCAGCGTGTCACTGCTGGTTCCAATGTCAGTGGAGAGATGAATAAATCGATGGCACTATATGCTGGAAGTGCTAGAAAAGGAACATATTATACAGGAGGAGGCAACAACAGAGGCCAATTCAGTAATAATCATAGGCAGAGGAGAAATTGGAATGTGGTCTGTGATCACTGTAAGATGTATGGACATACTAGGGATGTCTGCTACAAGCTTGTTGGATATCCAAATGACTGGAAATTCAAAAAGAGGCCAGGTCTGCAGCAAAACAACAGGGTACAGAGGAATGCTGATGCAGTGAATCATGTGACTGCTACCAAGGATGAGATAGAGCCACTTGATGAATTTGCTCCTATTGCTCCTATGGTAAAGGGAAAGGACATTAAGCCTTACACACAACCCACTTTCACACAGAGCTAGTATAACAAAATCTTACATATGTTGGAGAAGGAAGATGCAGCTTCAAGTTCAGGCAAGGGACTTAATAACATGGCCAATATGAAAGGTATAATAATTATCTCAAATGTTTTGTCTGCAATTGATAATAATACACAAACTAAGGATGAGAAAGGACAGGAACATCGGATAGTTAATTCAGGTGCCACATGTCATATGACATACAATTTGAGCAAACTTGATCATGCATCTATTTGTGTCAATAAGTGCATTTGCCCAATGGTGAGGCTGCACAAATATCACACACTGGCTGCTGTAGTACAACTGATGGAAATGTCTTGAGAGATGTATTGGTGGTACCTGCATTCAAGCATAATTTACTTTCAGTGTCTAAATTAACAAGGCAATTACATTGCTCAGTTAATTTTTTTCCCGAGTTCTTTGTGTTTCAGGACCTCTCAAGTGAAAAGGTAAAAGAGATTGGTAGAGAGATTGGAGGACTATACTACCTTTCTGCTGGGCTGCAATGTGAAGAGAGTAGGGGAGATCAAAAGGCATTAATGATATAGCATTCCGATGAAGACAGACTGTTATGGCATAGGAGATTGGGTCATCCTTCTACAAAGGTGTTGGAGCAGCTATTCCAAGATACCAAATTTAGTGAGAATAATGAATGTAATAACTATACTCTCTGTCCACTTGCTAAGCAGACCAGACTGCCCTTTCCTTTGAGTTTGTCTAGAACACAAGTTGTTTTTGATCTAATATGTGTGGATGTATAGGGACCTTATAGAACTACTACTCATAATGATTTCAGATACTTCTTAACCATAGTTGATGATTACTCAAGAATGTGTTGGCTGTATTTGTTGAAACTGAAAAGTGATGCATTTTCAATGTTGAAGTCTTTTCTGCTGTTAATGAATAATTAATTTGGCAGGCATGTTAAGAGGATAAGAATAGATAATGGCACTGAATTCTTTAACATTTAATGCTGTGATATGCTGCAATCCTTTGGTATTGTTTATATGAGCAGCTGCCCATACACTCCACAACAAAATGGAGTGGTTGAGAGGAAACACAGGCACATACTTCAGGTGCTAGGGCAATCAGGTTCTAAGGCAATATTTCCATCAAATTTTGGGGAGAGTGTATTCTGTCTGCTGTTTACTTGATAAACAGACTGCCTACTTCAGTTCTACAAGGGAAATATCCATATGAGCAATTCCATGGACACAAACCAAATATTGATCACTTGAAGACTATAGGCTGTCTATGCTATGCAACCAAGGTAGTTAGACAGGACAAGTTCTCTCCTAGGGCTGAGGCTTGTGTATTGATAGGGTATTCCATAACTCAAAAGGGTTATCTTCTATATAGCTTGTCCCAAAGGAAGCTCCTTATCAATAGAGATGTTATCTTTAGGGAAAATGTCTTCCTCTTCAGGCAGGTATCCAGTAAATAAGAACCATTATTTCCCACTGAATCTATTGCAGTCTCAGGTGATTTTTCTATGTGTAATGAAGACACAGCACCATCTGCACCTATCACTACAGTTGACATGCAACTGGATGATGATACTCTACCAGAATCAGAATCAGCAGTTATGAATGATTCTATTCAGCTTGAAGTTAGCAACACCATAGTTGATTCAACACCTAGAAGTACAGAAGTTGCATGCAGAAGGTCTACCAGAAGTCATCATCCTCCCATCTGGATGAAAGATTATGCGACTCCAAGTGGAAATCATCAGCATTCTCAAAGTAACTATGTCTCTTATGATAAGCTGTCATCCAAGTACAAGGCCTATCTGTCCATGTTCTCTACAGAAGTTGAGCCAAAGACCTTTGAGGAAGCAAGCAAGGATAATAGGTGGATACATGCTATGCAACAAGAGGTACAAACCTTAGAGGACAATGGAACCTAGGAGATAGTGGAATTGCCTAAAGGAAAGAATATTGTAGGATGCAAGTGAGTGTTCAAAGTCAAGTATAAAGCTAATGGTTAGGTAGACAAATTCAAAGCCAGATTAGTAGCAAAGGGATACATCTAGACAAAAGAGGAAATTGACTACCAAGAAATATTTTGTCCAGTGGTAAAGATGACAACAGTGAGATCTATCATAACACTAGCTGCCAGTCAGTATTGGAACATCTTCCAAATGGATGTTTTGAATGCTTTTCTACAAGGAGATTTGCTTGAGGAGGTATATATGGAGCTGCCAAAGGGGTTTTATAGTGCAGAGAAAGACAAAAACCTTGTATGCAGACTGGTAAAGTCCCTATATGGACTTAAGCAAGCATCCGGGCAGTGGAATGCCAAGCTGACTGAGGCTCTATTGGGTTCAGGCTACTCCCAAAGTCACCTGGATTACTCCTTGTTCACAAAGAAGAAGGGTAATAGATTGGTGATAATTCTGATTTATGTGGATGATCTTTTGTTCACAGGAAATGATACTACATTAATAGAGGATACCAAGCAGGTGCTGTACCATCACTTTAAGATCAAGGAATTGGGTGAGCTTAGATACTTTCTAGGCATTGAGTTCTTGAGATCTGATACAGGTATTGTGATGAACCAGAGGAAATATGCTCTTGAACTGATGCTGAAGTAGGGTTAGGGAATGCTAAGCCTATCATGACACCATTGTAGTACAACCAAAGGCTCACTAATGTTGAGTTTGATCCAGAGCCTTTATTTGAAGACATTCCAAAATACCAAAGACTTGTTAGAAAGCTGTTGTATCTCACTATCACAAGACCAGATATAGCATCTGCAGTCCAACTGCTAAGTCAATTCATGCAGAAACCCAAGCTATCACATTGGAAGGCTGCCTTGAAGGTGGTTAAATACATCAAATTGGAACCTGGAAAGGGGTTACTGATGAGTTCTACTCAGCATCCATAGCTGACTAGCTACTGTGATATAGATTGGGCTGCTTGCCCAAGCACAAGAAGATCAGTCACTGGTTTTATTCTAAAGTTTGGTAATTCTCTCATCTCTTGGAAGTCCAAGAAGCAGCCCACAGTCTCCAGGAGCTCCACAGAAGCAGAGTATAGGAGCTTGGCTACATTAACAACTGAAGTTGTTTGGGTTAAAAGTCTGTTCAAGGAATTAGGGGTGAAGTTGAGTGAACCAACATTTATACATTGTGACAGAAAATTTTCTCTACAAATTGCTGCTAATCCAGTCTTCCATGAGCGCACCAAACACATAGAGATTGATTGTCACTTCATTCGTGAAAAGATCCAAAAGGGGATCATCAAGACAAGTTATATTCATACCAAAGACCATCAGGCAGACCTTCTCACCAAGGCCTTGAGCAGGACACAACATGAATTCTTACAAGGCAAGCTTGGACTATTGAATCTCTTCAATAAGTCCAGCTTGAGGGGGAGTATTGAGATTAGTTAATATTGATAGTATAGTTTGGAGTTAGTGAGTTAGTTAATTGGTTGAAGTTAGTTAGTTAGTTAGGAAGTTAATTAGTTATTGAGAACTAATCCCATAGAGTAGAGTATACACATTGTATTATATAGATGTACACATACACATTCATTTTTGTACATACAAGTACATATACACTGAACAGTAAAGTGCATATATAAGCATTTCTACAGTGCTTTACATTAGAACTTGAGGAATAAGAAAAAGTTTTCAAATCCTTTCCTCTCAATCTTCCTTCAACCCTCTTCTCTTCTCTTAATCTTCTTCTCCAATCTACTGCATTTGTCCCCAATCACATTTCTCTTCAGATATCGACTAAGGAAAAATGACAATGTTATTGTTATTGCTTTCACGGAAATCTTGATCATCTACATTTACAAGATTGAGATCTAGTCCAAGGCTATAAAAAATTTAGAGATGGAGTTAGGATTTAAAAATATAAAAATTTAAAATTATCTTGATTCAATTTATCTAAGTCGTGAGGATACCTATATTCTAACTTGGTAGTTGAACCAATTCAACATAAAACTAATTTCCACAATTAAGAAACGAAAATTTATAATCTATAACAATCCTAAGTGATGACATAGAATTCATAATGTCATAAACGGGAAAAAATACATAACCTCAACAAGCTGGCAATATAAGTCAAGAGCATCTAGGTTGAGTAAATACAAAATTAAAGTCTAGAAAATATATTACACTATCTTAACTAAATAGAATACTATTGATGATAAATAGGAATCCATGGCACCGTGAACCACCAAACACCTTACGTCCCCTGAATATCCTATAGATGGATTCTTCACCTTGTTATCACAACATTCAATATTTGCACAAGTAGTATATAGTATGAGTGCATAAACAACACACAATAATTTAACCTAAAAAACATAGTAATTTATGCACATATACAATAAATGAAATTATATGCATAGATAAGAGTCGATGAATCAAATGCGCACACACTACCAAGGATGTCTAGGAGCAGGGGTGACAAAATTAAGATCGACCTGTTCAACCCGTCTAACACGTTGAATTTAATTCGCCCATTTATTAGCTCAACTTATCTTAACCCAATCAATTTCAACCCATTTAAAATTGAGTTGATATTCAATCCAAATTGACTTGAGAGAGATTTTGTCAAAATATTTTTAGAACACATTTTTTAAAAAATTTGAGATGTTTTATGTAGACAAATTAAATAATAATATAATTTAATTAATTACTAATATTAATAAAGAACAAATAAAGTAAGTAAATTTAGTAAAAGTTAGGTCTTAACCCGCTCTATAATCCATTACTCAACCCGTTTTAATCCAACCTATTTTGACTCAAATAAATTTAAATTGGATTGGATGTTGACCCACTTGTTGTCTTGACCAATTATCACCCCTATCTAGGAGCAATGACCCTAGAAAATACATTGACATCCACATACATAAATTCGGAGACTCATTCGCTATACTATTGACACTCAAGTCATGAGTCACGCACGCGTAATAACTCACCTCATGAAATAAGCACGTATCACATATCTAGTCATTTAAGCATATAAATAAAAGTGCATATATAATGATACATTATAAATCATGTAATAGAAATACATGAAAACACAAAATGAAACTCTAGTATGTGAACAATATGTTAAGCATGCTTTATTTGCTCGTCATGTAATACTCAAGAATCCTGAAAGAATAAGCATCATCATTAAACATGCACTACATATCATTTAGGGTCATTTGGTTACTGATTAGAGTTATGCAGGTATTAGTTATGTAGGATTTAGTTATACAACTATTAGTTTTGCAAGGTTTAGTTATGTAGGTATCAGTTATGCAGAGTTTAGTTATACAAAATTTAAGAAATTAGTAAACAAATTCCCATTACTTAATTATCAAATGTTTACTGAGCTAATAAATTAATATACTTTATTGACAAATGAATAAGTAAATAAATTTAACTATCTCGATCGACTTTTATCAACGTATAACATGCAAAAATATGTAACTAATACCTACACATATATTATATAATTTAAATTAATCAGTGGTTCGATTGTAGGTGAAAAAATTTCAACTTTTGTAAAAAGAAAAAAATTTAAAAAATAGTATAATTACAAAAACAAAAGTACATAATAAAGAATAATTTTGAAAAAATATAGGATAAGTAATATTTGTATTGATACACGAATTCCGTCGGAATTCTCAGGTCACCTTGTTCTGTTTCGATCTACATTTAATATAAATATTTTTTTCGTTGAATGCGTACTTAATTTAAATTAAGAATTGGATTCAAGATAAATAAATAATAGACACATATACTAAGAATGTCCACAACATTCTCCGTTTTTGGCATAATGAAAA
>JAOTQJ010000001.1:15642882-15693020 GCA_025642045.1 Solanum sejunctum | reverse complement strand
TCAAGATAAATTACTTGCATATGCTTCTCACGACTCTACTCGTGTCGTACATAATAGTAATATCCTTCATCGGTTCTCGGGCCAGTTACTATCATGCTACTATATATCTATGTATATTTTTCGAAGTTGGTTGTCTACGGCAAACTCGATTTTGCCCAGTAGTTGAGTTTCGCTTAGACGGTGTGATGATGTAACTAGTTCCTCATATTATATATGACATATGGGTGCAGTAGTCTTCCCTGGCCCTTGTGAGTGCAGCGGTCTTCCCTGACTCACCCGACTATGTTCATGATGTGTGATGGAGATTTCGGGCTAAACTTCTGGTGTAATGCTGTGGTATGGCGCTATTCTGGAGGTCACCATCATTCCCGTCCGAAATGCATAACTTTCATATGTTTTGAAAAAAAATATTTGTTCGATACTTACTACAGGTTTGATTTATACACGGTTATCCATTTTCTTTAGCTTATGAGTTCTGTTGGTATTGTATACTTCCTGTTTTACATATTCGGTACGTCTTTCATACTGACCCCTTCCTTCGGGGGGGGCCAAGTTCATGCCCGCAGGTACCGACGAGTAGGTGCGAGACCCTCTTGTCTAGGATCTCCAGTTTCAGCTGCAGTGCCCTTTTTTGTTTCAGGAGCCAACTATTGGTAGCTTCTCATGTTCACACGTTCTGTAATTGTGTTATGTATATGCACATACTGTTCAGCATATATGTCTAGAGGTCTATGGATACTAGTTGGTAGTGGGTATATGAGAAATACTTAAGTACATGGTTTATTATATGATTGTGACACTCAATCAGGCGGCGAGGCCGCATTACTTTATGTGTGATGTGAATATTAGGCGGCAAGACCGCGGCGGAGCCCTTGTCGGCCCGCATTTATGTATATGTTTAAAGAAATATGTATTTATATTGTTGCTTGGAATGTTGCTGGATTTTATTTGCAGGTAAGGTTAGTTAATAAAACAGAGAAAACTCTGCCGAAATTCTGGCAGGTTTCCAGGTAGGATAAATTGGAAAATTCGGGTTAGTATATGTCTAAGTGCCCCCATCGGGCACTGGTCATGACCCTAGGTTGGGATGTGACAATATCTGGTAATAACAGATCTAAATTCCTTAACACATTAAAAAACAAGACCTAATTTCCACACTATTTTCTGAGAAGTTGCATCAAATACAACTCTTTTCAACTTCTTTCTCCTCCTTGCTTTAACTTTTTGCTGAACCTCTCCTTTATCATTATTAAATAATCTGAATCTGTTTCAAAACTGACAGCTTTATCTAGCATATACCTTTTACATTATTTCTGCTTACACCTATAGATTCATCATACCCAATATCTGGCCCCTTTTTTTATGTTGCTAACTTCACATGATCAGATACTAGAGCTCTTTCTCCCCTTCTCCTTCTTTTTTTCTTCCACTTTTCCTCTCTAAAAGTTCTTGTCTCTTAATCTACATCACTTCCATCGTCTAATCCTCTGTCAAATAATTCTATTTCAGAATTTTCTTCAAAGAAGGAATTTACAAAATCAGAAGAAGAATTGGTTGGTTCATCAAGTGGATCATCACAACAATGTACATATTCAAGAGTTGAATTAGTAGAAGAATGATCAGGAGCAAGAGTTGGTTCGATAGAAGGTTGTATAGGGTCAGGAGTTGGAGTAGTAAAAGAGTGTAAAGGAGAAGATGTATTGGAAGCAACATTGCTAGGGTTTAGGTTTGAAACCTTTCCTTGGGCCGCATAATTTTGAGATGGTCCCTCACTTTCAATTGCTCCACTTTTTCATTTTCAAATTCTAATAAAGGGGATGACACATAAATGCCTCCAAAATATCCCCATTACTTAAATACTCAGATATTGCATTAATATCATAGTCTGATTTAATGTCTAACATAGCAGTAGTATTAGGCAATTTTACATACAATAGGCATTATACAGGTTCATACCGTAAATCTTTCACATAATCTCTCGACTCAAAATAGGATAACCTATCTATATCAACATCCAAAAACTCAGTAACTTTTCCACCATCATATGAGTTTTTCTCCTTGGTTCCTTTTTTTACATTCAAAACACCCCATGGTAAATTCTCAATGTAATCAAATCAAAAGACATTTTAACAAGCTGAAACAATAGTAACAAGTCATTTGTGCAATTACAGTTAACCCTCAACTACAACAAATACATGCAACAATAAAAATTCATACTATGCTATAATATAAGTGTCAGATTATATCATCAAAAATCTAAATAAAGACGAAAAACATCTCAGCTTAACAAGTACTGCAAACTTATAAAAATCTAAATTGACCAAACCCTAGGTCAAATCGTATTATTAGTAGAAACAATGGAGTGAGATATAAATCTGACCTTTTAAGGATACGGGTGAAAATGTTACAATGACCAAACCCTAGGATAATCGATGATCTTCCACAAAAATAATTTCCTACTCAATTGTAACCAGCAACTTTCACTAAATACTTCAATGAAATCTTTATTAAACAGTTAAAACTTCATTAAATTGAAGAAATCTTTACGAATTTCTTTGATTTATGGTTTTAAAAAAAAAGCGATTACGTTTGTTTGTTCTTAGAGAAAAGCAATGGGTTTGGGTGGATATTGAATGGATATGGGTGAATGAACAGATATGGGTAAAAAGAATGGGTATAGGTCAAAAAATACGGGTTAGGTTCATTTAATACATGGCATCCTAATGAGCCGAGTGTGTCTCACTTTCTACCTATTATCTGGGGCTTGGATGAGAAGGGGTAAAAATATTTTACTTTTGAGAAGTATAGGTGTGTAATAGGTCACTCAACTAGTTAAGGTGTGTAAATGACTTTTTGGGACAACTTTAGGGGGAATTTATGCATTTTCCCTAATAAATATGGGTATTCACTTACTTTTACCCATTTAAAATGGGTTGGATACCTGATTATTTTAAAATTGTCAAATATGGATCTAACTCATATTTGACCATTTAAAATATGGGTACTTAAATGAGTAAAAGCCCTAATCACTAAAAGATAAAATAGAAGGCTGAAATCCAAAATCTTTCTCAAAATTATATTATTTTATAATATATCATATTATATTTTATTATACTATTAATAAATATAATATTTGAATTTATCTTGTCATTTCTATTTGTAATTTCATACGTCAATAATTTGAACATACAAAATAAAGCTACTATAAAAAGATAGAAATAAAACTTAAATAAAATTATTAAATTAAATAAAGACAAAATGAGAACTAGAATAATTTTTTTTTTAAAAGACCCCTTACAAATGAAGATTACGTTCTTTCTATTCTTCTTCTAATAATTAATTAATACTATTAATACTTTATTTCTTACGGTTAGAACTATATGTATTCTTAAATTATGACAGACTATTGACGTGATTATTGTAGGTCTGTTGAATCCAAAGCAAATTGTTTGGTGCAGTATAGTTTTAGTATTTTATTTATGTTTAATGTGTACTGTTACTTGTTAGCAGAATGAGAGATCAATTTGCAGCTGATTGACCATGATACATAACATTTCTATTGAGTAATATGGATCCCATATTTATTGAGTAGTTTATTTTTACCCATTTAAAATCTGAGTCAAATTGGATTTTTTATTCATTTTTACTTAATTGATATTTGATTGACTCATATTTGACTTGATCCGCTCATTTGTCACTCCTAATCAGAGACAAAAAGTCTAAAGCATAAAACGGGTCATTATGCTCCCACGAAGAGCTTGTAGGATATCAAAGTCATGAAGAGTTGTAAGAGAGGGTACACCTCCTTACCCTAAGTCTTAAGTAATCACTCCATCTATGAATTAATTTTGTGTAGGAGATGGAGTAGAAATAACTTCCCAATTGATGAATACTAGTATGAACTCTAGATACAACTATTAATTGGTGGAATAAGATTATATTCTGAAAAAGAAGTTAGAAGGTGGTCCATATACCATATTGAGAAGATTCGGATAAATAATGGACTATGGAGTAAAGGATAAAAGGAAAAAATGGTCGGGTTAATTCAGGTCACAGGACCACGTTTCACGAGAAGGAATTAAGGATGTTCCATTTTTTTCTAGACCATTTTGCTAAGGAAAAGAGATCTGTATGTCCAAAAGCACTACAACAAACATTTCTAGCCTATAAATTATAAAAGCCACGAATCTTGCAATTGCTTCTTTTTTTTTTTTTCTTTTCAAGGTCGTTCTCTTTCTCCCCTTGTTACTTGGTTCACATACATTGCATAGTAGATTTCACTTTTGTTTTTTCTTTAGACATACTAAATACATGTAGTGCCTATTTCTCATTAATGGAGAGATTAAATTGCTTATCTTAGTTTTATTATCTTTGGTTTTGGAAATGAACAAAGAAAACAATAAAAGGTGATTTTAAATTTGGGATCGAACATCATCAGTTTAATGACATCTACACATTACCTGGTAATGAGGTTATTGATGCTAACCGTCAAGAAATATGGAAGAGTGTCAAATATTATTACACGAATCACTAATTTTTGCTTGTAAATATTTAGTGAAAAAATTAGGAAGCTTTTCACTATTTTGCTTTCCACTACTTTAGTAAAAATATTTTTTTCACCATTTATTTTCTTAATGAGCTGGATTGACGAAAAATAAGTGGAAAAAATCATGTAATCTAATATAATTTTTTAATTGATTCATGGATTCCCTGATAGGAACTATTTTATTTCTCACAATGCGGCACGAATTCAAATTAATTGAATTGTTCAGCTTCAAATATTTGATGGATAAATGAAAGGGAGAATTTCAATATTATATATTTTAAGAGCCAAAATTACCTCTTTGTATCATAAAAGTGAATTTATTACTAAATATCAAGAAAAATTACCAAATTATACAAAATCATTTTATAATGTTGTGAAAAACATAGAAAAAAAAATTAGGGAAAGTGACATAAAGCAAGAGCATTAAATACAATGAATGACCATTAATAAAAAAAATAAAAAAAGGAAAAGAGAAATGTAATTTTAAAACGTGTCCAAAGCATTGAGAAAAATTAGAAATGAAATAGAAAAATTAATTAAAAAAATCAATGAAATGGCATAAAAGTAGGATCATTTATTACCCATAGTAATAAGGAATTAAAAAAATTAAAAAGTAAAATAATCAACAAAAACCACAAATAACACTTAAAGAAAAGGGGGGGGGGACAACAGAAAGGAAAAACGGAAACCAACAAATGCCGGAAGAAAAAAAGGGAAAGAAGGGTCGGGAAGACAAACCCAAATTAAAACCACAATAATGCTAAAAAAGGGAAGGGGGGTAACAAAAAGGAAAAATTAAAACCAACAAACGCCCAAAGAAACAAAGGGGAAGAGGGGTTGGGAAGACAAAGGGGTTGAGTATTGTAAATTCTTTGTCCAAGTAATTAAAAAAAAGGTATGTTTCTTGAAAAATACAAAATTTAAGAGAATTGTCAAATCAGTCCAAGAAATTACTTTTTCATTTGAAAAAAATTATCAACATAATATGATCATTATATACACAAAAAAAATTATACAAAATAACAAGAAAAAAATTCAAAAAGAAAAAAGTTAAAATGACAGTTTAGTAAATATTTGTGACAAAAAGATAAATATTTTTGTAAGTTGACAAAAAATGTACTTAAAAAGCTAAAAATATACAGTTTTATAATTTTTACTAAATGAAAAGGTTAATATTATATATGTTTTTATGGAAAGTGAAACTAGTTTTTTTAAGACCTAAGGATTGATGGTTTGAGAAGTATGGGAAAAGAAAAACTTTAGGTATAGTGTCACAAGTGTTTGTTACTTAGGGCTTATACCCTATGGTCATAAAAAAAAATTAAAAAGAAAAGATTCAAAGAGTGAATTAAAGGGTAGAGGTTGTTTGGTAAAAACTATTAAAGGAGAAGAATGCAAAAGGGCAAAAAGGTATGCATTTAATACAATAATCTAATCTTTCATGTTTTAAGTTATATAATAGTATTGCTCTTCATTCTTCTTATTTAATTCTAACTTATCAACTCTAAATATATAATTATAGTACTACTTAATAATACCGACCATAAAGAAGAATTCGCGGCAGATTTTGTTCTCCTTAACATGAATTATTCTCTTGACTGTTTTTCATTAAAAAAAAATATCAGTCTGAGATTCTTTCATATGATAATTAAAAAAAAAAAAAAATTCAGCCAAATCATATATTGATTTTGATGACCTTTATTGGAGCAATACATAAAACTAAATGAAATTTGTATTTGACAAAAATAACGACATCTATGCTGTATTTCTTTTTTAAAAAATAAGTTACCTGATTAATTTACCGAAAATATATGTAGCTATATTTCTCCATCGAAATTGTTTTGGTCATCGTGGTACAACTTTTTGATCTCTTTCGGTTGCTGTTTCCTTGTGATCGTATAAACATGCATGTGGGTGTTCATCTAAGAACATTTTTAGTCGAAAAAAATTATTTTCTCTGTTTCAATTTATTTTTCTCATTTTAATTAGACATAGATTTTAAGAAAAATAAATAAGACACCGAATTTTAGGTCTTAAATTAAAAATATGCAAAATATATCAGAATGTTCTTTAAACTCATAATCTAAAACATATCACGTGAAAATATATTATCTAGTCTCTAATTATCTATTTACATATATTTTTAGTTGTTCAATACTCCAAAAACAGATTTTTTTTTGTCACTTGCACATGTCATATTTCATATATCAAGACAGTCTGTCTATTTATCTATCTATTTATCTGTCAATGACTTATTAATTCCTCAAATTTTCAAAACATTAGGCTACAAATTAATTAAAATAAATATTACAATAATATATGCACATTAATTATTATTTTTAGCGAAATACGAATCCAAAATAAATAAATTTGCCTAGAAGCTTGGCACATGGATACACTGTCACAGAAATACAGCTTCACGGAACAAATCCATGAACACCTAAACAAACTCGTGCACTGCACATTCAAAATGCATCATGGCTAAAGGAGGAGAATATTTTTATCAAAATATTCAACTGATCATCATTCAATTTATGCAATATTTTTAACTGCTTAATTAGTGGATAAGTATGGAGAATGGAATAATGAGTGGCAAAGGCAAATCAGCTGAGGAAGGATGAAATAGTTAGATTTTCGTGTATCAAAAGAGTAAATTACGCTATTTTGCACATTACAATACCAATTCTTCCATTTTTTCCCTATATTATGATATATTAGTGATTAAGAGGCAATTTTAACTCAAATTTTTTATGTAATGACAAGGACATGTATAAACATAGAGCAAAATTACTTTTGCAAAGTACTTACAAAGATAAATTTGAACAGAATAATATATAGTCAACAGAGTTTAAAGTTCGGCAGACATCAACCGAATAAAATTTAAATCCTCTGGCCTTTCTTTTTTTTTTAAAAAAAAAAATTCTTCTTCAATTTTTTTAAATGTATTTCTCAGCTTCCTTTTCCCTCTCCTTTTCTAGTGTATCCCCACTACAACATCTGGAAACTCTTATCTAGTTTAGTCATGAGACATAACCAAGTATATTGTAGACTCCATGTTTCTAAATAATTGATTAACCTAATACTGCTATATTAATTGCATTTCAATTAAAATATCGGCGAAAGGAAAAGTATATACATTTCTCATTAGCTTCTTGTTTTGGGGTTTTGATCTTCCAAACATTTATTTAAAATTTTAGGCCATCAGATTATCTTGAATTTTAACTTTTCATATAATATATTTAAGATTACGAGATTAAAAGACATATTTATAACACTTGTCATATCATTTAATTCAAATCATAAGATTTTTTTCCCTGTGTCAAGTTAAAACATGACAAAAAAATTTAAATTTGACGGAGTAGTATATACTAAAAGTATTGTACAAAACCAAAACTCAAATTCAGAAGGGTAATTAGCAATGTCCTTTGATACGAATATAACCTTTGTGCCCATGCATTGAGTATATAATTGGGTAATTAGCATGCAATTTCATTGGTATTTTTCTAGAAACATCTTAATTAAAATAATGAGTATTTTTCATCTAACCAAAAGATTCCCAATGTGGGGTTAAAGATTTGATATATAAAGTAAAAATGGATTCTCCTCAATCCGATTATTCCACTACAACCTCCTTTTTCTCTCTTTGGTTCTTTTATTTTTAGAAGTATACACAGAATTCCAATAACTTAATATGTTCTCAAACACGTGTCGAATCTGCACTTGAATAATCAATATATAAATACTCTTGAATAATTCACAATTTTTTTTATTTTTTTACTCCAATCAACTTCATTCCTTTATAAATTTATTTTAAAATTTTAATTCTATGAACCACGTACATATAAAGTTGGAGAATTTTTTACTTATATATGCAAAACAAAATGTCATATTCGTCCACTTTGGTAGTAATAACAATGGTATATTATATTCTTGAAGGGTACAAGAATATGTTCTTAGAAAATACGATATGCAGATCTAAGAAGAAGAAGGAGGATTGAGGAAGAAGAAGTTCTTCCTAGAGAGAAGGCGGAGAAAAATAATCTGTTTAGGGAGAGAAATATTTTCGTGGTAACGCCCAATGGGTAAACTCCACGGCGATAGGGTTATATATATTAATGATATCCGGATATTTATAATTACACAAAATACATGCATACATGGAGAATGAATAGTACCACCTAATATTTGGGTAGGGGCTCCACCTCAAACCTTGGCCTTCGGGTGGGGGGCTCCCACTCCCCACACACCCTGGCAACCTCACCACGAAGTTTGAACCGTGACTGTACATAAATATAATATCAGGCTCCACAACCTAACAATTCTCCCACTTGGAGACTGATCCACTCGGCCTCCAAAATAATAAATGTATTCCAAAGAAAAAAATTATTCCTCTACCATCAATATTTCCACCACATCGCAATACTTTCTTCTGTATAACCTACAGAAGACCACCCGAAGTTTTGCACAACCTCAGTTTTTCAATACCAACACCCTTGATCAACATGTCTACTGGATTCTTTGCACCTTCTATCTTCTCCAAACACATGTCACCATCTTTCACTGACCTCCGAGTGAAACGGTATCGTCTTTGGATGTGCTTCGTCTTCGAATGATATACTGGATTCTTTACCAACTGTATGATGCTGCGACTATCTGTATAAAGAATTTTCTCGCACTGCTTTCTGCCTAATTCTTCCAAATAATTCACCAACCATATCATTTCTTTCCCAACTTCAGCTATTGCTATGTACTCAGCCTCAGTCGAGGAAAGGGCAACACACTTCTAAAGCTTGGACATCCAGCTAACCGTTGTTCCATCTATAGTGTAGATGTTCCTAGATGTGCTCTTACTCGAATCCACATCTCCACTCAGATCAGGATCCATAAAAACCTGTAGGATTCCTTTGCCATTACCATAACAAAGTGAACTACTGGATGTACCTTTTAAGTATCTCAGAAGCCACTTCACAACTTTTCAATGATCTTCTTCCTGATTTACCATGAACCAGCTAACAACTCCCACTGCATGTGCTATATCAGGTCTAGTGCAGACCATAGCATACATCAAGCTCCCAACTGCAGAAGCGTATGGAATTTGTGCCATATGATTATGCTCCTCAGTTCTCTTGGTGACTGCTCTTTTGACAATTTTAAATGATTTGCCAATGGAGTAGGCTTGAGTTTAGCATTATTCATTCAGAATCTATATAACACCTTCTCAATGTACTGCTTTGGGACAGATTTAAGGTGTCGTCTAGTCTATCCTGAAAGAGCCTCATCCTAAGAGTCTACTTCGCTGCACCTAAGTCTTTCATCTCAATCTCTGATGATAGGGTTGCCTTCATAGAGTTTATGTCCTTCATATTTGATCCTGCAATCAGCATGTCATCCACATATAAGAGTAGAAATACATAAGAATCAGTGTATTTCTTGAAGTAATAATACTGATCCTTTTCAATCCTGTGAAAATCATTCTTTCTCATGAAGGAGTGAAACTTCATATATCACTGTCAAGGTGCTTGCTTCAACCCGTACAAGCTCCTTGTGAGCTTGTACACCATGTGTTCCTTGCCTGGAACTATAAATCCTTTAGGTTATTGCATATAAATTTTCTTATCCAAATCTCCATGTAAGAACGCCATTTTTACCTCCATTTGCTCAAGATATAAATTCTCTGATGCGACAATACTCAAAACAATTCTGATTGTAGTTAATTTCACAACAAGAGAAAATATTTTAGCATAATCAATGCCTTTTCATTGCGAATATCCTTTAACCACTAATCAGGCTTTGAACCTCCTTTTTCCGTCTGATTCAACTTTGATCCTAAGCACCCATTTGTTCAGCAAAGCTCTTTTCCCTGCAGGTAGCTTAGTCAACACCCACGTGTTGTTCTTCTCAAGTGAAGTCATCTCATCTTCCATGGCTTGCTCCCACTTGATTAAATCCTTCACCTATAAGGCCTCATCAAAAGACTCTAGTACTCCTTCATTAGTCAACAACAGATAATATAATGAAGGTGAATACCTATTTGGTGCCCTGATGGTTCTGGCTAATCTCCTCAATTCTGCTCTGGTATTACTTGTTCTACCTTAAGTTCTTCAGCAATCATCTCTGGAGTTTCTTGAGTTTCAGTAGCAATATTGTTAGACGAACTCCTCTGCAACTCAACTTCAACTCCCGCTTGCTTTGCATTCTCTAAACCCGACATATTGTTATTCTTATAGAAGACGTTCTCATTAAATGTCACATCACAATGCCTTAGGATTTTTTTTGTTTTTATCATTCCAAAACCTATAACCAAACATATCAGAACCATAACCTATGAAGTAGCACTTCACAGCCTTAGCATCAAGCTTGTCTCTCTTCTTTGGATCAACATGAACGTAAGCCGTGCAACCAAAAGTCCTCAAGTGAGAATACTTGAGTTCTTTTCCCATCCATACTTTTTCTGGAATCTTGAACCCCAGAGGAACAAATGGTCCTCTGTTAATCAAATATGCAGTCGTGTTCATAGCTTCTGCCGAAAACATCTTTGGCATTCCAGAGTGTATCTTCATGCTCTGTGCGCGTTCATTCCAAGTTCTGTTCATCCTCTCATCAACTCCATTCTGCCTCGCCTTTTTGAAAATTGTTCTCAACATTCTGATTCCCTTAGCTGCACAGAGTGCCTTGAATTCTGAGTTGTCATACTAGCCACCATTATCAGATCTTAGACATTTGATTTTTAACCCTGCTTGATTTTCAACTTCTTTTCACCTTTTGAAGGTGGCAAACACATCTGATTTGTGCTTGAGAAAGTAAACCCATACTTTTTTGCTAAAATCATCAATAAAGGTAACATAGAATCTGGATCCATTAATTGACGAGATTGGAGATGGTCCCCCCAAATATCTGTTTGGACCATTTCCAATGGCGCTTTCCTCAGTTCTCTCGCAACCTTTGTGAAGCTAATTCATTTCTGTTTACCTATAATATAACTCTCATAAAGTCCCGTATCAATAACTTTCAGACCATCTAAAACTCTCTTTGCAACCAGTATCTTCATTCCTTTGGTGCTCATGTGTCCAAGTTTATTATGCCACAGAGTTGAACCATAAGTACCCTCAGCAATAACAACTGCATTTATACACCTGCAGTGGTGTATAAAGTTGCAAATTTCATGCCACGCGTTACAACTATAGCACCTTTCACAATCTTTCATGAGCCCTTTCTAAGATACACTTCATAACTTGTACTATCTAACTAACCAACAGAGATTAGATTTTTCTTTAGTCCAGGAACATATCTAACATCCTTCAACGTCCATTGATTACTGACTAGAGTATGTATACAAACATCCCCTCTTCCTTCAATCTCCATAGGCTTATTGTCAGCAAGATACACTTTTTCGAAATTTCTAGACTTGAAATTTCTAAATAATTCCTTGCTTGGAGATGAATGAAAGGATGCACCCGAATCCAAGATCCCGAACTCGAGTGAACTGTCCACACTAAGGATTAATGCATCTCCAATATCTTCTACTGAATTTACATAATCGTTATCATCTCCAGATTTATGATTTTGCTTTTTCTTGAGTTTTTTGCATTCATTTTTGCAGTGCCCCTTCTCTCAACAATTCCAACACGTCACTTTTGATTTATGTGGAGATTTTCCACGCACTTTCGATTTTGATCTGCCGTGTGTGTTTTGTCCCTTTGATTTGCTTCTCCTCCTTTGATCAACACTCAGAGCCCTACCTGATGAATCCCCAATTTCTCGCTTGCGAATACTTTCGCTGAGAATTACATTGAATTTCATCAAATTTAAGTTTCTCAGATCCACGAGAATTGCTAATCGCAATAACAATACTATCCCAAGATTCGGTAAAGATGACATCATACTTTAACTACATCATTGAAATTAATCTCCACAGAACTTAGTTGACTAACAATCATATTAAAATTATTTATATGATCTGCAATAGGTCCACACTCCGATATTTGTAAATTAAACAATCTACGCATCAAGTATACTTTGTTCATCGTAGAGGGTTTCTCATACATATTCGCTAGTGCTTTCAACAGATTCGATGTTGTCTTTTCCTTGACGATGTTGAAAGCCACGTTTCTGGACAAAGTCAACCGAATCAAACCCAGTGCCTGACGATCCTTGAGCTTCCAATCTTCTTCTTTCATGGATTTCGGCTTCACCCCAGACAAGGGTTCGTGAAGATCCTTTTGATACGGATAGTATTTGTTCTGCATCTTCCAAAAACCAAAATCGAATCCATAAAACTTTTTGATTCTGATCTTAGAACTCTCTATCTGCACAAATCATAGTGATTCTTACCCCCACGGTGGGCGCCAATTGTTAGGGAATACGATCTGCATATCTAAGAAGAAGAAGGAGGATTGAGGAAGAAGAAGTTCTTCCTAGAGAGAAGGCAGAGAAAAATAATTTATTTAGAGAAAGAAATATTTTCGTGGTAATGCCCAATGGTTAAACTCCACGGCGATAAGATTATATATATTAATAATATCCAGATATTTACAATTAAATAGAATACATGCATATACGGAGAATGAACAGTACCACCTAATATTTGGGTCCGAGCTATGCCTCAAACCCTGGCCTTTGGGTGGAGGGCTCCCACCCCCCACAACGTCACTGCGGAGATTGAACTGCAACAGTACATAAAAATAATATCAGGCTCCACAACCTAACATATATTTCTCCTATAGTCTTCTGGTATACTAGTTGTAATGCTCCTCAAAACTTTTCACCTTGCAACACAATTTTCATATATACGTTAAAAGTCAAAATAATGTTTTGCACCATCAACAAATTTAACTAACTGCTAACGTTAAGTTCCTCCCCCTACCTCAATTTAAATGACATAATTTTAATTGTGCAATCGAGAATATAATTATTTTAATTTTTTGAGATAAAGTTTACTTATTTGAAAACTATATAAAAATTACTTCATCCGTTTGAAAAAGAATCACTTACTTTTCTTTTTGGTCTATTTAAAAAATAATGATCTATTTTTTTTAGTAAAATTTTAATTTCAACTTTCTATGTGACCTGTTAAAGGCAACAAGATTAAATAACATTTAAGTTCATTTAACATAACTTCAATTTAGGACAATAAGATTGAAAATCTTCTTTCTTTTTATAAACTTCGAGTCAAGTTAAACGAAATCATTCTTTTTTAAATGAAAAGAATATCATAAATCATTATAATCGATAATTTAAAATAATTAAATGACAAAAAATTTGTGACAACAAATAACTTGTTTAAATCTTAAAATTTGGTAGAACATATATTGGGAGAGGAGTACCCCACTATCCCCTTTAACACTCCATCAAACACACTCAAAATATAATTCTAAGCAGCCAAAACCCTCTATATAAACCCCTCACACCCTCTTCCTTCAAGCCATCTCACAATCTACACACAAATAGAAATCAATATATATTCTCATTTACCTTTTCTCCACAAACACCACAACCTTGTTCAAATTACTACCAACATGTCTGGAGTTTGGGTATTCAAGAATGGAGTAGTCCGTCTGGTGGAGAACACCGGAGACTGCCAAGGAGCAAACGGTCGCCGGAAAGTTCTCGTACACGTTCCAAGTGATGAAGTCATCACTTCATATGCAGTACTTGAAAGGAAGTTGTACTCTCTTGGATGGGAGAGGTACTATGATGATCCAGACCTTCTTCAGTACCACAAAAGGTCCACTGTTCATCTTATTTCTCTACCAAAGGATTTTAATAGGTTCAAGTCCATGCACATGTATGATATTGTCGTCAAGAATCTTAATGAATTTGAGGTTAGAGAAATGTAAAATTAAAAAAGAATAATCGGGGTTGATTTGAATGTGTTTCTTTGTGTGTTTTTCAAAATTCTATCTTAGGGGTGATTGTCCAGTGTGTTGTAATTAAGTTTTTATCTTTAATTTGTCAATGCTGCAAGGTTTGTAAGGAAAAACTGTTGTATATTTAAAGGTTGATTTGAAGTCCCTCTTGATTCCGTTAAAGCGCTTCACATATAACAAATGACAATGTTTTATGATAAGAGAGTTTATTCCTGAATTCATTTTCCTTTTTGGCTTAAAATTATGATCTATGCATTTACAGCATGTAAACGATATTTATATCATTAAGTCATGAATAAAAATTTAATTACAGATATCAAATTTAGTATTGAATGAAATCTTTAGTACTGTAAAAATTAGTAATTTATAACTTAAAGCCTTTTTCATTGCTTATTCTTTTAAGAAGAAACAAAATGACGACGATATGCCTTTGTACTTCCTCTAGACTTTAATGACTTCGAAAGTGCACGCATCCCAAGACATGCTCATCCTTTTTTTAAAATTATAAAAAATTAAAAATTCTTTACATGTCCTTTTAGTACTGCAGCTTATTACGTTACTGTTACTTCTTAAACCTCAAGTCCGCATCACAAAATCCACGTTTACCTCAAAACACAGGTCATGAAATGTCTCAAAATACATATACAATTCAAATTTACTACTATAAGGTCAGTGTTTACTTTTAAAATGGTAAAATAAAATTTATAATATACAGATGTGTGTGTAATTTAAGGACATGTGAGTTGAATTGATCAAATAGCAAGATTTGTAATAGATTGACTTATAAAAGATGAACAGTAAGCAAACAATGAAAAATATAAATTAAAACAAAGAATTCAATTGTCCTGAGCCATAATGTAGTTGGCAGTACGTAGTGTCACTTGATTGACACCTCGAAAATAATGTATGAGCTGTTAGCTAGCATGGATCAAAAGACTGTGTAAGAGGCTTTATCATCTCTTTAAGCTTTGTGTTTGTAAAATTCCTTTGGTCAATCAAATTACCTATCAGATGAAAAACCTACTCTAGAATGAATTTGGTGAGCCATGCATCACTGAACACCAAGCAAAGCTGCTATAGCTTTTGCCAAATTGTTACTTTAACATTTAATAGAATAAGCCAAAATCATTTCTGATCACGCCTCTGATACCTGCTTTTCTTCTTTGAGCATGAAAGAAACCAGATATGTTTATTTTTGTCCATCCATAATCTAGTTTCTTCTATTTAACTTGCTTCTAAAAGATATGTTTCACAAGAAATTTCAGTCTATGATTTTAGAAATAAAGATTTGAGCTTTGCCTCACATTTTATTCAAACAGACAGTTTATTAAAATATATATGAGCATATCATATTAGTATATTTGTAATGATCCTGATGGTCATTTTTGGAATTTTCAACTAAATTGTTGTTTTGCCCTTCATGGTCGTTGCTTTAAGTCATTCTTTGGTTGAGTTGAAAAATTGAATTTCGAAAATCTCGTGAAAAGTTGAAATTTATCTAAAGAAAGAGTTTTTAAAGGCTTGAGTTTGAAAATTTTGAGTTTTGAAGTCATCTTGAGTTTAAAGTGTCAGAATGCAATTCTGTCGATGCCATTAACTCCGATCCGGAATGCAAAATCTAGTCTAGGAGAACTTACGGAATTGAATTGGAGTTACAACGAAGATTTGGGACCCAAAATTTTATTTTCAGTTGAATTTGAATCAAAGTTTGACCTAGGTCAACATTCGGAATTCAATGCTCAAAATAAAATTTTGACAATTCTAGTGATTCCGAATGGTGAAACTAATGCTAGGAATGATCTCATTCTAATATTTAGAGTTCCCAGGGTTATTTTGGGTATTTAAGTTTGTAACTAGTTTTAATAAGCTTTTTTGGGTTACGGGTCGAAGAGACCTATAATGATCTCCTAGTCATTTCCATATATTCGCGGTTATTCTGCTAATGAGAGCTTATGTATAGTAATCTTGGACCTTTTGTGACCTATCGGGACTGTTGGGATGGTTATATTTTAAATCGGTTGTGAATTATGTGAATTTATGAGTAAGCGAGAAGTTATAACTATAAAAATGAGATTTTTGATAAAATCCTAGCAAACAGCATCGGAATGGGATTCTGACGGTTCTATTAATTTTGGAACAACCGAATTAAGTTAGGAGGGTGGTTAGTCCGAGGTTTAAGGCTCCCATTGTAAATTTAAGTGAAAAGTTGCAAAATCAGTTCAATCAGAATCTAAAAAGTGCTTTTCTATAAAAACAAGCTAAACATGCTCGGAATAAAAATCTGATGATGTGGTCAACTCTGGAATGACGTGAGAAAGATTTTACAATTGTTGGTGCAACATCGAAAAAATTAACTCTCCGTATTTGCAGAAGGTAAGAGGGAGCAGACCTCCACGTTCGTGAAGTCATGTCTGCATTCTTGGAGAAGGGTAGCCATAAAGCTCCGCATTCACTGAGAATTGTCTGCATTTGCAGAGAACATTAAGGCGGTGGCATATATATAAAGTTAGTTTGCGGACAACAATCTTCTAAAACTTCTAGACATAATCATAAGTTTGGGTTTTGAACTCCGATTTTAGTGATTCAAAAAGTCACGTAACTTAAATTTTCGCAACAAAACTATGGAGCTGTCGAATTCTAATTTCAGCATGCGTTTTGAGGTAAAAATATAGTTTTAGTTGATTATATTCTCGAAAATGTGTAAAAGCTTTACATAGGGATATACCAGTCTTTTCATGATAAAATTAAGTAAAATTTCGCTCCAAGTTGTTCTATTTTTCGCGAGAAACATTGTGGTATATTTGAATTCTGATAATTAAATTATTTTTATGTAGAATCTGATTGAGAAATTTTTACAAGAAATATTTTTGGTAAAGAATGTAAAATCATTTTTAGCCGTTTCTCAGTCTTCTCGGATCCATTTTAGGATTAGTTTTTAGATATAGGCTTGGGGTGACTTGGGGAGCATTTTACAAGAATTTATTCAGGATTTTGAATATGGGCCCTATTTGTTTCCTATTTTAAACAATTAATATAACTTCATCCATTTTTTGAGATCTTATAGCCAATGTGACCATGCTAACCTTGTTAATTGTATTTGATAGCTAACCAGAACCGAGAAGCGATTACGAAGGGAAAGAGCTCAAGCGGACTGACTAGGAGCACGTGTGACCACTTTCTAAGTAGGATAGACTTCTCTAAACCTTAGATTGGGCTGAAATGCTTGTATAAGTAAGGCGATATAAATTTGTTGTTAATGGATTGAATTGTGAAGTAGGCATTATGTGTGTATAATTATGTTTTGCGTGTGTATATATAGGATAATATGGGATAGTAGCTACCGTAGTGAGGTTATGTTAGCTGTAGCAGCTATATTGTTGAGTTCTGGCACTGTCAGACTATGAGAGGGCCTGATATGGGATAGATTGGGTTGAGAATATATGACAGGTGTGTATATTGAGCTGGACTCTTACTTGTATGTGTGTGTGGCTTAAGACTACTGAAATATATTAGCTTATGAGGCTAACCAGTGATTACATACTACCTTGTACACTAGTTTTTATAGTATCTATATCTGGTTCTAAGGACTGTTTATTAATCATATGTCGCATTGTGGCCTGATTATGGGTTAAGCTGAGGTATATGTGTGGTATGTGACTTATCTTTCTATACATGTGTAGTGTATGATGTTGTGGGGTTGTACTTATATGTTGGTAGCTGCATTAGCTGTAATTTTGATATTGGCTGGTGTTATGAACTACAGGGAGGCCTGATAAGGGTCGTTTATGCGCTGATGCCATGGGGAAGGTATGTATCTTTACTTAACTCTTGTCTATATTAGTGTTTAGCCTGATGCTACTGGATATGTTAGCTATGAGA
This sequence comes from Solanum sejunctum, assembly GCA_025642045.1. NCBI lineage: Eukaryota > Viridiplantae > Streptophyta > Magnoliopsida > Solanales > Solanaceae > Solanum > Solanum sejunctum. The sequence goes on along the minus strand of JAOTQJ010000001.1, from coordinate 15,674,729 downwards.
CTGCTCACTGATTATGTGTCGTACTGTGACTTGGTTCTGGTGTGAATATGACTCCGTTGGGCTTGGTGGTTGTTGATGCCTGTGATATAGCTATAGTTGCCATGCTTTACCCTCATTACTTGTGATTGGCTGAGTTGTGGCATATTTGGCCCTGTTAGGCTTGGGTTTACACTTATCTATGACATATATAATCTTGTGTACTCATGTTAGTCATTGCGTACTGGTTTTTCTTACCCAAGACTGGGGTTACCTATTACTGTCAGAGAGAGGTGATGGTTATGCTTGGTTAGGTTGTGTGATTCTTATCTTGAGACACGATATGACTTCATAGGTTCATATTTGAGTAGACTGGTTGAATGCATGATTGCTCCTATGCTAGAATCCTTGATGACAACCCCATGGTTCGAGTCCCTATGGCTATGTCAGAGTGTTTGAGTCCTAGTGACACTCTTTGTAGTCCAAGTCTCGGTGGTTATGTCCAAGTGTCTGAGTACCTGGGATCAATTTTGAGGTTCAAGCACTGTTGATATTTTGGGTCGAGGACCCTATTGGTTACACATCAGGTCTTAGACCTTGTAGATTATGTTAGGGGGATTCTTTCTCCCATCGGGAATCATTCCATCATTATATATGTATGTACTTGCATCGAGTGTTACGTTTCAACATGATACTATACTTTAGGGTGAAGGACCTAGTTTACTACCTATGGATCCATACATCTTTACATACCCTATTTGTATGTGCGCGTACCCTCTAGGACTATGGGGGCTCAAGGGGTGTCCAAGCTTCGACACCAGGGCCTTACACCTATGTACATCTGACCCCTTGATAATGTGATATTGATAGTTGGGTTCCAGTTTGATTTATTAGATTTCGTGGTGATTCTATCAATGAGATTGTGCATGGGTATATGTTCAGGACTTATAGTGGCCCAGTTGGTGTACAAGCATAGCTATTAGGGAATTGCAGTCGCGTACAACACTGTGTCTCATTCTCGCGATAATTGTGGTATAGGCCTACTCAGTCTTTATCAATTAGTATCATTCCATATCAAGTAGGTTCAGTCAGCGTATAATGATTCTCCAAACATGTTTACTTCTTGACTTGGGTTCAGATTTGCTAGCTTTACTGTAGTTTCTACATCTGGGCATAAAATATTTATTGTATTTCACTTAGTCGGCCGATGGTGCCTATTTAGGTGACTTTTTTTGGTACTTACCCTCTATATTTCTACATCTTCCCATTATGCAGGTCCAAGTTCTACCCGCAATTACTGAGTTGGGGGTTTATGAGTGCTTAGGAGACACTTGGTGAGCATCAGCAGCGCCAAACATTTTGTAGTCTCCTTCCTTTTTGATAACCATCTTTTGTATCTAGTCATTGGCCTTGTATAATGTAGTAGCATCTATAGGTAGAAGTATTCTAGGTTATGTATATTAATATTATGTATGTATATAGTGGTGTGTGCTTATGTATATTGCAGCTTCTTACAGTTGACTTCCAAGTTATAGGTAGGTGACTATGTTAACCTTGTGTATTGTATTTGACAGCTGAGCAATATCAGGAAGTGATTGGGGGGGGGGGAATATTTTGAGCAGACTGACCAGGAGCGCGGGGGATTACCTTCCTGGTAGGCTAGGTTTCTCTAAAACTTAGATTGAGTTGAAACGCTTATACCATTAGGCCGGTACATGTGGACATACGTTGTTAATTGATTGAATTATAAATTTTGTGTTGTGTGTGACTTGTTGTGCTTTGTGTGTGTGTATATATGTTAATATCGGATGGTAGCTATCGTATTTAACGCAGTTTAACTGTTGCTGTTATATTATTGAATTCTGGCACTGTCATATTACGAAAGGGCTTGATAAGGATTGAGAATATGTAATAGGTATGACGCTTACTTGTATGTGTGTATGGCTTGAGGCTACTGAAATATACTATCTATGAGGCTAACAAGTGATTCCAAGCAACCTTGTGCATCAGTTCTAATGATAGTTTATTGATGATATGTTGTACTGTGGACTGATCATGGGTTGAGCTAGGGTATATGTGTGGTATGTGACTGATCGTTCTCTGTATGTGTACTGTACAATGTTATAGGGTTATACTTCCATGTTAGTAGCTGCATTAGTTGTAGTTTCGATATTAGCTGGTGTTTTGGGCTATAGGGTGGCCTGATAACGACCTTATATGGGTTAGTGCCATGGGGGCAGTATGTATTCTGACTTAATTCTTGTCTATATAAGTGTGTAGCCTGATGCTACTAGGATATGCTGGCGGTGAGACTGCTCACTGATTATGTGCGGTACTGTGACTTGGTTCTGGTGTGAATATGAGTCTGTTAGGCTTGGTGGTTGAAGATACTTAGATATAATTATAGTTGCCATGCTTGTCCCTCATTACCTGTTATTAGATGGGTTGTGGCGTATTTACCCATGTTAGGTCCAGGTTTATACTATTCTATGACATATACACTCTTGTATACTACTACTAGTCATTGTGCACTGGTTCTTCTTACCTGCGGTTGGGGTTACCTATTATTGTTAGAGAGAGGTGATGGTTATGCCTAGTTAGGTTTTTCTTGCCTTGGGATATGGTATGACTTTAGATGTTTAGATTCGGGTAGATTGGTTGAGTAGATGATTGCTCTTATGGTCGAGTCATGAATGAACCTGTGATCTGAGTCCTGGTGGCCATGCTCAAGTGTTTGAGTCCTTTGGTGATGCTCTCCATGGTATGAGTCCTAGTGATCACGTCCAAGTGTTTGAGTCTTGGGGGCCGATTTTGAGGTTTGAGCATTTGTCGATATTTTAGGATGAGGTCCCTGTCGATTACGCGTTGGGTATGAGACCCTATGGATTATGTTAAGGGGATTCTTTCTCCCGCAGAGGATTGCCACACCATTATATATATACTTACTTGGATCAGGTGAGTCGTCCCGACACAATATGATACTTTGGGGTCGAGGACCCAGTTGGTGTATTATGCCTTAGGTCGAGGACCTGATTGATTAACCATGGATCCACACATCTATACACACCCTGATTATTCGTGGGTGTGCTCTCTAGTTTTGTAGGGACTCGAAGGTCATCCAAGCATAGATACTAGGGCCTAACATCTATGTACAGCTAACCCCTTGATCATGTGATATTGAAAGTTGGTTTCTATTATGATTTTGTTGGGTTCTATGGTAATTATGTCATTGAGATTATGCATGGTGTACCTTCAGGGCTTATGGGGCCTAGTTGGCGCATATGCATAGCTATTAGGTCCTTGCACCTATGTACAACACTATGTCTCAGTCCAATGGCAGTTGTCGTATAGGCCTACTCGATCTTCGTTAGTCGGTGTGATAGTACATCACTTCGGTTGGTTCAGACGAGGTTCAGTGATTCTCCAAACATACTTACTCCTTGACTTGGATTTAGATTTTCTAGCTTTACTGTCGTATCTACATTTGGGCATACTATTTTTACTATATTTCACTCAATTGGTCAATAATGCCTACTAGGTGTCTTTTTTTAGTACTTACCTCCTATATTTCTGCATCTTCCTATTATGCAGGTTAAGGTTCTAGCCAAAGTTACTGAGTTGTGGGTTTGTGAGCACTCAAGAGACACTTGGTGAGCACTGCATCTGCCAGACATCCTACATTGATGGTTGCCTTTTGTATCCAGACACTGACCTTGTGTAGTGTAGTAATATGTATAGGTAGAAACATTTTGGGTTATGTATATTACTATTATGTATAAATATATGGATCCATGCTTGTGTCTACTATAGCTCTACGCAGTTGAATTCCAGGTTGGGTAGGTTATGTTGGTTTGTGCTATTGTATCTATTATATTTGATTCTAGTGATTTAGGATAGGTACATGGGGTCCGGTATTTGGCTTGCCTATAGGTCATATCTAACAGACGCCATCATAATTGAAATTGGGTCATGATAAGACCTCGAAATCAAATTCTGATAGTTCTATTGAGTTTGGAACAACGTTTTTGATAGGGTTACACATGTAGTTTGAGTGTTTTGGGTTCTGAACGAGTCCCAAGGGTCTGTTCTTGATGTTCTTTCGTGACTCAGTACCATTGATGAAACACTTATGAAAAATAGGGGACAGGTCATATAAGTTGTTCATTCAGGGCTTTTCTTCGAAAGCAACTCTATTGACTAGGCTCACTCAGAAGAATATTCCATTCCATTGGTCAGGTGAGTGTGAGAAGAGCTTCCAAAAGCTCAAGACACTTTTAATCGCAACTCATGTTGTGAGCTTATCAGAGGAGGGTGTTAGTTTTATGATATATTATGATGTGTATGGAGTTGGTTTGGGTGGAGTCTTCATGAAAAAATGGCAGGTGATTGCTTATGCTTCTAGATAATTGAAGACTCATGAGAAGAACTACCCTACCTATGACTTAGAGTTGGTAGCTATTGTGTTTGTGTTAAAGCTGTGGAGGCATTATCTGTATGTGGTCATTGTCATATCTTCACTGACCACTGTAGCTTATCGTATATTTTCATCTAGAAGGATTTGAATTTAAAGCAAAAAAGGTAGATTGAGATTTTGAAGGACTATGATTTGACTATATTGTATCACTCGTGTAAAGCCAATGTGGTGGTTGATGCTTTGAGTAGAAAGCCTTCTAGTATGGAGAGTATTATGGCTATTTGGATTAAGAAGCAACCTTTAGCTAGGGATGTTCAGAGGTTAGCTATTGGGATAATGTGATTGTAGATTTTTTAGGATGGTGAGGTGGTTCCTAGTGTGGAGGCTCATTCCTGTTTGATGGACCAGATTAGGGCTTGACAATTTGAGGATGAGAAGCTATGTCAAATTCATGACAAGATCGATAAAGGGGAGGCTAAGAAAGCTAAACTTGATTCAAAGGGTATATTAAGGATCAGGGGTAGGATTTATATGTATAAGGTAGGTGATTTGATTAGGTTGATCCTAGAAGAGGCCTATTATGCTAGATATTCTATTCATCTGAGGACAACAAAAATGTATCATGATTTGAGCCAGCATTATTGGTGGTGTGGCATAAACAAGGATATATCAGAGTTTGTGGCTAGGTGTTTGACATGTCAATAGGTTAAGTGTGAGCATTTGAGGCCTGGTGGAGAGTTATAGAGGATGCTTATTTTTGAGTAGAAGTACGAATATATTACTATAGATTTCATGGTGGGTTTACCTCTTACAGTTGGTGGCTGTGATTCCATATTAGTGGTGGTGGACCAATTAAGTAAGTTTTCCCACTTCATTTCGGTCAAGGTGAAGTTCACAGTCGAGATGTTAGCTCAACTCTACATACGTCAGAGTGTGAGGCTTCATGAGTTTCTAGTTTCCATTGTGTCAGACCATGGCATATTGTTTATATCTCATTTCTATAAGGCCTTGCAGCATGGCCTTGGTACCCGTCTAGATTTCAGTATGACTTTTCACTCCTATATAAATGGTTAGTCCGAGAGGACTATTTAGGAACTCGAGGATATTCTTAGAGCTTGTGTTGTTGATTTTAGTGCATGGTGGGATCAGCTTTTGCCTTTGGCAGAGTTTGGTTACATCAATAGTTATTATTTTGACATTTAGATGGCCCCTTTCTAGGCATTGTATGGGTAGAGGTATATATCACCTATAAGTTGGTTTGATTTTGTTGTAGTTGATAGCCTTGACACTGATTTACTTAGAGATGACATGGATCAGGTGCATTATATGCAGGTAGATTGTTGATAGCTCAGAATTGCCAAAAGAGTTAGATTGATAGATGGTTTCAACCCTTGGAGTTCATGGAGAGTGACCGAGTTTGATTGAGGATTTCACCCATGATGGCTATTATATATTCTGGGAAGAAGGGAAAGCTCAACGCTAGGTATATTAGCCCTTTTGAGATCCTTCAGGGAATGGGAGAGGTGACTTATAGACTTACCTTGCCACTTAGTTTGTCATCAGTTCATCTTATGTTTCATGTATCCATGTTGCAGTGCTATGTTCCGAATGATTCACATGTGTTATCCTTGATTAGGTGGAGTTAAGTCTGGATTTGACCTATGAGGAGGAGCTCGTGGTTGCTTTAGACAGATAGGTCCAAAAATTGAGAACAAAGAAGATAGCTTCAGTGAAGGTTCAATGGTGCTATTAGCCTATAAGTAAGGTTACTTGGGAGACTAAGTCTGATATGCTGGCTCGATATCCTCACCTCTTTGAGATTTTATGTATGTTCAGTCGCCTTATGTTTGAGGACAAATATTGTTTCTAGTGGTGGATGATGTAATGACCTTGATGGCCATTTTTGAAAGTCTTAGCTCAACTACTATTTTGCCCTTCCTAGAAGTTGCTTTAAGTCATTTTTGGTTGATTTGAAAAGTTAAATTTCGAAAATCTCGTAAAAAGTTAAAATTTTACTAAAGAAAGAGTGTTTAAAGGTTTAAGTTTGAAAATTTTGAGTTTTGAATTCATCTTAAGTTTCGAGTGTCGAGCTGCAATTATGTAGATTCCATCATCTCCAGAATGCAGAATTTATGAAATTGAATTTAGAGTTAAGATGAAGATTTTGGACCCAAAATTTTTATTTTCAGTTAAATTCAAATCATAGTTTGACTTGGGTCAACATTTGGAGTTTGGAAGCTTAAAATAAAATTTTGACAATTCTAGTAGTTCCAGATAATGAAATTAATTCTAGAAAAGGTCTCATAGTAATATTTAGAGTCTCCAAGGTTATTTTGGGTATTTGAGTTTCTAACTTATTTTAACAAACTGTTTTAGGTTCTGGGTCGAGATGACTTCAGAATCAAATTCTGACAGTTTCGTTAAGTCCAAAATATCATTTTTGGTAAGGCTACATATATTGTTTGTGTATTTTTGGTGGGGGTTTGTTCTAAGTTTGAAAGTTGATGGTTTTTATTAAATCTAGTGCAACCTACTTTGCACTCACCGTTCGCGGGTTTGAGGCCCATACCTACAATGGCCTAGCAGTTGTCACCTTTGCATTCACGGGATCCCATCCATATTCATGGAGGCCTTGACTCGTTACTCTTCGCATTTACGGTTTCTTCCCTATGTTCACGGAGGTTGTATGGTGCGTATGCTCCACGTTCACAGAGTCTTTCCCGCGTTTGCGGCATACATATTAACTTGAATAGTTTTAAATGTTAAAAGTGACGACTTCCACCATTTTAAATACTCTAAGCTTGGTTTTAGAGGATTTCTTCAAATATTTTCAAGCAACGATTATTAGATAACATATTTCTACTCCATTTTTTCATTTCTCATTAAGTAATTTGTGATTTTAACTTGAAATAGAAGACTTTTAATCAGAGAAATTGGGTTTTTTCGAATATGAAACTTTTGTTGTAAAATTGGGATTGTGAGTTCATTTCAACTCAGTTTTTAAAATGATTTTTACCGTTGAAATTCTTATTTCCACTTGAATTTCTTATTTTTGATATTGTTGGCTTTGTATTAAAACTGTGAATTTGCATTTGATTAGATTATGATGTATCAGGTGCTAATTTGAGGGGAAAAGCTCTGGTTGTTACTTGATTTGGCTTTCGATTAAGGCAAGTGAATTCCTAAACCTTGTTAAGCTTACTTGAACATTATATTTCCTTTGATGTGACTTAAAATGATTGGTTACCTATTGTTTATTGGGGTTGTACTTGATGAATGGTGAGAACTTGATCAAACTATGAATTTCATCCATGACTTAAAAGTGAATTATTGAGATTGATTTCTTGTTGACTTGTGTTCTGATATTGAGAATCTCTTGTAATATGAGAATGTGGATTGTGGATCTTGTTATGGTTGTTTATTGTTAGATTTGAAGATATTGTTGTTGAGTCTCACTTGTGGGTTAGAGAATTGACTATAGGTTGGAACGAATACAACATTATGCCTTGTTTTTTTTGATATTTAACATGAAGTGATTTACATATTATGAAGTGGACTCCTACAGGCACTAATCATTATTGTATTATATATATATATATGACTAAGTACCACTGATGAAAAATAAGTGACGGGCCACACAAGACATGACATGTAAAACAAATGAGAAATAGGGGACGGGCCACCCGAGCCATGGCATGTGTCATTGATTATACTAGGGTTGGGCCTCACGCTCTAGGGTAGGTATAGGTACAAATATGTCCCCTATGGGTTTTGAACTGATTATATCAGCAGATATGTATTACATGATAGACATATATCATAATTATTTGATATTTAATTATATCATTTTATTTTATATCACTTCACTGCATATCATATCATTCTAGTATGTGCCTGTAACTTCTTCCGATTATTGTGTTTGGATTGTGCGATTATTGTACTTGGAAGCTATCTATTAATTAATAGAAATCTTCTTGGCATATCTGTTATATAACTGAACTATTTATTGAGACATATTTGTATATCTGATCTATACTCTATGACAACAATTGAGAGTATTTCGTGTATAATTAGTATATTGATATTGTGGTTATACTGAGACTTTTTTGAGTGCACATGTATAGTTCGACAATATGTGGTTGGTGTGTAAAGAGTATTTTGTTTTGTATGCTTTACTTGTGTTTAGACCCTCTTGTTGAGTTCCTATTATTTTTGTACTCACCCTTACTTTTATACATGTGTATAGGTTATGAGCCCAGTTTCACCTGAGTTAGCTTTCTTCGGTACGGACCGAGCTTTTGGATGTCTGAGAGGCAGCAACTTGTCTATTTTGGTAGACACTCGGAGTCCTTTCCGTATATCGTTATATATGATGATTGAGACTCAGACTTATATTTTATTTCTATTGTATTCTACACTAGAGACTTGTATATATGACACTAGTCTTAGGATGGTTCTAGACTTGTTATTATAGTACTTATCTTATATTTAGGCAAGTGCCATCACACCCATTTTTAAATCGTGGAAAATATTATTTTAGGAAGATTATTTAGCACCAAGAGGATACAGGTTTAGGAAATTCAAATTTCATAACAATGTACTATCATAGGATTTGAGTATGATACTTTGATAGTAAACTCCTTTAACCGTTTAAGGCTTAGTTAGTAGATCCACATTAGGCTGACAAGTCCCATACCATAAAAAGCTATAAGTAAGTAGCTCTAACTAGAATTATAAGTTATAAATTATTAGCTCAATTTCCATCTAGATATTGTCTAAAGTTATGAAAACTCAAGTTGATCATCAAGAAGCATTCCCTACTGGTTGTCTGGGTGTTCTAGACGCTTTGAGGATTCATCAATTTCATAAGATGGAACCACTTGAATTCATAAGGTTAAAGCTTAATGAGGATCTAGAGAATTTTGTTGACGAGGCTCAAAAGATCTTTCATATGATGCATATTAGTGATCCAAAGAGCAGTGAGTTGACTTCTTATCATCTTAGGAATTTAGAAAGGATATGATTTTATTAGTAGAAGAAGACTAAGAATGAAAATGCAACACTTCTAAGTTTGGCTATGTTTGCAGATACCTTCATGGGATGGTTATTTTCTTGAGTGTTAAAGGAACAATAGTTAGAGAATTCCTCAACCTAAAAGAGGATTTTATAACCTTATCAGATTACATCTTTAAGTTTACTCAATTGTCATGCTATGTGTTAAAAAAATAAACTTGTTCATATCATTTAATGTGTTCACATCATATTTAATTTAGTTCATGAACTTGTAGATTAATGTATTAGGAGATACATGAATTGGTGACAAAGTCTAGATTAAGTCTAGTTAGGTGTATTCATAAACATGGAGGATGCAAAGTATTAATTATGATTAGAGGTGACAAAAGCCCAAACATAAGCAATCAGCTTATAATTTAATGAGTTGGGTTCAGTATGATTCAAAATTGGGCTAATTTTCAGTCCAACACACTTTAACCCATTATATAATAATTCTGAGCTGAGGCCAATAAGATTCTCACTTCAGCCCAATTTATCATTTGTTTCAATGCTAGTCTTAGATTAAGTGGGTTAAATTGGATGGGTCGTGACCCAACCTGAATTTTAGTCCATTGAGCCCAACTCACATGAGCCTAAAGTACATTTGGATGAGTCAAGACCTAGCCCAATATTTAATGCAGTTCATTTTAACCTCCCCTATTTCAGTCTAACTCGCCCATTTGACACCCCTAATTATGATACGTGTATACTAGGCTAGATATATGGATGAATTCACCAATAAATAGTCATGTAATCTAGCCATTTTATTGTAAATCAAAAGTTGAAGAGAAAATCATCTTTCATCAACTTCTACTTATAAGTATTGAGTAATATATTTTCTCATTCTCCCAAATTTTCAACATTTGGTAACAAAGTTGGTGTGTTTGAGAGACAACAAAACATAGAGAGAAACGAGTAAGTCCAATGGAATTCCATTTCAAGTTTGATGCTCACGAAAGAAAAGTGTGAAAGTTGATGCATCTGAATTAAGACATTGCTTGGATCCTACGATTTATGGGAAATGGTGGAGCATCATGTTGATGAAGAAGATGATTCCACTAGCAAAAACAAGAAAGACCAAAAGACATTCACACTCATCCATTAAAGTTTGGATGAAAAGATGTTAGAGAAAGTTGTAAATGCAACCAACTCCAAGCAAGCATGGGATATTTTCCAAACCTCCTTTAAAGGTTTGGATAAGGTGAAAAAAATTATCTCTACACCTTAAGAGGATAATTTGAATTACTACTAATGAAGCAATCTGACTCCATTTCGAACTACATCTTAAAGGTTTTGGCAGTTGTCAATCATATGAAGAGATATGATAAAGTGGTTAAGGATGACTGGATCATTGCAAAAATGTTATAGTCCCTAGATTCAAAATTCAATTATATTATTTTTTCTGTTGAAGAGTCCAAGGTTTTGGACACCATGACCATAGAAGAACTCACGGGTTCTTTGGAAGCATATGAAGAAAAATTAAATATATCAAAACAAGAGTTAGTTGAATAAGCTTTGTAAGACAACATTTCTTTGACGGATAAAGATGAAAATGTGTGGCTCATAACAAAGAGTGAGTATGGAAAGGGCTGTGGTAGAGGAGGAAGAGGTGGTAGTCAACTTTCAACTTAAAAAAAAGAATTCAAGACTCCAACCAAAAAAGAGGCCATAGAGGAGGTAGAAGATGAAGGTCAAATCAAGGAAAGTATGACAAATCAAATATTGAGTGTTATACTTGTCATAAGTATGATCATTTTTATGGGAATATAAAATTAATTTAGAGGAGATAGATAATTTTTTTGATAAAAAAATGAAGATGAAGATGAATTTTACTAATGGCATATAAAGTAGATAAAAGTGTAGAACAAAATTGGTACCTTGATTCAGGGGCAAGTAGTCATATTTGCAGGAAGAAATACTTATTTGCTGAGATTGAGAACTTTAATGGTAGCAACATCACTCTTAGAGACTCTTCAAAAGTTCAAATCAAAGGAAAAAGTACGATTTTAATTCGTTTGAAGGATAAAAGTCATCAATTTATCTCTAATGTCATATATATACCAGAGATTAAAAGTAATCATGAGTTTGAAATAGCTTTTAAAGAAAAAAATATGACATTCAGTTGAAAGATAAAAAATTGACAATGAAAGATGAAAATGAAAGATTGTTACCCAAAGTTAGATAAAAATAAAATATTTGTGTTGAATCTTCAAAGTGATGTACTAAAGTGTGTATTTCATGTGTCAAAAATTCATCTTGGCTTTGACATATGAGATTTGGCCATTTGAACTTTAATAGACTAAGATTGATGAAAAAGAAAAATATGATGAAAGGGTTACCAACCATTAACCATTCTAATCAACTTTTTGAAGTATGTCTTTTTGAAAAGCAATCATGAAAATATTTTCTCAAAGAGCCATTGACAAGTGTACCGTGTCCTTTAGAATTGATTCATATGGATGTGTGCTAACCTATCCAGCTGACATCACTTGGTAAAAGTAGTTATTTCTTTCTCTTTTTTGATGATTATTCTCGAAAAACTTGGGTGTATATTTTGAAGGAAAAAAAATCTGAGATGTTTAAAAACTTCAAGATTATTACAAGAATGGTGGAGAAGCAAAGTGGCTATCAAAATAAAGTCACTTCGGTCTGAAAATGATGGAGAATTCACTTTAAATGAATTCAAGTATTTTTATGATAAAAATTAAATATGTCATTTTTTGACCATTCCAAGATCGCCTCAACAAAAGGGCATGGTGGATAGGAAGATCTCAACATGACAAGAAGTATGTTAAAGAACAAAGATATGTCTAAGAAATTTTGGGCTACAGCAGTTTCTTGTATAGTGCATTTATCAAATCTACATCACACCCAAAGTGTTCGTGGCAAAACACTACAAGAGGTTTGGAGTAGTTTCAAACCAAATGTTACTCACTTGCGAGTGTTTGGAAGCATTGCTTATGTACATGTGCCAGATGACGAGAGATTTAAGCTTGATGAAAAAAGTGAAAGGTATATTTTTGTTGGTTATGCATAAGGGTCTAAAGCTTATAAATTATGTAACCCAAGAAATCGCAAGCTTACCATAAGTAGAGACGTATGAAAATGAAAATCTAAAGAGCAAGATTACTCTTTTAGTTTATTCACTGTTGATGTACTTGATAAAAAAGTGGTGAAGCAGCCTACTATGCCACCTAAAAAACCTTCACCGCATGTTCAAGAAGTTAGAGAATCAAGTTCAAGCAATGTATCTCAAAAGTCTAGAAGTCTTCGAGACTTGTATGACACAATTAAAGAAGTGATAAAATATTTATGTGATTTAACTTACTTTTATTTATTTGTGGACAATGAGCCCATAAGTTATAAAAATGCTATTGGTAACCCAAAATAAAAAGCTACAATGGATGAAGAAAACAGGACAATCAAGAAGAATGATACTAGGGAGTTGGCAAAACTTCCAAAAGGAAAAAAGTACCATTGGAGTAAAATATATTTACAATCTAAATAAAAATTTTAAAGGTGAAATAGAGAGGTATAAAGCAAGATTAGTAGCAAAGGGATACAAGAAAAAGGTCAGTATTGATAATGATAAGGTGTTTGTACCAGTTGGTCGTCTTGAGACAATGTGCTTGATTTATTCTTTTGGCAACTCAAAATCAGTGGAAAATTTATCAAATTGATGTGAAGTTAGATTTCTTGAATGAGATTTTGGAGGAAGATGTATGCATCGATCGACCTTTGGGCTATAGGGTTGAACGAGGTGAAGATAAAGTGTCGAAATTAAAATTGTAGAATTGATAAATACTTTCACATGAATGATTTTTTAAAGTGTCCACATGAGCATGCACTTTATCTAAAAGTTAATGAAAGTAGTGATACATTACTTATTTTTTTGTATGTGGATGATTTGATCTGACAAAAAATAAACCAAAGATATCTAAAGATTTCAACAAGTCAATGACAAGGGAATTTGAGATGATGGATATTATCCTAATGTCATATTATCTTAGCATTAAAGTAGAGCAAAAGAATGATGACATATTTATTTCTTAAGGAGAATATATAAAGGAGATTCTCAAGAAATTTGAGATGGAGAACTACAACCCTGTTATTATTGTCGTGGGTTGTGGAATCAAACCGTCCAAGCATGAATATGGAGAAGCATCAATTCCTCATATTTCAAGAATCTTGCTAAAAGCGTAAGGTATTTAATATGTATTAGATCTGGTATTCTTTTTGGTGTTGGACTTGTTATTCATTTCTAAAAAATTCAGCAACTTCCCATCTAAGAAGAATACTCTTGTACGTCAGAGGTACACTTGATTATCAAATTTTTTATTCATCTTCCAAGGACTTCAAGCTTGTTGGCTATTGTAATAGTGATTTGGCTTGTGATGTTGATGATTGAAAAACTACTACCTAGTCTGTTTTCTTCTTTGGGAATATTTATTTACATGGAACTCAAAGATAGAACAAATTGTGACTTTGTCATGCAATTTGGCTAAGGATCTTGTTGAAAGAAATTTACTAACCACAAGAAGATGCAACTAAAATTTGTATTGATAACAAATCAACCATCGTGTTCGATAAGAATCCAGTGTTTTGTGAGAGGAGCAAACATATTGACACCAAAATTTTATTTCACTAGAGATTGTATATCAAAGAAAGAGGTAGAGCATGAGTTTTGAAATATTAAGTCCAAGTTATAGACATTTTCACCAAGCCATTAAAGATTGATATTTTTCAAAAGTTGCGGTTAACTCTTCGAGTAGTGAATAAAGTTTAAAGGAGGAAGTTGAGAAAATAAATTTGTTCACATTATTTAATGTGTTCATACTATATTTAATTTAGTTCATGAATTAGTAGATTAGTGTATCAGGAGATATGTGAATGGATAAAAAAGTCTCGATTATGTCTAGTTAGGTGTATCCATGAACTTGGAAGATATGAACTATTGATTATGATACATGTAAGCTAGGCTAGACATAGGTGAATTAACCTATAAATAGTCATGTAATCTAGCCATTTTGTGGTAAAACAAAATCATCTTTGATCTTTCCACCCCTCTTCTACTTATAAGTATTGAGTAATATTTGTATTGTCTTACTCCCCAAATTTATCACACTATGCTCTAGAGATAGTAGCTAATATCGAGTAATAGGATGAGCTTGTTTTTATCTGGACTCTCTTGTCTTTCGAACAACAGAGGTAAGACAGTGATGTTGATTAGGAATACAAACATAGAAAAACTAATAAATTATGCATAGTAGGTTGAAAAGTATAAATCTAAGGATAAGGACCTGTTTCATAATAGAAGGGCTAAAGTATCAATCCATAAATCTAGCCTGTAAAGAACTAAAAATGGCAATCAATCATTCTTTCAATACAAATCATCTGGACCATCTCCATATTCAGCTGTAGTGCCAACAACCGAACCTAGAAATGATCAAGGGGAAGAGAACACTCTCAATCTTATGACAATGTTGTCAAATGGTACCCAAAAATATTCTCGATGAGTGTCTTTATGGTAATGATAGGTGCTACAGGAGAGGCTAGAAAAATCATATACTCAAGGATTGCCCCTCAATAAGGCAGGAAAAATAGGGGTAACATATCATGACTCAAAATTGGATTGCAACTAAAGAGAAGTAAT
Organism: Solanum sejunctum; assembly: GCA_025642045.1. Classification (NCBI taxonomy): domain Eukaryota; kingdom Viridiplantae; phylum Streptophyta; class Magnoliopsida; order Solanales; family Solanaceae; genus Solanum; species Solanum sejunctum. The sequence continues at coordinate 15,659,634 of JAOTQJ010000001.1, read as the reverse complement.
ATATCGTGGAAACAAATTCAACATAACATAAGCAATCCCAAAACCTAGATTCATGAGTACAAAAGTATTTAAAGTGGTACGATAGAGTAATACAACTGTCTTAAATATAATACAATGCTGATAATATCTGATACAAAATTTAAAAAGAAACAACAAGGAAAGTCTCAAAGATCCACGATGACTCAAAGTCTGAGCCTCACTGCTAAGATCTGGACAAATGGATAAAAGCCCTGCTAGAGTGAATCAACTACCCTATGTAGGTCCCTATCCTCAATCAGCGGGGAGGAAACAAAGTAGGGGTGAATACACCAAATTATACCTCATAGGTTCAACTAACTGGGTAAGTGAAATCCAACAAATATGTAATACTAAGAGTCTCTAACACCTGTAATACAAGATTAGTATATAATATAATCATAACTATGAGCAATTAAAGGCAGTAAATACATTCAATGATGCAATGCAAATGAAATGTATGATACAATGGTGTTGCAGGCTATGTATGAGGTGGAATCACGAACTTCACAGGACCGATATACATAACTATCAAGCCGAAGCTACCAAAAAGAACTTGGGGGCATCACAAACTATGTACTCAAATATCTCAAGCCATTACAGGCCATAAATACAATTATTATGTGTTGTCGAAGGCCCAATACGAAATTGTCTCAAGGCGTCGCATGCCATATTATGAAATGTTTCAATATATCATAATATCTCAAATGGTACAGATGAAATAAGATATGTGCATACCAGTGCTCCAAGTATAATATATGTGTATACAAATATAACCTGTCAAGAACAAGATATGTTCATAGCAATGCAACCAATCAAGTATGTGATACTTGTATACCAATGCGTCCTTTCAAGAATATACATAATAACAATATAAATAACAACTGACATGGGCAATACTCATCATGTCAAACGGGATATACTATGCATATCAACTAGTACCACAAGGTCATTATTATATCTCATAAATTACTATCTCATCAATGATCAGGATGTCAACAACACAGGGCTCCACAAGTACTCAAAGAAGCTCATAGATCTCAAATTATCACCAATTAATCATAACACTATCAAAAGGCTATCACAAATCCCATATTATCACAATGATATGCTAAATTATCTCAATTCTCATGATTTTACCTCAATTTCTCAATAGGATCGCAATTTACTCAATTTTCAGCATAATCGGAATCACATTTCCATCAAATTCTATCATATCAACCCAATTACTCATGCATCAATCTAGATTTTACAATTACCACATAAACATGATCAATAACTCAAATCTAGTCCGAAAAAGATTAGCCAAACCTATCTCAATACCAAAGTCATATTTAAAACAAGCTTTCAATCAACTCAATCCTCAAAACGATCCCCAAATCGATCAATCGCTATAAAAAACAAATACTACACGTCAAAGGTGCATTTTGATACCCATATTGGCATGAGTTAGTCTTAGAGGCAAAATGATCAAAATTTGGGCTAAAGATTTGAAAATCTGAAAATCAACTTCAAAATCAAATTCTACACAAAAAATGGAGTCCATGGGTGAAAATCACACTAAAATCAAGTTCAAACCAAATAAGAAATTGCCATTCAAAGTTTTGAAATCAAAGACTAATATCCCCAAATTTAGACATTCAAAATCATGAAATTCAAGACAAATTTAAGATAAAACTCATAAAAATAAATTAAACTAGTGTTTGAAATGCTTACCCAAAATATTTCTTCAAAAATCACTCCAAAAGCTTAAAAAGTTCAAAAATAGAATAAAAATGATGTTTCCCGATTTTGAGACTGTTCAGATACCAAAAACACTCCACAAATGTAGGTGGCATCCCGTGAACATGGAGACGATGCAGGGCAAAGCTCTATGATTGTGAGTGAGGTCCCGCAAACACAAAGAAGAATGTCCCGCTGATCCGCTAACGCGGTTCAGACCGTGCGAATGCAGAGGTCATTTACCCTGGAACTCCACGAACACAGATAAGAAATGAGGCATGCTCCAGAAACTTTGCACCAGCAATTCACAGGCATAGTCAATACTTAGATTGGGCACTCGTAACTTATCCAAAATCATAATTATACAAACCAAATATGTATCCATACTAGACAGTGATCCAATTTCAACGAAATCATCAAGGCCTCCTTATCACAATTACCAATGCAACTCATATAACTAGTTTAAAACTCAAAATGCTAAAATTACCCTCAATAATTCCTAAAATTATGACAACATCATTTCTAGCATTAGTTTCATCATCCAAAACTACTGGAACTGTCAGAAGTTTGATCTAAGCTTTCAAACTTTGAATATTGACCAAAGTCAAACTTTGGTTCCAAAAATACCTAAAAACTCAAGTTTGGGCTCAAAATCCTCATTTTAACTCCAAATTCATTTTTGTAACTTCTAATAGACCATATTCGATGTTCAAGAGCTAATGAAATAGGCAAATCTCCGATCCGATGGCCAAAATTCAGAATGTACAAAAACTCAATTTTCAACAACTTAAGCTTCTAAAATGTCAAAACTCATATTTTCATTTTAAGAACTCAAGATTTCAGTTCGAACAATACAAATAGTTCAAAATGGCCAAAGCAACTTACAAAAGTATAAAACAGTAACTTTCACGGATAAGGCCAAAAAAGAACAACTAGATAATTATATTATTCACCACTAAAAATAATATTTTCTTCGAACTTAAAAGAAAGAAGAGTACCTGTAGCCTCAAAAAGGCTGGGATATCCGACCTGTTTGTTAGATTACTAGTCCCAAGTAGCCTCATCAAGAGAACTATGTTACCACTGAACCTTCATAGAAGGTATATCTTTGGATCTCAATCTCAAGATTTGCTTGTCTAATATAGCTATAGGATCCTCCTCAAAGGATAAATCTGGACCCAATTCAACAGAATCATATGAGATCATATGGGACCCATCAAGAATGTACAAGCAGAGCATAGAAACATGTCAAAAAGGAAGCACTAAAGATAATCTAAGTCGTAAAGCCAACTCATAGGCCATCTTAACAACTCTCCTCAAAATCTCAAATGGGCGAATGAATCTGGGACTGAGCTTGCCCTTCGTCCAGAATCTAATTACACCCTTCATGTGTGACACTTTCAGCTAAACATTATTATCAGACAACTCAAGAGGCCTAGTCCTCTGATCAACATAACTCTTATGGCAGGTCTGAGCTGTCAATAGTCTATCTTGAATAAAATGAACCCGATCCACGACATCTTCTAGTGGATCCACATTCAATACCTCTACAGAACCTGAGTTAAACCATCTAATAGGCGATCTGCACCTCTGACCATACAGGTCCTCAAATGGTGCCATCTGGATGCTTTAATGGTAATTATTGATATATGCGAACTCTTCCAATGGTTAGTGTTAGTCCTGTTAAGCCCCTAAATCAATCACATAGGCCCTACGCATGTCCTCTAAACCTGAATGGTGCACTCAGATTGTCCATTTGTCTAGTGGTGGAAAACTGACTCAAATCCACTTTAGAACCTAATCCACACAGTAGAGCCTACCGAAAATTAGAGGTGAACAAAGACCCTCTACGCTGTAGAGCCTGCCAAAAATGATAGGTGAACAAAGACCATCTATCTGATACTATAGACGCTGACACACTATGTAATTTGACCATATCCCAGATATAGAACCTAGCCAACTACTACGCACAGAAACTAGTCTTCACCGGTAGAAAGTACGCCGACTTGGTCAAATTATAAACAACCACCCAAATGGAATTGAACTTCCCCAAGGCCATGGGAGAACTTATAACAAGATCCATAGTCACTCTATCCAACTTCCACTCAGGAATGAGCATCCTTTGTGTCAACCCACTGGGCCATTGGTACTCTTACTTGACTTGTTGGCAATTAAAACACACAGCCACGAACTTGACTATATCCTTTCTCATCTTAAACCACCAATAATGTTGTTTCTCATCATGGTATATCTTTACGACAGCCGAAGGGTTAAAATATCTAGAATAATAGGCCTCCTCTAATATTAAACTTATCTAATCTCCTACCTTTAGCACATAAACTCTACCATTAATCCTTAGTATGCCCTTAGAGTCATTGTCACCAACAAGCATAACCTAGGATCCTTAAACCAATGGGCATATATCTGACCAAGTAGGGAAGATCTAGCCTCAACAAAGGCCAATATACTCTGAGAATGAGAAATATCCAAACAAATCATGTGTCTTGCAAGGGGCTAAACCTCGTAGGATAAAGGGCCTCTCCTTAGCCATTAAGAATGACATATTCCCCAGTCCAGTACCTTTCCGTATCAAAGCATTAGTCACCATATTGGCCTTCCCAAAGTGATATAGAATAAAGATATCATAATCCTAAAGCAACTCCAACCACCTATGTTGTGTCATATTCTGATTAGGTTAAGAAAAGATATATCTGAGAGTCTAGTGATCGGTAAAGATCTCAAATGAAACCCCTAAAGATAATATCGCTATAACCTCAACACAAACATGATCGCAACCAACTCTAAGTCATAGATAGGATAGTTTTTGTCATGCACCATTATCTATCTAGAAGCATAGGTTATCACCTTCTCCCTTTGCATCAATACACCATCTAAACCTATACTAGAAGCATCACAATTTATCATGCATGCCACTCCCTCATCGAGTAAAGCAAGAATCGATGCTGAACTCAACAAATCTTTAAGCTTTTTGAAGCTCGCCTCACACTTCTCAAATCACTGAAATGTTATATCCTTCTGAGTCAATCTAGTTAAGGCGCTTCTATAAAGGAGAATCCCAAAACAAATCATTGATAATGCCTCGCTAAATTAATGAAACTTCGAATCTCAGTCATCAAAAGTGGATCTGGAGCACTCAAGAACAACTGCCACCACATCTTGATCAACCATGATACTTTATTTTGACATTAGAGGCCCCAGAAAATGCTACGAACTTAAACCAAAAATCACATTTTGAGAACTTGCCATATAACTTCTCTTTTCTCAAGTTCTGAAGTACGATCCTCAATTGCTGAGTATGATCGACCTCACTCTTAGAATAAACCAAGATATTATCTATAAAAAAAATTGTGGATATATCCAAATAAGGTTTGAATTCTTGGTTGATAAACTTTATAAAAGTATCCAAGGCATTAGTCAATCCGAATGACATAACCATGAACTCATAATGCCCATAAAAGGTCCTAGAAGCTGTCTTTGGGATATTTGACTCCCAAACTTTCAACTAGCGATAGTCAGACCTCAAATCAATCTTGAAGAATATCGACGCACCCTTCAACTGGTCAAAAAGATCATTTATGTGATGCAAATGATATTTATTTTTGATGGTCACTTTGTTCAGCTGGTAATAGTCAATACACATACACATAGTGCTATTTTTCTTCTTCACATATAATACAAGAGTACCCCAGGGAGATACAATTGGACGAATAAAGCCTTTTTTTAATGAATCCTCTAATTGTTCCTTCAACTCCTTCAATTCAGTTGGATCCATCTAATATTAGGCAATAGATATGGGCTGAGTGCCTAGTTCCACATCAATAGCAAAGTCAATATCGCGATCTAGAGAAACATTAGGAAAATCAGTCAGGAATACATCTATAAACTCACTAGCTACCCTGGTGGTCTCCAATGATGGTAGCTCTTGAAAATAGGCTTGAACTTGAGCTAAATATGCCAAACATCCTTTCTCTATCAACGAACGAGCATGCATATAGGATATAACACCTTAGGATAGGAGCTAGGTGCTCTATTCCATGTCAATTAAGGCAAATCGGGGCAAAATAGGTTCACAATCTTCGTATGATAGTCAAGAATAACATGATAAGGCCACAAGAAATCCATCCCCAATATCATATCAAAGTCAACCATATCAAACAATATACCTGATTCACCATTAATGACTCACCTACAGGGATGGAAACACATATAGGCTAAGTACGTTGCTCACACATAATATCAATATTAGAAGCAAAATAAGAAAATATATATGAATAAATAGGGCCTAGATCAAATAAAACTGAAGCTGAATGGTGGCACATCGGAACTATACCTCTGATAATCACATTTAAGGATCCGTCTTGGCTCTATTTGGAACAACATCACAAACTCTATGCCTATTACTAGCCTATGGGACATCACAAGCACCTCCCCTCACTATACCACGACCCTTTCCAGTACCACCCCTCATAGCTCGGGGTGTGTTCCTGAGTGCCAGTACTGGAGCTATATGAGCTAGCTAGGAACGTGAAGCCTGAGCAGGAAATGCATGGTAAGGACAACAATAGGCCAAGTGCCCAATCTCATCACAATTATAACAAACCCATTGTCTCCTACCTCAGAGATGGCTGTCCAGAAAAGACACCATGCTTGGGGGCAGCAAACGATCTACCATGGTCCACCTGAGTAGATCGGGGCCTATCAATATTGATAGAAACTGGGATAGCTATATGGATTGCTTGGACTTGATATGATTGCCTATGAAATTCCCTATTACATGGTGAGTGTCTACTAAACTAGCTGTGGTAATTGAACATCTTCGCACTATTGTGTCTCTCATGCCTAATCTGATCTATCATACTTGTGATCCACTACACTCTAAAATATGCCTCTAGTTAATATCAAGGAGATTATAGCCTTCTTGTCATGACACAAAGCAGAATGCAACTAAAGAAAGACAAGTAAAGTGAAAATAAACAGAGAGGTGTGAATGACTCGAAGATCATAAGATGTGAAAATTCTTCCTAACAAGTATCTCATAGCCTCTCAAAGATAGGTGTGAATGTCTATACACTAATTTGTGAGACTCTACTAGATGCGGTACTCTTCACTCACGAGCCCAACAAACCTATACTCTGATACAAAACTTGTCACGACCTAAAACATTTTGCGAGATGTGAAAATTTTTCCTAGCAAGTATCCCATCGCCTCTCGAAGATAGGCATGAGCATCTATGCACCAATCTGCGAGACTCAACTAGATACCCTGCTCTTAACTCGTGAGCCTAATGAACCTAGAACGCTGATACAAAACTTGTCACGACTCAAAATGGATTGCAACTAAAGAAAGATAAATAAAGTGAAACAAAACTCATAAGATATAAGATATCTACCAAAACCTGTAGTCATAAGTACAAGAGCATCTAAAAAATTACGTAAGGGTACGCACAACTATCTCAAAAGCAAATGTGATACTATCTCGTAATATCTAATACATCGTCTAAGATAAGAAAATACAAAGAGGACCCAAAGATCCACGATGACTCAATGTCTGATCCTCACGATTGAGATTTGGATGGTATCGATGATACTTAGATGTTATGATCAACTAACTTGTCCTGAACCCTGTGCATGATCTGTAAGGAGGAAATAAAGTACAAGTGAGTACACCAACATGTACTGAGTAGGTTAAACTGATTGGGTAAGAGAAATTAAATAAGTATGCAATAACAAAGAATCTTATCACCTACAAGAAAGGAATAGCGCACAATGTAGACCATATACAAACCAATAGAATAAAATATTCATGATAGTCAAAGTTGGAATGCATATACAATGTATGTAAGTAATTTAGGAGGAGGAAATACGGTAGACGCTGGTGCTGATGCATACATCTATCGAGCTGAATCTATATGGTAGAACCCATGGGAGTCTTGTCTGACCATATATGAGGTCTCTGAAGTAGAACGACAATCGTTGGCGCTGATGAAACCTCGCGAATACTAATAGAGAGGGCTATGGCATCACAATGGACTCTAGCACCCATGCTACCCTGGCGGATGTTGGCGCTGATAGAGAAAGATAAAAAGGAATACATGTCAATATCAGAATATATGCATAATAATAATAACATGTCTCGACTGACTCTGGTGCCACTAAATAATATATAAATGCATGACAATAATAATAGGCCTCTGCAGACTCTAGCGGCGCTAAACAGTATTTAGATGCATAACAACAAGAATAGGCTTCAATGGACTCTGGCACCACTAAATAGTATGTAAATGCATAATAATAACAATTAGATGAATATCAAATATAGTATGTCTCGGTAGACTCTGGCACCACTAAGAAGATCTTAAATAAAATAGTTATCAAAGGGCCAATGCAATATAGATACAATGCATGCCAAATCAGAGTAACAGAATGTATATCCAACATGATGTGCCTCGGTAGACTCTAGCAACTAGATCTCACATATTGTGACTATCTCAATACCTCATTGTCTCTATGGTATGGACGTAATATGAGAAGTATACATGTCAATGCCATAATTTAAGTATTCATATGCAATAAAACCTGAGGATAAATTATAAGGTAGCCATGACATCACGGGCTCTGCCAAATTCATCCTCTAATATCTCAATGTAAACCATTAACATCTTTATCTCCATCTCATCAATAATCAAAACATCAAGGTAACCAGACTCTTTAAGTCCCACTTTATGCTCAACATATAACCACGATCCAATAATTATGATCATTTTATCATGTATTATCCCCCACATAGTGTCACAAGTATCATATAATCATATTAATATCTAACATACATAAAAATTAAAGGTTTCATTCCAATTTATAAAACTGAGTCGCCATTTTCTCAGTTTTCAACATAATCGAGATCATATCTTCATCAAAAATCAATCAAATCAAGTCCTTAGCTCAAACAACAACCTAAATCTTATAATTACCACATAAACATGCTTAATGACTCAAATCTAGGCCCTTAAGAGTTAGCCGAACTTACGTTGATGCCAAAATCGCATTCAAACAAGCTTTCAATTAACTTTAAATCCTCAAATCGAGCCTCCAATTGAATCAATCACTATAAAAAATAGTTACTATTTATCAAGAGAAGTATTTTGATACCTATATTGGCATATTTTAGGCTCAGGAGAAAAATGATTGGAATTAGGTCTAAAATTCAAAAGTCTCAAATTTGAAAATTGAGTAACAAATTGGAGTCGACATAAAAAATATAGTTTGTGGGTGAAAATTCCATTAAAATCGAGGTCAAATTAATAGAGAATTCTCATTTAAAGTTTCAAGATCATAGACCAAAAATCCTCAATTTTAAACATTCCAAACCAAGATTTTCAAGTCAAATCCAAGACAAATACCATGAAAGTTAATCAAAACAATGTTATAAACACTTACCAAAAAGATTTCTTTGAACAACCTCTTCAAAAATAACCTCTCAAAGGTTGAAATATTGAAAATGGAGTGAAAATAGGGGGTTTACATCTTTAAAACTGATTTAGCGAAAATGTACTCCGTGAAGGCAGACGATTGTCCGCGCTCATAGAGAATAAATAGCCACATACCCCTGCATAGAACAAAAATGGGCTGCACTAGGTATCCCCACACCAGTAATTGCCAAAACTCAAAATGGACCCCTAGAACTCATCCAAACTCATAATTTCACAAACTTTATATGTATTCATACCTGAAACTATGACCCAGACTCAACGGGATCATAAGAATTCGATTCTGAGGTCTCCAAGACACATTTGCCAATGTAAGTCAATTAAACTAGCTTAAAACTCAAAATACTAAAATGGCCCTCGGTAATTCCAAAATTATGATGAGACCATTCTTAGCGTTCATTTCACCATTCAAAACTACTGAAATTGTTGGAATTCTGATCCGAGCTTCTGAATCCCCAAATGTTGACCAAAGTCAAACTTTGATTCTGAAAACGACTAAAATTGTAACTTTGGGCCTACAAACATCATTTTAACTCTAAATTCAGTTCTGTAATCTCCTATGATTTAGTTTTGACATTTCAGAGTTAATGGAATTAACAAATTTCCCATTAACCTTGAAACTTAGAAAGACATAAAAAATTCATTTTTTTCACAACTTAAGCTTTCAAAAAGATCAAAACTTATATTTTCAACTTTTAAAACTCAGGATCTAATTCCAACCATTCAAATAGTTCAAATTAGGCCCAAAGCAAGTTACGAAAGGTCAAACTAGTAATTTTTAAAGATAATATCAAAAATGACCAACCAGGTCATTATATCATTCACCAATAAAAAGAACGTTCGACCTCGAACATAAGGAAAATAGGAGCACATAAAGCCTAAAAACAGCTAGGATATCTAGCCCACATGTCAGACTCTGACTCTTTAGTGACCTTATCAACAAAATGATGCCGCAACTAAACCTTCGCAAAATGTATATCTTTGGATCTCAATCTCCAGACCTGTCTGTGCAATATAGCTATAGGTTTCTCTTTTAAGGATAAATCTGGACCAAACTCAACAGAATCATAAAAAATCACATGAGACTCATCTGGAATGTATAGACAAAGCATAGAAACATAAAAAACTGGATGTACAGAAGATAATCTCGATGGTAAAGCCAATTCATATGCTACCTCACCAACTCTCCCCAAAATCTAAAATGGGCTACTGGATCTGGGACTAAGCTTGTCCCTCCTCACGAACCTCACCACACCCTTCGTGGTTGAGACTTTTAGCCAAACATTGTCACCAACAAAGAACTCAAGCGGCCTAACCATCCTATCAGCATAACTCTTCTAGCAACTCTAGGATGTCATAAATCTACTTTGAATCAATTGTACCCTGTCTATGGCATCCTGAAGCAAATATACACCCAACACCTCAGCTGAGCCCGAGTCAAACAATCTGATCTGTGATCCATACCTCCATCCATATAAGGCCTCAATAGTGCCATCTGGATACTATAATAGTAAATGTTGTTATATGCAAACTCCACCAATGATAAGTTTTGGTCCTATAGTGCCCCAAAATCAATAACATAGGCCCTAAGTATATCCTCCAATACCTGATTGGTGCACTCTAGCTAACCATCAGTCTGAGGGTGAAAGGCTGAACTCAAATCCACTCTAGTACCCAAACTAGGCTGTGAAGCCTGCCAAATGTGAGAAGTAAACACAAACCCTCTGTCTGATACTATAAACACTGACATACCATGCAATCTGACTATGTCCCAAATATATAACCTAGCCAATTGCTTCTCACTATAGCTAGTCTTTGCCAGTATGAAGTGTGCTGACTTGGTCAATCAATAAACAACCACATAAACTGAATCAAACTTGCTCAAGGCCCTGGGTAAGCCTGTGACAAAATCCATAGTCACTCTCTCCCACTTCCACTCGGGAATGGACATGCTTTGCATCGATCCACCAAGATTTTGATGCTCATACTTCGCCATTTGGCAATTCAAACCCTTGGCCACAAACTCAAATGTGTCTCTCTTCATGCTAAACCACCAATAATGTTGTTTGAGATCATGTTACATTTTAGCCAAACCCAGATGGATGGAATATCTAGCATAATAGGCCTCTTCTAATATCACTCTCACCAAATCCCCAACTTTAGTCACACAAACTCTACCATTAACCCTTAATTAATATACCATCAACATCAAAATAGCCACATTGGCTTCACCTCTCAACACTTTGTCAAGAATTATGTATAATTAGGGATCCTCAAATTGGTGAGCACATATCTGATCAATCAAAGAAGATCTAGCCTCAATAAATGCCAAAATACTCTGAGAAGGAGAAATGTCCAAATGGACCATTTGCCTAGCAAGTGACTGAACCTTTAGAGCTAAGGGCCTCTCCTCAGCCCTCAAGAAAGCTAAACTCCCTATACTAGTAGTCTTCTGACTCAAAGCATTTGCCACCACAATGGCCTTCCCGAGGTGATGGAGAATAGAGATATCATAGTCCTTAAGCAACTCCAACAACCTACACTATCTTCTACTCAAATTAGGCTGAGTAAAGATGTATTTGAGACTTTGATGATCGGTAAAGATCTAATAGTGCACCGCATAAAGATAATGTTGCCACAATTTCAACACAAACACAACCATATCTAACTCCAACTCATGGCTAGGGTAGTTCTTCTCATGGACCTATAGCTATCTAGAAGCATAGGCTCTCACTTTTCCTTTTTTAATTAGTACACCACCCAAACCCACACTTAAAGCATCATAATATACCACAAACAGAACTCTTTTATAGAGGAAAGTAAGAATAGGTGCTGAAGTCAACAAATCTATGAGGTTTTGGAAGTTCGACTAACAATCATCTGACCACTAGAATACTGTATCCCTTTGGGTTAGTTTGGTCAATAAGGTTGCTATAGATGAGAAACATTAGAGAAAAACACCGATAATACTCGTTAAACCAAGGAAACTATAAATCTCAATCATTGAAGTAGGCCTAACCCACTCACGACAACCACTACCTTGGCTGAATCGACCCTAATACCCTCTTTTGACACAACATGGCCAAGAAATGCAATGGACTCAAGACAAACTCGCACTTTGCGAACTTAGCATACAACTTCTCATCCCTCAATCTCTGAAGTATAGTCCTCAAGTGTTGAACATGATCTGCCTCACTCTTGGAACAAACCAAGATATCATCTATGAACACAGCCACAGAGATGTCTAAGTAAGGCCTGGACACTCAGTTCATCAACTCTATAAAGTTGTTTTGTCATTAGTCAACTTGAATTACATAACCATAAGCTCATAATGCCTATAATGGGTATTGAAAGTTGTCTTTAGGATATTAGACTCCCAAACTCTCAATTGATGATAATCAAACCTCAAGTCAACCATGGAGAATGCCAAGGCACCCTGCAACTGGTCAAAAAGATCATCAATGTGAGGCAAGGATATTTGTCCTTGATGGTCACTTTGTTAGGTTGGTGATAGGCAATACACATGCGCATCATGCCGTCTATGCTCTTTGTAAATAATACAAGAGCACCCCAGGGAGATACACTCGCACAGGTAAAACCTTTCCTTAACAACTCTTCCTTTTGGTCCTTTACTTCTCTCAATTGACAAGAATGCATATAAGAAACACCATGCTTAGGATAAAAGCTAGGTTCTCTAGTCCAGACCAATTGAGGCAACTCTAGACAAGACAAAGTCACTAACTTCGCATGACAATCAAGAATAGAATGATGGGGCGATAACCAATCCATGCCCAATATCACATAAAAATAAACCATATCCAATAATATCACATTAGAAATAGTATCTCTCCCAACAAAATTCATAACACAATCCCAATATACTTGATTCACCACTAAAGTTTCACCTTTCGGGGTGGATACACATATAGGCTCAGCAAGCGGCTCACATATAATATCAATATCAGAAGAAAAATAGGCTGACACATATGAATAAGTAGAGTTTGAATCAAATAAAATTGAAGCTGAATGGTGGCACACCAGAATCATACCTATAATGACTTCATCAAAGGCCTCTGCCTTGGCTCTATTTGGGATGGCATAACATATGCTATGCCCACTACTAGCTTATAGACCACTACCAACACCATACCTCACTATACCACGGCTTACTCTAGCACCGTCTCTCATGGTCTGAGGTGTATCCTTGGGTACCGGTGCTAGAGCTGGTCAAGCTAGTTGATAACCTAAGGTCTAGCAGAAGGTACATGTGAGGACAACGATGAGCCAAGTGTCCAATATCATCATAATGATAAAAATCCATGGTCTCCTACCTCTGAAATGATCTAGTGAGAGGTGTATGATACAGACTATGTCTTGCCAAATGCCCCACCTCACCACAACCATAACAAATCCTGTGCTCTTGCCACTGAGATAGTTGTCCCTTAAGCTCTCTACCTAACGGTCCATAGATCAAAAGGATCTGGTAATAGTCATCGATATAGAATACAGTAGACTAAATACTTTCAAAGTGGATAATACAAGGAAATATATGAATAGAGGCAAGATGTGAAAATTTTTCCTAACAACTTTTCCATAGCCTCTCAAAGATGGGTTTGAACGTCTATGCACTGATCCACGAGACTTTAGTTGACACTCTGATCTTGATTCATGAGCCCAATGAACCTAGAGATCAGATAGCAAATTTGTCATGACCCAAAATGGATCGCAACTAAAGAAAGAAAAATAAAGTGGAACCAAACTCATAAAATATAAGAAATCTCCTAAAACCTGCAGTCGTGAGTGCAAGAGCATCTAAACAACACGAAAGTGTAGGTACAATCATTTCAAAAGCAAATAGAATACTATCTCAGAATATCTGATACATAGTCTGAGAGATAAGAAAATAAAAAGAGCACCGAAAGATCTACGGTCTACTCAAAATCTGAGCCTCACCATTGAGATCATGATGGTATCGATGATACTTAGATGGAATAATCAACTACTATATCCTGAACCCTGTGTATGATCTATAGGGAGGAACCAAAATAGGGGTTAGTCTACCAAAATATACCTAAGAGGTTCAAATAACTAGGTAAGAGAAGTCAAACAAGTATGCAATAACGAAGAATACTATAACTTGCAAGAAAAGGGTTAGTGCACAATGTAAACCATATATATACCAGTACAATAAAATATCAGTGATAGTCAAAGATGCAATGTATGGAAACAATTCAGGAGGAGGAAATACGACAGATGCTAGTGTCGATTTAGAGGGTTATAGTACCACGACGGACTGTGGCACCGTTGATGTTGGCATTGGTAGAGAGATAGAAAGGAATACATGTCAATATCAAAATATATAGATGCATAACAGTAATAACATGCCTCAGTGGACTCTGGTGACACTAAATAGTAAATAGATACACCCTGAACTTAAAATTATTGCTTATGCTCAAGCGATGGACTCAATCTACATAAGTAATACAACAACACACAAACCTCAATCTCATGGCATACCTCATCTCTCAATCAATCACAGATACCCACTCAAAGTCATCAATGCATATATAAAATAGTTGTTAAACAAATTCATACTGATTAATGCCTGATAGCATAACTTTGACAAACAAGAAAACATAGATAAACAATAATCATCGAGATAGCTTAAAGTCAATAATTTAATTCTAATACCCTTACAAAAAGAAGTCCTATATCTCTCTCAGAATCGTATGGTTAAATTCAATTCTTGATACTAACCAAAACACTTGTGCCCATAATAGATATTTGAACATTGTGTAAAATACCATAGGTTTGCCTCTATACTCATGACCATGACGTTCCACTAGTTGACTTAGGATCACTATAGGACTTTCTTAGCTTTTAATTTAAACTCAGTGGGATTTGGTATGATATTTTTAAGAACATAGTGACTAATCATCCTCATAGACTCTGAGCTATTTTACAGTTTTGCCATACCAACACTGATATTTTCAACTCATAGATCTCTTTCTCCTATTTCAAACACTTTTGGTGCCTTATTCTAAGTTTCAACTCATTGCCTCTTATTTATCTCAATTTTTTTACTTTTTAGCTCAAAATTTAGATATCTATTTATTTTCTTTTTCACTGTATAACTACTTTTCGTTCTCTATTTAGTGTGATTTACTTGTAACAACCACCCTCAACTTAGTTTTTTTGGCTAGAGTTAAGGTGCATAATATCAAACCTCTGAACCAAGGCTACTTTTGGTAGCCACTCTCAACTTAGGCATTTAGCCTGGGTCAAGATGCATAATATTCAAGGACAGACAAGGGTCGATTTCAAATTATGCAATCAAAAATGTTCAGTTACTTAGGTGTATACAAAAAAGGGGAACATATGAGGCTCAAACATTAGGACCAAGGGATATATAGAGCATTTGGTTGGTTATCTTAAGGCTAAGTGGACTAATATGAACAACAATCTATGATCCTTTGCTAACCAACTAACCTATAGTGTCATTCGAAGTAATAAGGTAAGTTTTGAATTAAAATACAGCATAAGAATCACTTAATTATGCTCACATGCACTTGGCACTGAATACATTGTCAATACAGACTCTTAGATCAAAGTTTTTATCATAATAAAGCCCTATTTTGTTAGAATAAACACTGTCAATCACCGATTCAATATGGTTGTCATCAAAACTACATAACAACACATCATTAATCACAAAAATAGGTGGGTATCATTTTTTAATGAAACTAACATTTGCCATAGATATCAGTATAATATGCTACTAGTATGATTTACAACTCCTAAACATGTCAATTCAACAGAAAATAAATGTCTTTAGGGAAAGAACACAGGCAAAAAAATCCCACAGACTCAAAAATTGGGATAGATATAGGCCTTGGTTACTCAGACTTCGCCGAGGCCTATAACTACCCATACCCCATAGAAAGTTATTTGCATTGTCCTCAATGCAACAAAATAAATCAAGAGTGAATCTTAGGGGACAAAGGGACATACATAGCACCTAAGCACCACTTTCTGTCTGTGCATCGCCATCCTCAACCTGTTGGGTAGTCTCCTCAATTGTGGTGGCATATCCAGAGTGTCCAACACCCCTTACTAGCTCTTGCTCATGTGCACACCTAAGAATATCATCCTCAGTTGAGGCTCATCTAGCAGCCTAGAACTACTTAGTCCCTATCCTTGCAGCATCTAGTCTGATAGTCTCAACATCATCATCATAGTGCCTCTTCCCAAAAATGCGGAGTGGTAGCTCATCAGTGATAAGTCAATAACCTCTGTGCTAACTGTGGGCATATGAATCACTAGAGGTGCTAAAGATGTTGCTCTAATATCTATGCAAAGCTTTTGGATATCCAATTGGATGATTGTCATTTTAGGAGTGTGAGTTAAATTGAGGTGGTCCTCTACTCGCCTTCCAAATACATCTAGACGACCATGAAATGATGCAAGCGTCTTCTCAATAGTGATTGTGGAATATACATATACATATACAT
>JAOTQJ010000001.1:15621958-15642782 GCA_025642045.1 Solanum sejunctum | reverse complement strand
GGTATTCTCATCTATAGTAGCCCCATTTACTACACTGATCCAGAAAAGGCTAAGTTCCAATGGCCAGAAGCATGTGAACTGATGCTAGTGTTATCCCTACCTGAAGGAACTAATGAATTTATTATGTATTGTGAGGCTTCCAGAGTTAGGTTAGGTTGTGTATTGATGAAAAAAGATAGGTTATAGACTACACTTCTAGACAACTTAAAATAAATGACAGAAACTATCCAACTCATGCCCTCGAGTTGGCAACAGTGGTGTTTACTCTTAAGATTTGTCAGCATTATTTGTATAGGATATATGTAGATGTGTTCATCAATTACAAGAGTCTGTAATATGTCTTCAGTTAGAAGAAATTAAATTTAAGACAGAGAAAGTGGCTTGAACTTCTCAAATACTACGATATGAGCATTCATTAACACCTGGCAAGGTGAATATTATTGTTGATGCACTTAGTAGGATGTCTATGAGTAGTACTATATACCTTGAAGAAGATAAGAGAGAATTACCAGAGGAAATGCATAGATTTGAATGTACAAGAGTCTAACTTATCAATTCCATGGATAGTGGTATTATTATTCAGAACAAGGCAGAATTATGTCTTGTAGTAAAGATGAAGGAGAAATAAGATCAAGGTCATGTACTACTACAATTAAAAGAACATGTACATAAGCAAAAAGTAGTAGTTTTTGTAGAAGGGGGAGATGGTGTACTGAGGTATCAAGAAAGATTGTTAATCCCAAAGGTACATAATCTCAGGCATAGACTTGTAACTCTAAAATATTCCATTCATCAAGGTTCTACTAAGATGTATTCGAACTTGAGGAAGGTGTATTGGTGGAGTGGTATGAAGAGAGATATCTCTAACTATGTCTTTAAGTGTTCAAATTGCCAACACATTAAAATAAAACACCAAAGGCCATGTGGCTTAGCACAAAACATATAGATCTCCAAATGTAAATGAGAGATGATAAATATAGATTTCATCAAAGGATTACCACAGTATCAAAAGTAATATAATTCTATTTGAGATATTGTAAATAGGATGATCAAATTAGCCACTTTCTAGATTGTTAAGAAAATTGACACTGCATAGGACTATGCCAAAATATACTTTCAAGAGATTTTCAAATTATATGGAGTTTCCTTGTCTATCTTCTTAGATAGAAGAGCTCAATTCACTACTCAATTTTGGACATTATTTCAGAAAGGCTTAGGTTCGAAGGTAAATCTTAACACTAGTTTTCATCCGTAAACTCATGACCAATATAATTCAGACCTTGGAGGATATATTGAGACATATGTCATTGACTTCAAAGGTAATTGGTATGATCATTTTTCTCTCATTGAGTATGCATATAATAATAGTTATCATTCGAATATTTAGATGGCCTCTTATCAAGCCTTGCAATGGGAGAAGTTGTTGATCACCAATTGGGTGATTTGAAGTTGGTGAAACTTGGATCCAAGTTAGTTCATCAGTTTATGGAGAAAGTAAATTCATCCAAGAGAGGTTAAAAGCTCCATGGGGTCGCAGAATGTCCTAATCTGATCTTAGACGAAGGATTTAGAGTTTGAGGTGAATAATTGAGTGTATTTAAAGGATTTGTCCATGAAATGTGTCATGAGATTTGGAAAGAAGGAAAAAAATCAGTCTGTGTTACATTGGTCATTATCAAATTATAAAGTGAGTTGAGAATGTGGCTTATGAGTTGGAGTTACCCTCAAAGATAGCCTCCATTCGTCATGTGTTCTATATTTCAAAGTTAAAAAATTGTTCAGGGGATTCTTTCATTAGTCATTCCTACTGAATCCCCCCCCCCCAAAATTCAAACAATTGTATCGTGTGTAAAGGGCCTTACCTCGCATCTCATCCGAGAACAATGTAAGCTCTAGTGGCGGGCTGCCTTCGCCATCCCATTTTATACATAGAAAGAAGAGTGATTAAGGTTTGAATAATAAGGAATCCTATTGTCTTTTTGACCATAAAAATCTAAACTAAATAATTTTTGCCTACTTGGTCATGTATTTTCATTTACCAAAAGCTCATGTCGCCAATTCTTCACCCACCCCCTAGTTGTCATTGCTTGATCACTTAACTATTCCCATAGTCCCTTAGTCCCGTACAAAGGGAAATCGGCAGCTCAAAGGAGAGCTTGCCTGGCTCATATTTCAAATAAAGATCATCGCATGGAAAACTCATTTTTGGGGGGTTTTGTTCGTTGGAGTTAGTGAGAATTTCTCCTATGAGGATATTTTGGTCTAAATCCTTAACCGTCAAGTTCACAAATTGATGACCAGTGAGGTTGTATCGGTCAAAGTTTTATTGAAGAATCTATTTATTGAAGATACTACATGGAAAGCCGAAGAAGATATGAAGGTCAAATATCCACATCTATTCATACCTAATAGTTATAATGTTGAAGGTACTAATTTTATTCTTATTTCGAATTCCGAGTTTGATGTTCATTCTTCATGATTGAGTATTTGAGTTATTGCATAAGTCTTAGTGATATTCATGCTTGATGTCTCTTAGTTTCTTCATCATTTGAGGACGAATGATTCTAAAGGAGAGATATTGTAGTACCTCTCAAAAATATCCTAACCTAAAAAGTCCAAAATTTCATAAAAAGTCTAAGGAAACAGTCACTCTTAGTTACCACGAAGGCACTTCTATGACCCATAGAAGATTCTACAATACATAGATAGTGTCTAGTTATTGGATTCCACACTTAGAAAAATCTAACTTTTTGAACCCAATCACAAATATACTCTATGACTCGTAGATATTTCTCCGCCCAGTAGATAGGGTCCTAAGAGGGGTACAATGTCTGACTTCCATGAAGGATATCCACAACCTATAGTAGTTCCCATGAACTGCAATGTATTCCCTTCTATACTTCGTGAAATTTGAGTTTGCAAGGACTGTGCATATGAACCCCCTAGTATAAACCGCATTATGATCTGAGTCGTAGATCAAGTCATAAAGTTGGTTGACACATTTTAATAGTTACTGGAATGTGTATAAGCTTCCACAAGAGATTTTTATGACCCATAGAAGGCTGGTCGTAGCCCTAGGCCTTCTTCAATCAGGTTCCACTGAATTCAATCTATGAGCCATAGACAGAACTAAGACCTGTAAATAGAGTTTTATAATTCCTGTCATCAGTTTTAATGAGTAGTTGTAACTTTTCTAATCCTTTTTTAATCAAATCTTGAACATTTTGAGATTAGAATAAACTCCTTGTTAGTATTCAATGGTACCACACCTTCATAATCACTTGGATTATTTTGAGAGCTAATTCGAGAGGAGAAAATGCTAGATTTAAAGCGATTGTATAGAGGTCCTCTAATTCCGAGTAAAGTTTTGATCCTTTAAGGTATGTAAGGCTATCATAATATTGGATTGGGCTCGTCCACGCACCCACGTCCAAGTGTCCATTTTGAATGAGTAATGAATTGAGTAAAAATATCTTGTTTTGGATTCCAATTGAGTTAATCCTTCTTTTAATGAGTTTTTCGTAATCATACATTGAAATTAATCTTTTTTTCATGTAGCATTAAATTGTTGTTTATGATCCCTTTTCATGAATCCTAATTGATTTGATGATCATGATTTTACATGCATATTTTGAACAAATACGATGGTTTTACTATGCATTATTTTAAATTGAGAATTGATGACTTACCTACATTGAGAAAAGTATGATTCTAATTGAATTTGAACAATATTTTATTAAATCGAAAGTGCATGAATTTTGAGCATGAATGATGTTTTGGGAAAAGAATTTTGATGGTGTATGAGTAGTCTTGAAGATATGTTTTTATTAAAAGAGCGTGATGATATGAGATGAGTTTGAGGTTTTCAGCTAAAGTCCAAAGATAATAAATGAGATGATTTGAGTATTTTTGATTGAGCATATATATATATATATATATATATATATATGTATATATTAGGAGTAGTATTAAACACCAACTTAGATAAGAGTTAGAATAGAGGTAACTTAAATCTAATAAACATGGCCAGCGTAGGATAGTTATGTCATGAATTCATGCAACTTCTTAATCCCTAAAAAAGGACTTTTACTATTGAATCCAAAAAGGTTGAGCGTCCCTTAACGTGGCAAGTATTATATGGTTGTGGAAACAAGAACAAGCTTATTATACCATCACTAGCTCATAGGTGATGGGTATCGATTAGTGAAACTCCATAAAAGTAAATATATTATTTTATTAAGTTACATATCTACTTGAGAATGGATGAAACACAATGTTTACAATATTTAAAACTTTCATAGCATATTGACATTGAGTTAAGCTAATTCTTTTTTTTATTACCTTTGAAGCATGTTGTTCTATTTGGCCATATTACATATCTTACATTTCACGTACTGACGTCATTCCACACTGCATGTTCTCATGATGCATATAAGGTAATAGGGACCCTCAATAGGCAATTTTTCTAAGATTCTAAGTATTTCCAGAGTCTTGGTGAGACCTTCTAGCACTTACAGGATTATATTTCATTATCAGTTTATGCTTTTCTTTTTATAATTTTGTAGTAATCTTGGATTTGTCTTGGCACCTTCTTAATGGCTCACAGAGGCTTCACAAATAAAGTCAAATTGATGTTCTGATGCCTGTTTTGAAAACCAGCCTTTTGATATAAGTTGATTATTTGAATTACTTGTTTATTCATTGTGATATCATAAGCCCACATGATTATTTAACTGATTCTATAGAGTTTCGCTAATTTACCAAGTGATAAGATCAAATAGTTTACTTGAAAATTGGCAATAATTTTTATGTCCTAGCCATGTCTAAAATATTCTTTCGGAGCATGACAATATTTGACTAGAGGATCCTAACAGTGACTTTTTCAAAACTTGGGGCTTTCTCTATTGAGGTAAGTAATTCCATCTATTTTCAGTGTTGTAACCCATCATTTTCATATAGTCTTTAGGGGTTCGACCCCAGGCTAATTATTGTAGGAGTAAAATGTTGAGAAAAACAATTATACATCTTTTCAATTCTTTTCTATTGAATCTAATTTTCTAGCATGAAATTATTAGTCTAGGCTTTAATTTTAGTATTGGAGAATATACCAACCCACATAAAAATAAGTTCTTGAGCATACAAATACTCAAGAGAAGTTAATGAGGGTAAAACTCCATTAATGAAATTGAACTGATTATAAAAACCTCCAATTTTTGTTAGACTTTCTAAAAGGATAGAATTATGTGGCATTGAATACTCAAGACCTTTATTTAAATAAGTATTGTACTAAAGTAGTCTTTTTATTTTATTTGTATTAGATTTTGACCAGTCTAACAGATAGAGAAAGGGAAAGGCTCTTGCAATTTAGCTTATTTGTTTCAAATTCATTATTCAAGGTAGGTTATGATTTACCTGAAGCTGAACTTTGCTTAGTTGACAATATATATATATATATATATATATATATATATATATATATTATGTGAATTGTATTGATTAATCTTCAGAAATAATTCTTGTTGCTTTGATGGAATTAAGTATTGCTCATGAGATTTAGCATACAAATTGTTGAATTGATTATTCATTGATATTATGAAATATGAACTTGTAATTACTATATAGCTTGAGGATGTTATGAATAGTGATATTGTGGTTATGTTATGCTTGTGTTGTCATTTGAGGTAGTTGAAAAGGTTAGCATCATAAAATATACAGAGAGAGTGCTTATAATCACTATTTAGATGTTGAGTGTATCGAACTTTATGGAGCAATGGCTGACTCTTGTTGGTCGCAAGACCTCAAAAATAAGGTCGAGATTTAAGGAATTAATATCGATACAAGGGTCTGTTAAAATTGGTATCTATGATAACTATAACATCTTCATTGATCTCGTGAATGAGAATGATTGGTTCAAAAGGGTCATTGAAATTGAAGAATTGCAAATGTGGTTGCCAGAGAAGGACCTCCCAGTTGCTCCAGCTTGGGCTTTGCTTTCAGGTTTGCCTTTACACCTTCATAACTGGCACTATATTACATTCTGCCTGTACTCCCTTAGCTCTAGATGCAGCCACTACTAGTAGAACACGCCTTAGTTTGGCTAAAATTAAAGTTGAGGTCGACTTAGTGAACAGGTTGGTCAAGATTATGAAGACTCACTTCTTAAAGGTTACCCTTTAAAAATTGAGTATGAGGAAGGTAGAAAACTAGATCAAAAAGTCCAAAAAAGCATATTTTTAGAAAAAAAAAATAAGAATGTTATGGCTAAGGAAGAAGGTAACAACAAGAACAATGAGAACAAAAATACGACTCCTGATGCTGAGAAGAATAAAATGAAAACTACTTGTCAAGAAATGATAGTACTGATGGCAGTGATCCAAAGGCTGCCAACAAAAATAGTGACTTGAAAACAATCCAAGAAGAACAATGGGAGCAGCAGTATACATTCAAGGCTGAGATCCTTAAGGGGAGTAAAGAAGAAATGGAAAAGAAGAAAAAATAAGAAAAAAAAATGCCAAAAAAGAAGAACATTGTTAACATCCAAGATGTTTTACCAAAGACCACATCCAGAAATAAAGAAAGATTGCGGAAGAACATAATATTGGTGAAAGTTTGGGCAGCGGGCTTGAAGAAGAAAGTACTAATGGCGGTAATGCTGAGGAGATCTTAGAACATATGAATAAAAAGGATACTGTGAATGAAGAATACCAAGATAATCATGAAGGTGTAACCAGAGATACAAACACAGGAAATGAGCAAAGAGAAAATATCAATGACACTAAGGAAATCAACAACCACCACGTTCAGACTAAACCCATAGAAACACGAGACAATACTGAGAGGGAAGATAATGACAACTCTAAGTGCAGAAACGTTGAAGAGGAGCAATCAGATAGCATACCATCTGAGATAAAAAATATGAAAGCTTTAGAGTTGATTGTGGACCTCTACACTGACGGAGTTGACCATAACGTCCAAACAGAGGGTATTACTCAAGGCAACAATTTACAGGAAGAAAAAGAGGAGTCTTTGGAATCCACAACTCAAAGCATCGATTCTCCAGCTCATATCAGTACAAAATTTAGAAGCAGAAGCAGAAAAAAGGGAAAAGAACAGTCTCAACTCAAGAAGATCACAAAGCACATAGTGAAAGGTAGTGAACATGACCACATTATACAATAACAGAATGGTAATTTCTCTGAAATAGAGGAAGAATCAGGGAAAGAAAAGGTGACAAAGAAAACACTGACACTACTAATTTTTCCTTTTTAAGAAAAATTAGTCGACAAACTCTTCCCCTCTTAATTTCCAATGATAAACACCCTATTTTGGAATATTGGGTTGTGGATTCCAAATCATATTGAAATTCAAAAAGGCTATGTATAGCATTTTGTTGAGGTTGGCAAGGTGTTACATAGTGTTATACATAGTGTTAACACCTTGCCACCCTCAACAAAATGGTGTTCATAGCAATTCTTGAACCATTTGTTGATATGAGTAAGATTGAAAGGTATAGAAGGTTTCTTGGATTCTAACATTGTGTCTTCAACACAAATAGTAAAATATGGTGTTTTTGGAACTACTGGGACCATATTGAAATCATTGAAAATAATGAGTAGCATATCACACTCAAAATAAAGGATCATATTACTGATTCAGGGTCTTACATCACTGTTGTTTATGCCAAGTGCTCCATAGTTGAGAGAAGAGACTTATGGGATAGGATTGATAACCTTAACAATACAATTGATGTTCCATGGTATATTGGAGGAGACTTCAATGTTATCATGGACGTCACTAAAAAATTGGGTGGAAAACCTTACAGAGCTAGCAAAATCCTAGACTTTATCAATATTATGAAAGTCTGTGGGTTCGTGGATATTGATTTTACGGGTCCCAAGTTCACCTGGTGCAACAACAGAGGTTCAAGAAAGAGAATTTGCAAAAGATTAGACAGAATCATGATTAATGATCAATGGACTCATTATGTTTAACCATAATATGGTTAAACACCTAGCTAGAACTGGTTCTGACTACAGACCTCTCTTGATGATTTCCCATAATGATCAGCAACATCATATAAAGTACTTTAGATTTATGAATTTTCGGACCAAGCAGGCTGACTTTTTGGAGGTGGTACAGCAAGCATGGGAAACCAATATTGAAGGAAAACCAAGGTGGATTCTCCAGAGTAAATAAAAAGGTTAAGCACCATCTCAGCCAATGGTCCAAGAACAATATTGGTGACATCCATGAGGAAGTGAACTCATGGGAAACCAAAATTCTCGTTCTAGAAGACTTGGATCTTTACAACAACAATGAAGAATTGAGGGAAGAACTGAATTAAGGCTATGCAGAATACATAAGATGGATAGGGTTACAAGATAATCTTTTAAGACAGAAGATGCAAACAACCTAGTTCAAAGAAGGTGACTATAACTCAAAATGCTTCTATAGTATTTTGAGAAACAGGAGAAGGAAACTCGATGTGCATTATATTAAAAATCATAAAAATATTTGGATACAGGGTGACGAGAAGATAGCTAAGGCTGCTATTAAACATTACAAAAATTTCTCCAACATGAGGCATCGTACCAAATGCAATTCGATTCTGAATTGCATCCCTACTATTATCAACAGAGAAGACAATGAGTATCTCTCAAGAATGCCTGAAGAAGAGGAAATTAAGCAAGCAGTTTTCAGTATGAGCACTAAAAGTAGTGCGGGACCTGATGGTTTCAATGGTATGTTTTTTTTCAATATTGTTGATATATAATCAAGTATGACATCATTGCTTTTGTTACTGATTTCTTTAAAGGAAAGGGTCTTACCAAATTTTATACTCACACTTGCTTAGCATTAATACCTAAAATGGATTCTCCTATCAACTTTAATGAGTTCAGACCTATCAGCCTTAGCAACTATACCACCAAGATTATCTCCAAGATTGTATCTAGGAGGTTGAATCCTCTTCTCGACAAACTGATGTCAGACAATCAAAGTGATTTTATGAATGGAAGGTTAGTTACAAAGAATGTTATGCTTGTCCAAGAGATCATTCATGATATTGCTAAACCAAATAAAGGGGAAATAAGGTGATGAAACTCGACATGGCAAAGGCATATGACAGGTTATCTTGGTCCTTTCTTTTTAATGTCCTGCATAAATTTGATTTTAGCAATGATGTGATAGATATAGTCAGAAGGATCATTTGTAATGTTTGGTATTCAGTCTTGATAAATGGTACGAAACATGAATTTCAAGATCTTTGAATAATGATAGAAAGTTTATTCCATTCTCTATGAACAAGAGAGATCATCCAATTAATCATCTAGCTTATACTGATGACATTGTTATCTTCTCTAGTGGTAACTCTAAAACAGTCAAGATGATTATGAAGCATATCAGTAGATATGAAAAGGCTTCTTGACAAAAAGTTAATGAGGATAAGAGTTTCTTCCTAACAGGCCCTAAGACTAGTACATATAGAATCAATAGGTTGAGGCAATGTACAGGATATATGGACAAGTCTTTTCCTTTTACTTATTTGGGTTGTCCTCTATACTCTGGAAGAAAGAAAGTGGAGTACTTTGATGACATGGTTTCAAAAGTGATTAAAAGGGTAAATGGTTGGCAAGGTAAAATGCTCACTTATGGGGGTAGAGCAGTACTTATAAAGAGTGTTCTTCAGTCTCTCCCTGTTTATACTGCTCTTAACCCTCCTAAGGGTACGATTAACATTATTAAAAAATACATGGCCAGGTTTTATTTAGGGTCCTCAACTGAAAGAAGGAAATATCACTAGAGCTCTTGAACTAACTTATGTGTCCTAAAGAGGAAGGTGGTATAGGTACTAGAAGTTTGGTTGATATCTCCAACACCCTTGTTATTGAAAGGTGGTGGAGATTGAGAACCAAAAATACTCTTTTTGGGCTGAGTTCGTGAAGAATAAGTATTGTGCTTATAAACATATGGCACAAAAGAAATGGATCTCTGGTAACTCTCAGGGATGGAAAAGTCTTGTTTGGACAAGAAATATAGCAGAAGACCACATCAAATGGAAGATTAACAGTGGCACTTGCAACTTTTGGTGGGATAAGTGGACAGATTTTGGCCCTTTGCCCTGTATCCCTTCTCTCTACAGTGATGGTCCCCTCGCCAAGTTGTGTGTAGAGACTTCATATTAGATGGAAGATAGGATGAGAGAACTTTGTCATGTGTACGTCCTGCAAATATTGTTCAAAGTATTATCAACATAGACATTGGTCCTACTAATCAAGATGATGACCCCATTTGGACTTGCACTGAAGATAGATCACTACTCTAACAATATAGCATGGAATTTGGCAAGAAATACTAAGCAAAAAGATGAGTTTGTACAGAATTTGTGGCATAAATCTATTCTTTTTAAGATTTCATTTCTTGCTTGGAGACTATGTAAAGGAAAACTATCTTTTAATGAGGTGGTATCTAGATTTGAAAATCATTCAAATGCTGAATGTTATTGTCGTAATGATCCTGCAATAGATTCCATTCAACACACATTTACATAAGGGAAGGTTGCAATTCATATATGGAATTATACTGGTGCCTCTTTGGGCATTATTCATCGATCTGGTTCTATCAGAAGAATTTTTAATAACTGATGTAGTTTTAGGACCAAAAATAGTGTTTGCGATCTGGTCATTCAAATTGCTCCTATATTTATTAGTTGGGAAATTTTGAAACAATGGACAACTTATAAGTTTGGCGATCAAAACAAAATGCATCATAAGAAGATAATGGAGTATTAGGTAATCTGGAACAGTACTACTGCCCTCAAGATTATATTCCCCATTGTTATAATAACAGTGAATTGGCCCAACATATGTGATAGTCTTGAAAGACTTCAACCCATGATGAATACCAAACAAGTCATCTGGGAAAAATTAAAAGCAGGGAATATCAATGAAAGCTACATGAAGGACACAAGACAAGCAGGCATCAGATGCATAATTAGAAATAGTGATGGTGATTTTGTGATGGCCTTCTCCAAGGCAGTGCGGTGCACGAGCAGTATCCAAACAGAAGTTGATGCTAAATGGTGTGTGGAGAAAAGAATTAGCAGTTTCACTAGTGAAATGGATTCTTTGATCACTGACATGTCTAGAAACAGGAGTACTACAAATCTTAAGCTGAAAAAGGTCATTTAATATCAATTTTGTTTATTATTGTCAAGAAGCTAATATGGTGGCTGATTACTTTGCCAAGATGGTCTCTGCTAGTGGAAATGAAATATATTTCTCGTCTTGCCAATCTCTTCCTCAAGAGGTCAATGGTTTAATTCGGCTGGATAAGTGGCAAGTATCTTCCATAAGAAAAAAAAAATGAAAAATGTATAGATTTATTTTTTTTGATAGGGGAGGAGATTGTATGGGCACCACTCTCGTTTTTGGTGAAGCTTCTATTGGTAGGAGTATGGTCCAATCCCTCCCCCCAACCCCCACAAAAAAAAATTGTAACTGTTTGTTCAATAGAGCATCGTACGGGTCAAGCCTAACCCCAATTTTTAAAAAAAGTTATAAATTTACAATGATTGCAATTATTTCAAAATTAAATTGATATGCACTACATAATTAGAACTCAATTTCTAAAATGAAAGCACAACAGCATACCATATATTTTTTTTAAGGATTCCAATTCATTCTAGTTCCATGACAACTTAAAAGTTATTTGGCAGATCTTCAAGGTTGGAGAATACTTGCACCTAACTGAATCGAGCTTCAGTTCAGATATGGTAGAGGAAGATGATCAAAAGAAAACACTACTGCAGGTGTTCATCAACTTTTCTTTGTCCACGCTCCCTTTCTTGTTTTGTTATTTCCTTTTAAATCTCTGTGTAGTGTTTTTCTTTTCTTTTTTTTTTTAAAGATTTTTTGATGGGTTGTGCACTTTTGTCAATTCACATGTTTTGTACTTATTCCTTCTCTTTTCGATGAATTGTCCACTACAAATTCATGGGAGATATAAGTGGGAAATTAACTATTTAGAAATTATAGGCAGATGGAAAAAGAACCGTCTGAAAAATCAAATTTGAACTTTTAACTTTCAGATTTTAAAATTAAAATAATAACAATACTAAATATTAAAATTTAATAAATAAATATATACTAGTTAATTATCTATATAGTTATAATTTGAATTAATTACGACCCATGGCAAACATCTAGCTATAATTACAATTTAATTTTTATATAATTTGCGCGATTTATACAAATATTATGCGTAATTATGCAACAGTTTTGCGTGAATCAAATTGTATACCGAAATATAAAAATATTATAAATTGTATAATAAATTATACAAATATACATAAATGTTGGACGAATTATACAAACGTTGCTACAATTATAGTTACGAAAAGTAATTGTCCAAATTATATCCATGAAGTATAAGTAAGATATTTTTAAATAGCTACATGCAATAATTCTTCTTTAATAAATTAGTCGAACCCACGAACCACACCTGTCGAGGCACGTGGGCCATGACCCAGCCCACCTCGTAAATCAAATGCAAAAACATTGGTGGATCATGGATTGGGCCTATCTACAACTGATTTGTTAAAAGAAAAATTATGCGGATAAGTAAATATATATTAGTTAATTAACTAATATAATTATAATTTTAATTAGTTATGTTTTACGGCAAATATCTAACTATGATTACATTTGACTTTTGTATAATTTTGCATGATTATACAAACACTACACACGATTATATAAAAGTTGTTCGCAAATCAAATTGTATAACGAAATATACAAACATTATGAATTGTATACAAATATTATGTATGGATTATATAGTGAAATATACAAATGCTATATAAAAACTACGAATTGCATAGCAAATTATAATAACTATAGTTATAAAATATAATTACCCAAATTATAACTATGTAACATAATATTGGTGTAGGCTAAAATTTCTCAAGGTTCAACTGAACATGGACCGATCCTTTATTGAGAAGTTGTGGAAGCTAGGTAGGGGTCTCAGAATCCATAAACTAGTGTGCCAACTAATGAAGTCTAATCTCTGACACAAGTGCAATTGGTTAATTGGGAGCCATTTACATGTGCTCATAAGAGCCTTATCAACACGTGCACCATGCGAGATTTTTTCACGGAGATCATACATAATTTGAGGACGTTATTATATAATTCAACACTTGACGAGTATTGGTTCCGAATTCATATCCTGTAATATAAAAAATGATTTTGGCTTCTCGAATCACACCGTATAATCCTTTTGAATCATGTAACTATGCCACTTGACAAAGGGATGGATGAACTCATGAAAAAGGTGTGCTTGTAAGAATTAAGTTACTTCTTGTCAGCAAAGGCCATTCTTCAAATGAATGGGCATATATGCATGACTTTTCCTTTGTACATTAAAATGGGGATATGGGAATGGGAGGGGAAAGTGAAAGAGACACAAGAGAAGAAGGAAGATCAGTTTACTTCTCTCTCATTAAATCCTATTCCTATCCAATCCAATATCCACAAAAGTATGGGACATGAGACATCTCCATTTCTCTCACTTTTAATTATTTCCAAATCCTTGTCTTTCATTTTTAGAAAGTTATTCGTATTTTTGGGAACATTCTTTACTTGCTTTAATGAACCATTTAATTTTGTCATATTATGATATCAACTAAACATTCATTATTTTGGCTCCTTCAATTTTCTGTACTTAATGAAAGAAAACTATATCAGCATCAATTGCAAGCTGCTCGGTTAAATATATATTCCAATCTTTCGAAAAAGCCTAAAGTGATTATAACTGAAACCATAATGAAGTTATTCATGCTAAATAATACTCTTTTCGTTTTTTAATTTGTTTATCTTATGTTTCTTTTAGTCCGTTTAAAAAGCTATACATAAATCAATGGCAAACGTCTCAGTTAAATCTTCCTTCCAACCTTTCTTATGAGCCTAAAGTGATTACAATTGAAAATAACACTCTCTCATTTGTTTTAATTTGTTTGTCTTACTTTTTGGAATTTTTTTAAAATATAGTGTCTTTTTTTTTTTTTTGCATTTTTGATAACTCTTTAGTTCCAACTTTCACATGGCATGCTTAATAACACAAGATTAAATAGCATTTTGATGCATTCTACATATCTTTTGTTTAAAATCACATGATTTGAAAGTCTTTTATTTTTGCAAATTTTATCTTAAGCTAAAACCAAATAAACAAACTGGAAAAGATACTATCCCATTGAAATTTCTCACTGAAAAATGTTCAGTGGCTATTCACGCTGATATTTTAATTGAATTGAATGGGAAAAAATAGTAGTATTTACACACGATAAAATAGAAAGTTTTTTGATATTTTAACGGAAATTTATTTCGCACCATGTATTTTTTCAGTAAGCTAATTCGATGAAAAATGAATGAGAATATCGTGTGTCATGATACAAATTTCTCAATGATTTGCGTGGGAAAAACCGCGTGGGAAAGTAGTGAAAAATAATGTTATACCTATTTGTCTATACTGAAAATGTTAATCGTTATTGTGCATTTAATTAAGGATTAAAAGAAACATCATCAACATGAGATGGGACAAATTAAACTACCCAAAAATGATATATAGTTGCTTGTTTTTTCTTCCTTTTTGTGAAGTGCTTTATGCAAGCAATGGATATAAGAATACAAGATTGTTCTTTGCACTAAACAAATTAAAGAATTATGGTTGGAACCCATTAAGCAAAAGAATTAGGTTCATTTAATGAGTATAAGATCGTTAATTAATGATTGTTTAGGAGAAGATTCTAATTTCAGTAGGGCAAATTAGGGCATCTCGGACCATTTAAGTATTCTCCCTTCCTTTTTCTTTAAATCTCAACGTACCATAAGTTAGTATAATTCTTAATCCTATAAGCAGCCACATTCCTAAATCCTACTTACTATCAATTTATTTTTTTAAAAAAGAAACTACTTTTTGCCACCTTGTGTATTTTTTATTACACAGAAACCCCTATAAAAACCCACTCACACATCTTCATACTCACACAATCTACTATTTCCAACTTGTTCATTTTGAAACATGTCTGGTGTTTGGGTATTCAAGAATGGAGTAGTCCGACTAGTTGAGAACCCCGGTGACTTCCACGGGTCGACCGGTCGGCGTAAAGTGCTGGTGCACCTTCCTAGTAATGAAGTAATTACATCATATGCAGCTCTCGAGAGGAAGTTGTACTCCCTTGGATGGGAGAGGTACTATGATGATCCAGACCTCCTTCAGTACCACAAAAGATCCACTGTTCATCTCATATCTCTTCCAAAGGATTTCAATAGGTTCAAGTCCATGCACATGTATGATATTGTTGTCAAGAATCGCAATGAGTTTGAAGTTAGGGACATGTAGTAATAACTAATTAATTTGAGGAGTTTAATTCCCTCATATTAATGTTGTTTGATTGAATTAATTAGGTCGTTTCTTGTTTTGACTTAAGCTTTGCTATGTGTAATTAGGTCAAAGAAGTGGTTTGATTTCTTTTTAGGGTGAGGAAGCTAATTTGTTAATAAGTGGGGTCCTATGTTTTAATTTTTAATGTTACATCGTGTGTAAGTGTGAAGTTTTATGACAATGAAAAACTTGGTTTGGCTTGTAACTCGTAAGCATGTATTTCTTTCTCTTACAAAGGTTTTACTTGTACTATATCCACAAACTTCAATTTCATATGTTAATTTTGACCGTCTGTCCCATTTTATATGACCTTTTTTCTTTTTTGGTCCATCAAAAAAGAATAACATCTTATTCTAATTTAAAATTAATTTATCTTTAAAATTATATTTTTATTCTTAATTAAATAATTTTCGATAACATTCTTATTCTAAGAATGATTTTAGACTATAAAATTTTTTTAAAAAAAATTCTTAAACACCATGCCAAGTCAAAAGGTGACACGTAACAGTATTATTTTTTTGTTGACATTTCTTTTTGGGCCTTATTTTACGTAAAGACAACGGTAGCTTCCCATTTATTTCCTTGCACCTTTGGCTATAAATTTAGAGGCTTTCCCCTAGTTTTATATAGTGTGTAAACGTTGAAAGTAGAATTCTTCTTCTACTATTCTTCTTCATTGTTTTAAAAAAGAAAAATGTCAAGTACCTGTTCTTCCAGCTAGTCAAAATTCTGTAATTTGAAATGTCAATATTATAGAGTCGTCATGCTCTGTTCTATGATGAATTTATGTTAAATCTTCAGTAATTGTGAGAGGATGAAATTTCTTAAGAACACTGTTGTATAATTTTACGGGCTTGGAAGTAGTTTAACGCTACTATTCTATTACAAATTCTGCTTATTAAATTTGGTTAAGGATATTGAAAAATAATAATTTCACGAGGCAAATTTTAGGTTAAGATATAGTCGATGAGTTTTTCTTAAGGTTGTTGATATACTAACATTTTCTTATTTCATCGTAAAATAATATTCCTCAAACCATTCTTGGTATAATGGTTAGTATGTTTATCAGACATTTCATAATTCAAGCCAGTGCCATATTTAATTATGAATCTCTCAGTATATATTATAAATGTCATTTTACTAAGAATAACTCCTAAAGAGATAGGGTTATTCCCATTTCTTGCTTATCTATGAGTTCCAAAAAGAACAATTAAACTACCAAATTTATGCACAAAATTATAAGTCGAATAATCTATATATAGAGTTATCTTGAATGATCTCTAACAGATGCCTTGTAGAGTATTAAATTTGTTAAGGCTTTTTCCTATTTATCTTTTCTGTATAAGATGCAGCATGGCATCTAAAATATATAACTATAAAGTATTTTTTATTTTCATAAATATCTGCCCTTGATAAGATGTCTCAACTAATAGAAAATAAAAAATTAATGATGGATAAAAATTTGTAGCTAAACAATAAAAATTTTACGTTAATCTCATTTAGTTATTAATTAATAATGAATTATAAAAAAATTCAATTAGTTAGGAGCTTTTTTACGACAATAAAATAAGATTGTCAGTAAATCCCATAGTTGATTTCATGTTATCTTGTAGTAAACATTTGAGTGTACTCCCTTGATGGGAGTTTCAGTCTTTAACTAGTGGACATATACCCTAGGAATATACATAAGAATTTACCGTGCTAGTGCTAATTTTTTTTTATTTTTTATTTTTTATTTTTGCAATCTTTTTTTAGGAACTTTTAATCTTTTACTCTTTTAATTATTTAAACTCACAATTTAAAAATTAAAAATGAAGCTGTTTATTATCTAAACAACTCTCTTTTGTCGCTGACGATAATTTTGAACGTACACCAAATTCCAAAAGAGAGAAAGAATATAATCCATGCACTGTTAACTGGCTTGTTGTCTTGTATTATCAAGAAGGCAGAATCATACAGCAATTTAAGGTGAGGCAGGTAGAATTCTCTTTGAAAGACAGCACTTTGTAAACCTACTTTTTTTTTGCAAGAGATGCTTCAATAGGGATACCAAAATTAGTGCCAACTTTATTTATTTAGAATATACTAGTAATTCATATATTCTACTAAAGAGAAATAGTGTGAGATATCAAAACATCTAAAGATGTATTCATTTGAAATTATATCTTAATTTTATTATGTTATAGCTTGAGATGTAAGAAAGCAAGATCAACATTCACACTCCTTTTCCAGTGTTTGACTAATATGGTCTAATCGAGCCTTAATTTGATTTAGCCATTCCAAGTTTAGTCATTTTCGCAGTAGTGAATAATTTGTACATACCTCGTACAAGATAAAAGAAAAATATGAATAAAATCTTGGTGTAAAAGGGCATGAATACCTGTATATGATTCACTCCCTCTGCATCATCAGTAGATGCAAATTTATCTTTCTTACTTTCCTCCAACTCAAAATTAAATTCATCATTTTCAACATATACTTACTATAAAGCTAAAACAACCTATCATTAGCTTTTTGGGAAATCTTTAAACGAATTATTTTAATAAAGCCTTACAAGATCTTATTTTACTATGTTCGATTTTATGTATTTCTCTGTTCATAGGATTTAATTTCTCTTATTTATATTAATAGCAACTCCAAGGGAAATGTTTTTATGCAGTGCTAATGACTATCTTTGTATCCCTATAATATTTCAGTTTATACTCTTACCTATTATTTCAATACATCTAGAAGAATGTACTGTTTAATGAGACTATTGTGAAATATTTACTCATGAGTAGGGGTGAATAAAAACAAACCGAAAATCGAATCAAGCCGCAAACCAAGTCAACTCGAGAAAAAAGCCCGACTAATGTTTTAGTTTGACTTGGTTTGGTATTGAGAAAAAACCCGACTATATTTGGTTTGATATAATTTTAACTTTAAAAAATCAACCCGACAACACATATATATAAAAACAAATACTAAAAATGATAATAATAATAATAATAATAATAATAATAAATATTTATTCTGTGGTTTTACATTGCTTTAGATAATTAAAACACATAATTAACCTAATTTTAATTTTTCTTCAATGTTTATTCATATACTTTAAATTTATGATATTTTCATTGTGGCTTATTTTAGCATACTTTAATAATAATTTAAAATTAAAATCATCTTCATTGTGATTTATTTATTTGCAATATTTATTTATGCGATCTCATTATTATATTTTGTTGAATATTTTTGTGTCTTCAGTAATACCATATTTTGTGTTTTTCTTACAAAAACATCATAGATTTTTGTATTTTGGTAGGACTAAAGAAATATTTGAATCATAAGTTTATTATATATTTTTATAAATATTTTATCAATGTATTTTTTTAAAAAACCACGAGAATTTCGAAAAAAATCCAAAAATTCAAGAAATTAAAAAAAAACCCGAAAATCCGAAAAAAACGAGGTTGAAAAAACAAAATTTTATTAGTTTGATTTGATTTATATATTAAAAACTCCGACACAAATAATTTAATTTGATATTTAGAAAATTCAAACTAACCCCATCTATGTACAACCCTACTCATGAGGTAGAAAAAGCTCTTTTACTGGTTCATGATTTTCTTGGCTATATGTTCATCCATCGAAGAAATTGAACTTTAAGAAATAGTGAATTTACTGATCTTATCTATACATAAATATATAACTAATTTATGTTAATGTATATCCATTATAATTTTATTCAATTAACAATTAAGAACGTATAGAAAAATAGAAAAAAAATTCCTTATTAATGTCAGTATATATATATATAACCATAAAATTCTTCATTTTTTATTTTTTTTTTAAATTAGAAATTATGAATTTATCTGAATCAATATATAATTTAGAATCGGGTCCTATATATTAGGGGGTGTAAGGTTGATATTACTTTCTAATACAATATATTCTTTATTTTCCTTGGAATTGTTCTTTTGTGTACATTGTATTCTATATTCTATCTAATTACTAGAAAAGCATGAAGGTCCTAATAAATATCGATTGAATTTTTCGTCCATTATCAGAAGATTTGGTAATAGACAAAATTATTATTTTCATCAAACAATTGTATTAGGTAAGATCAGCTAATATTTAGTAGATTAAAATTAATTAAAATTAAATTTTTTGAATATTTTCGTATTTGAATTATATAAAAAGTTTTAACATTTAAGACTTTAAAATTAATATACTTAATTTATATAAATCTTACCTAAATTATGGTAGATAAAATAAATTAATTAAAAAATTAAAAACATTAAAGAAAGAGGTCCATATTTTTATAAATATTTTTTAATAATAATTTTATTCTTTTTATATATAATTTTATTGATTAAAGCGAAACATACGGAATGCACACACTCTCGGTTCTTATCAATTATATTACATGCCCTGCAAATTTTCGACCTTTTTTTCGAAGAAACAAACTTTTGAAAAGAAAAAAGTAACAAGAATGAATGCTATGAATCCAAAGAGAAAAAATAAAGTGAAATTCTAGGTGATGATTAGTTAGCTGATATTGTTTTTTAAGATATTAATAGAATTTTCTTGGGTTCCATGTGTCTAAAATAATCGATTTTGTTTTTATTCCATATATTAGTAAGGAAATGAATTGATTCTGTGAGTAAGTGGTACTCTATTTCTAAGCGCCCACCATTATTTGATGGGATTAAAAGTCTTCTCTTACCTAAAAGTGTCATTGCCCTTCCTTCGTAAAGAATAAATTAACTAATAATGTAAAAAAAGATGATTTTACAAAGTTCGATGAGTTTGGCAAGCCACGACTTCTGATGATGCCTTCCTGCATGGAATAAACCCATCACTTTCCATATTGTTTCAAACTTTAATTTATTAATTAAAAGGACAAATAAGAGAGGATCACTACAACATTAGGGCAAAGTGCACGGATACCCAATTTCACTCTTGCCATTCTTTTTTTATTATTTTTTTCATGATATTGTAGTTTAGTATCACAGACTTAAGACTCCAACTATACTACTCACTAAGAGCTAAGTGTAAATAATAATTTTTTTTATAAGTCCTTTTATATTTACAAAAAATTCCTCTTCTAGAGTTTTTTACTCAACTAGATTTTTCTAAGTCTTTCAAGAATTCTTCGACAATCAACAGTCTTCCATTAGTATCTCTACATATCTAGATTCTTCTTCCTTAAAGATGATTGTTATGCCGAAAAATGGCTCGCTTGAACAAGAAAATAATTTAAAAATCAAAAATCGATTTAAACTCAATTAGTTTGAGAAAAACGATTTTCGAAATTCGAATATAAAAATAGAGTCGCCACCTAATTTTACGGATAATTAGGAAACCATTAAATATTTTAAAAGACCTAACAGAAAAATCT
>JAOTQJ010000001.1:15609838-15621858 GCA_025642045.1 Solanum sejunctum | reverse complement strand
TTAAAATACACCTCAATCTCAATAATTTTCTCGAATGAGCAATTAACCTCCATTTAGTTAATTATGGGGTCTAACAAAAAGTAATAATATTGTTAATTATAAAGAAATGAAAATGTTAACTTGAGATGAAACATATAGGGCAGGAATTGAGGGATGTGGGGGAGACAAAAGCACATCAAATTGTTTGTTTATGAAACTAAGAAAACAAATAGATGAAGTTTATTAATCTTTAATTAATGGAGAATGGAATGAAGAATAATTGGTGCGGATTGAGAATAAATTGTGGTGGTGTTAACGATAAGATTTTGGAGACCTCCCATTTTGTGTTAATGGTATTAATGGTAAGTTAACATTCTAACGTTGATGGAAGTTGGAGAATTGGAGAGCTCTCATGCTCCCCTTTTGCTTGAAGCTCAAACACTTTTCCAGGTAGGAAAAAAATGTTTATGGGTTCAAATCTTGGTTGGTTTGAGGTGTTTATTAGAAACTAGTCTTACTTGAGGTGTCTAAGTAAAAAATGCGGACAAGTTGAAGTGTTTGTCAATAACTTTAGCCTTTTTTATTATATATTTGATTATATCCATTTTAAATGGGTTGATTATCTATTAATTTAAAAGTGTCAAGAAAAGTAAAATATGAACAATTCATTGGTGTCTATCAATTGTTTTACTCAACAGACATCTGTTAAACCTATTTTCAAAAACTTCAGAAATCCTTTCTTTTTTATCCAGATACATTAATTCAATAATCCGAATATATTAATTGAACAATGAATTATTTTACTCGGTGGAGACTTAAACTTGTCCGTATTTTTCACTTAGACACCTCAACTAAGACTAGTTCATGATAAATACCTCAATCAGTCAAGATTTGAATCCCATAAACATTTTTGTCCTATCTAGCAAAGTGTTTGAGCTTCACACTAAGGGGAGCGTGAGAGCTCTCCAATTCTCCAATTTCCATCAAAGTTAGGCTACTAACTTACTGTTAACACCATTACCATTGATACCATTAATGCAAAAGGGAAGTTCTCCAAAATCTTCGGGTAATGCTCTCAGTGTTGACCATAGAGGGAGGAGTAAATCAAAGGGTCAGAATACACATGGTAGATTTAAGTCAAAAAATCGTGAAAAATCTCCACATAAATATAATGTGTTACGTTGGAATTATGTAAAGAGGGGACATATTAGGATAGACAGTAAGAAACCCAAAAAGAATCAGAATAATAGATTTAAAAGTGATAATGACTTAGTAAATTCAGCAAAAGACATTGGAGATGCACTAAGTCTTAGTGTTGATAGCCTAGTTGAATCTTGGATTTTAGATTCTAGGGCTTCCTTCCATACGCCACGAAACAAGGAATTGTTTCGAAATTTCAAGTCTAGATATTTCTAAAATATACATCTTGTTGATGATAAGGCTTTGCCAGTTGAAGGAAGGGGAGATGTTTATATACATATTTTATCAGGCAATAAATAGATGCTAGAAGATGTCAGATATGTTCCTCGTCTCAAGAGGAATTTGCTTTCTGTTGGTCAGTTGGATAACTCAGGTTATACATTAGTGTTTGGAAATGAGTCATGAAAGGTTGTAAAAGGCACTATGGTTGTTGCACGTGGCTTAAAAATTGGAACATTGTACATCATTGAAGGATGTATAAACCCAGCTATTGTTACTGACAATGTTTGCAGTTCAAGTCTATAGCATAATAGACTTGCACACATGAGCATCAAAGGAATGAAGATATTGGCTAAAAAAGGAGTCTTGGAGGGTCTCAAATTTCTTGATTCAAATTTTTGTGAAAGCTGTGTTATGGAAAAGCCAAAATGCGTTAGTTTCACGAAGGTTGAAAGAGAGACTAAGAAAGAACGATTAGAAATGGTCCATACTGATTTATAGGGACCATTTCCAGTTTCATCACTTGGTGGCTCCAAATTTTATGTAACTTTCATTGATGATTTAAACAGGAAAGTTTTGGTCTACTTCATGAAACACAACTCTGATGTGTTTGCCATTTTTAAGAGATGAAAGGTTGAAGTTGAGAATCAAATAGGGCTTAAAATCAAATGTTTGAGGTTAGACAATGGCGGAGAGCATGACTTGTCAGAATTCAAAACATTCTGTGAAGCTGAGGGAATTAGACTGATAAGAATAGTCCCAGGCAAAGCAAGACAGAATGGTGTCGCTGAAAGGATGAATAGAACGTTGAATAAGCATGCTTGAAGTATGAGACTTCATAGTAGGCTTCCTAAAATATTTGGGCAGATGCAGTGAACATAGTTGCGTACTTGATCAATTGAGTTCCATTAGTTCTATTGGGATTTAAGATTCCTAAAGAAGTATGGACAGGAAAGGAAATCAAGTTGTTGCACTTGAGGACCTTTGGATGTGTTGCTTATGTTCACGTTGATCTACAGAAAAGAGACAAGCTTGATGTTAAGGACGTGAAGTGCTATTTCATAAGTTAGGGTTCTGACATGTTTGGTTATAGGTTTTGGGATGACAAAAATAAAAAAATCCTAAGACGTTGTGACGTGACATGTGATGAAAATATTCTATATAAAGACAATAACAAGAAGGGCTCAGAGATTGCAAAGCAAGTGGGAGTTGAGATGGAAATTACACCTAGTGAAGAGGGTGTAACTCAAGAAACTCTAGAAACTGTTGTTGAAGAGCCAGAGGTGGAACAAGTGATACCAGAACCGGTGTTGAGGAGATCATCCTGAACCATCAGAGCACCATACAGGTATTCGCCCTCATTACAATATCTATTGATGACTGATAAGAGGGAACTCGAGTCTTTTAGTGAGGTAAACATGTGGAAGACTCAAGCAAGTGAGAGCAATCCATGGATGATAAAATTAGCTCACTTGAAAAGAATAATACTTCGGAGCTAACTGAATTGCTTGCTGGAAAGAGATCCTTATTAAATAGATAATTGTACAGAATCAAGTACGAACAAGATGACAAAAGAAGATTCAAAGCTCGATTAGTGGTCAAAGGGTATTCACAAAGTAAAGGTATTAACTATGTTGAAATATTTTCTCATGCTATGGAATTAACTACTATCCGGATTTTTTTAAGTATTGTTGCTGTCGAAAATTTGCATCTTGAGCAAATGGATATAAAAATAGTGTCTTTACATGGTGACTTAGACAAGGAAATATATATGCAGCAACTTGAGGGGTTTGTAGTTCCAAGCAAGGAACATTTGGTGTGTAATATTAATATGAGCTTGTATGGGTTGAAGCAGACATCTAGACAGTGGTATATTAAATTTGACTCTTTCATGATCAAGAGTAGTTTTCACCAAAGTGAAAAGGATCAGTGTTGCTAATTCAAGAAATATTATGATTCTTATATCCTTTTACTCTTGTATATGGATGATATGCTGATTGCAGGTTCTAGCATGAAGGAGATAAACTATCTGAAGGCAGGTTTGCCTTCTGAGTTTGAAATGAAAGATTTAGGTATTGCAAAGCAGATTTTTAGAATGACAATTATTCAGGACAGATCTGTTGGCACTTTAAATCTTTCCTAAGACTACATTGAGAAGGTGTTATCTAGATTCAGGATGAATAATACTAAACCCAGGACTATTCCTTTGGCAAGTCATCTAAAATTATCAAAAAGCAGTCACCAAAGACAATTAAGGAGCGTCAATACATGGCACTAGTTCCATATGCCTCTGCAGTTAGGAGCTTGATTTATGCTATGGTATGCACAAGACTCGATATAGCACATACAGTAGGAGTTGCCAGCACATATATGTCAAACCCGGGGAAAGAGCATTGAAAAGTTGTGAAATAGCTTCTAAGATACTTGAAAGGTACATCTAATACT
Organism: Solanum sejunctum; assembly: GCA_025642045.1. Classification (NCBI taxonomy): domain Eukaryota; kingdom Viridiplantae; phylum Streptophyta; class Magnoliopsida; order Solanales; family Solanaceae; genus Solanum; species Solanum sejunctum. The sequence goes on along the minus strand of JAOTQJ010000001.1, from coordinate 15,618,015 downwards.
TCACTTTGTTTTTATAATGGCAAGATTATCTTGCAGGGATTTGTCGATGCAGATTTGAGTGTTGATGTGGACTTAATCAAGAGCACATTTGGGTACATCTACACTATAGGTGGTACTGCGGCGAGTTAGATGTCAAAGTTTCACAAGTGTATTGCTCTTTCATCTACTGAGGCAAAGTATGTGGCAATAGTTGAAGCTGAAAAAGAACATATACGGCCGGTTGATTATCTGGAAGAGTTGGGCAAAGGGCAGCAGTGGAAAACTCTCTACATAGACAGTCAGAGTGTCATACAGCTGGTAAAAAATTCAGTCTATAATGTGAAGACAAAATACATTAGAAGACGGTGCCATTTTACTCGCAAGTTAGTTGAAGATGGTGATATGTGTTTGAAAATGATTGAGGGTGCAAAGAATTCAGTAGACATGTTGACTAAATATGTTGATTTTGCGAAACTAAGGTTGTGTACAACCTTGGTTAGTCTTTTGTAGCTGCTACAAAAGATGATTGTTATGGTGTGATGAAAATATTAATGATGCAGATTTATTTTTGTTGTTGTTGATTGGCTTAGTCTCCAAGTGGGAGAATTGTTAGGTTGTGGAGCCTGATGTAATATTTAATGTACTATTAAATATTTGTCAAGCTCTGCGGTGATCTTACTGGCGGAATTCGAGGCAGAGCCCCGACCCACAATGAAGGTTGTACTGTCCATTCTCTATGTAAAAGTATTTTGTATTATATATGTATATATATATATATATATATATAGATAGATAGATAGATAGATAGATATTGCATCCGTGGAGGTTGCCCAAGTAATTGGGTGTTACCACGTTAAACAAGTCTTTACCATTTTAGAGAGAGAAACTCTCACTTCTCTCTACTTTTTCTTCAAGATTTCTTCTTCTTCATTATCTTAATTTCTGCAGATATGGTGCAGATCTTAACATATTTTTCATACCTAATTAATTCACCAATTTACCACTCATACTCATGACTCTTAGCTCTACACAAAGCTATATGAGAAACCTTTATATCGTCAATATGTCGGAAATTGTTGTCACCTTATAATGTTACTTGGAATGAAGAAATATGAAATTTGTGAAGAAAGAATACTTTAGGATAAAACATATAAACTGGAAAAATAAGGGGGAGAATTCCATTTAAAAAAAGCTTTAGAAAAGGGATAAATATAAATCTTGTTCTTTCAGAAGTATCACGTGAGACTTTTTGGTGATAACACTTGTCACAGGAGAGTAACATTCTATTTTACTTGGTGATAACATTTACTAGTCTGAGGTAGCTCAAAATGATAATAATCCCCAAAATTGAGACGAGACTTGTGTTCCTATACAAATTCAGCGAAAATCCCAACCATGATGAAACTTTATCCCTAGAATTTAAAAAAAAAAACTCTCAAAATCAAGAACTATTTTTGAATTTCTTTACTTGATAGTTTCTTAATGAGCTTAAGTTAAATTACTTTCTTTTTATGGTGGAATACTTCAAAATGTATTATTTCAAATGGTTTTTTAAGATAAGTTTTATTTTTTGTGATTAGAAACTTCGAAATTAAAAAGCATGTGTACTACTTTTCTGTGAATAAAATGTGGAAGTAAGATCAAAATTTTAATTTCTAATTTAGTTATATATATATATATATATATATATATATATAGGCTTTCAAATTCATATTTAACATCTAAAACATCAGTTAACATGGAATGAAATTGAAATCCTGTCAAACAGAACAAACAGATCCACATGAAACTCAATGAACAAGTTAATTTGAATGTTAGACTTTTGAGGAGAGCAAGCATAGCAATTACAAAGGTACTCTCTAAATTATCATGATGCAATAAGAAAATTGAACATTCAATTGAAGAGAAAAAAACACAGTACATCTAAAATTTTATAAAGAAGTAATAAAAACTCATGGAGAACAATTTTATTAATATACGTAAGTGTCTTAAATTGAGATTTAATTGTTACATTGATGTATTTATTTTTTCTTCTATAGATATTGATAATTCTTACATAAAGTTCTGCATACATCATTTATATAGCTTAATAGGGTAAATATTTTATCGTGACGATAAACGAGTACACACCCTCGCATCATTGTAAATTCTGCCTGGTCGACAAAAGTAGCCCTTCTTAGGGGCACAATGAATATCTTCAGAGCAAATGCATAGTCCTTCTAGAGCACATCCTTCTTTGACTATGGTCAACCCATCTTTTAAGCCTAAAACTAGATTTGTCCACTCACTAGAAAATAATCCTAATGGATCATAGCTTTGTTTTACTTTCAAGAATTTATCAACATTTTTGTACTTGTTGATTGCCCCAATAAATGCTACATTCCTATTCTTTCCCCAATGTGGCAATGCCCCATATTTGAAAAATGCTAGTTGCTCTATCTCTTCAAGAAAATCTTCAAAGAGTCTAGGGGACATTGGGTCCTTGCTTCTATAATATGTGATGTCAAAATCCAAAGCATCTTCTTGTTTTCCCAAGTGAGCATTTGAAGTTGTAACATACCTCATGAGGATTCCATTGTATAAGTCAAGGACACATAGTGCCCTAGGCTCTAAAACAACTAGCCTTTGGACATCTTGAATGAAGCCTTTGACTTTGGATAAGCTAATGCTAAATGTTGTTTGGTGAAAAAATAAACCTTTAACTCTAGGATCCCAAGGGCATGCTGTGATTCTTGCATCTTCAAGGCTGTCTAGGCATGTTCCTGATGCTTGGACTCGGTTGTGCAACCCAACCACTGGATAGCCAGTAAAGGCAAAACCTGAGAGAATGCAATCAAATCATTAACTATGATACTTTCGGACATACCCTTCAAAAACATCAAACTACATGATTGATTCTCCAAAAGCAGTGTATTTTTGGATAATCCGACATGTATGCAACATCAAAAGTGAAAAATTGATGCAACTTAAATTATTTTAAAGTCTTTAATATTGAGAAGGACAATAAAAGAACTCTTCCTTGAAAAATGAATTTAACAAGATAAAATATTGTTAAATGAAGACTTAACCAAATACTTATAATGATCTAGTGAAAATATAAAAATAAGAACCTTTTCCATGTTAAATACTACTTGGATATGGAATATGTAAAGCACCGTAAAGTTTCCATATTTAATTAGGGTTAGTGTGATAGAGTGCATTAGCAAAAGTTGCATGTGTTAGCTTTGTATTAATACCTTTGTTTGATTCACTTTTTTAACTTTATGCGTAAGTGTTAAATTTAGCATAGGTAATAAAATATATATTATTCCTAAAGTTGTTTGTTACTTATGGAATAGTTGAAAAAATATTTCAAAATAGAAAATTAATTCAACAAGTCTTTAAAGATACGAAGTATAAACTTAACATCCTATATTATTTGTAGGGTCACGTGATGAAAGAGTTAACTAACCATTGTTGGTCAATCCATAAGCACCAAGCTTCAATGTGGAAGTGGTTAATTTTGCACTTGAGCATTTTCCACCAGCATCGTTTGTTGATTCTTGATTCTCCTCTAGTGAACAAAAGAAGTAGAGTAAAGTCATGATAAATTTGAAAGTAAATTGGAGCAATTTATGAGTAATTAAGTACCTGTGGTTCTTATAATGGCGAGGACGAGTGAAGATGTAGAGCGAAATCCAGGGAAATCATTAAGGGCATTGCCAGGAGTATTGGCAGGAACTCGATCATCAATCTTATAAATAACTTTGCGTTGGCTAGGATACCATGTAAAATCTGCAAATTCATGTTGTCTCCCAAGGGTAGCTGCGTCTTCCCCTAAGTTTGAGTCATCCCTTTCTGAAAGGGTAATTGAACGTTTGAACACTCGTTCTAGTTTCAGTGTTACCTAAATTTAATATACACACATTCATAAGGTTCAAAATGAACATGATTCTTCAATTTTATCAGACTTTGATTAGATTTAATTCTTCAATTTTTTTATTATGAAAAAGTATACATCATTAGTTCGATATTTCTAAATATTTTTGTTGTTTTGTTGTTGCAAATGAGTTGTGATATAAAATAGTGATAATCAAAGTTAAAAAATAAATTTACTCTGTATATCATAATAACCATTTTTTCTATATTAAGATACGGGGCTAGCAAGGCCAAAAAGAAAAAACTTTTGGTTAAAGTGGCAATAATCCACAACTCTTTGGTTCATATGTCAAGCTAAGGGTGTCAAATGAGAGATTTGGATTGAAATTGAACAAATTTAAAATCAATATTTGAATAGAGTAAACAACAAAAATTCCACTATTTTAGGAACTGATTATTTTGTTTCACACTAGTTTGCAATATTGTGTTCCTTAGGACCTTTCCCAAATATATATATCAAAGATACATGGGATTAAAATTAGATATAATTTATTTCAGATACATTGTATCCAAGTGAATTCGCATGTATCTTACTCTCCAACTGATCTCCCATTTATCTTGCTTGCCACAGAGTTTCATTGTCTTGTAGATGTACAACATAGATGCACTAAAAGTCTTTGATAGACCCCCCCCAAAAGGTGCTTTTCATTCACTATTGGCTTAGGGTGTCCTCCTCTAACTGAACAACTTCCAAGTCAAATATCTTTGCTTAAGCATTTCTTTCTTTAGAGGCCCCGTCTAAAGTTCTAATCCTTGCTTCAAGATTTGCTCTGGGAGAATGGCCCCACTTGATGTGATCGACGTCGCACCTCGACCTGTTCGTGCTGTCGAGCGAACACGTACTTCGAGGAGAAAGTGTTCCCCTGGACACACGAGCAATCCAACTCATAGGATTTCCTTTTTCTCTTCCCATTCTTACTTCTGTAAGTAATAAGGATATCTGAGAGAAATCTTACCCATACCCTATCATTTCTTTGGAATTGTCCGCTCATAGCATGATGGAAGTGTCCAATTATAGCACAACATATTGCTTCAATGGCTCGATATGAGAGACAACGAACTCTATAGCTTTGAGTGTCATATCTTCCTTAATTAAGTTGTTTATATTCTTATTTGTAACCCCTATTGCATCAATAGAAGCTCTTGATGCAATATCTGATGGTGAAGGCATTCCAGCAAGCGCTCTTACTCTAACAGAACTAGTGCCATCAACTTTAACTATCCTTATAGATAGGCGAAAGTCACCTCCTCTTCTTAGAGTCAAATAGTTTTCACTTCTTCAAATTCATTATATTGGGAGGCCTAACGAGTGACAATGATTAACAATCCAACTTGCTAATTCAAATTGTCTTTCAAAGAGATTCCCTATCTACTTATTTTTGGATGAAGACATATTGGCCTTATGATTGCTAATTGAGGCCTAAGGTAAAGCAGTAATTATATAAAATGTACTAGCAATGACTTTTGAGAAATTATTGATTCAAAACTTTTTATTGTTACACTCCCTCTCCACTATATCAAATAGCGCACTAGACTTAAGAGAAAGAAGTGTCGAATACAGCCAATCGCTGAGCTGGCCGAAAGAAGCAAGCAAAGGGTCTTACACTAAAGAAAAACCCCTATTAGTTCAAGCGGCACAACACCTTTGATCGATCATAGGGCCTATTCTACCCTTACTGAATTCATTCTACTAAAGCGTAACATAAAAAGCTTCTTCTCATCATGCATATCTTTAGTTTGGAAGTTCTAGAATCTTGTTTGTGAATTTCTATAACAAAGGAAAGCATCCTACCCTAATACGATGCCATTTGATTGAAACAAGTTTCGCGCTGCTCATCTCTCCTCGAGGCCAAAGACGGGGTCGAACCATCATTCCAGGATTTGCAGTCTGATATATTTCCATTATGTTACCTAGCCAAACCCGCCACTTCATGTGCCAAAAGTAAATAAGAACGGGCACCCCCTTATGGGTTGTATTCGAAGATTTAGAAAGAGATATTTTATGTCAGCAATAGAAAGCCAAGATTATGGAATTGTTAATTCTCTCTCAATGTATCTGTATTTTAGAATGTATCTTGTATCCTAGATACATATCAAATACATGTATTTAATGTGATTCGCTTGTATCTGGGATATATAGACTATCTTGCATTCTCCCTCACCTTCCTCTTATCTTACTCACTTTTTCCCCCTATTTTAGTGTATCTAGTAGTAAAAATACATGTATTTATTTTTGTGTATCTAACTTAAAATCTGCTATAGTGAGACAATATAATTCAAAATATAGGAAGAATCAGTAAATATGGAAGGACAATTAGATCATTTTCTTTTGAATATTTGATTTAGGATCGTTACTTCAAATGTCATATGAAAAACATTATTTGAGATTCAAGTCGTGACTTCAAAAAGAAATGTAAACTTGATTCGTAATTTTATATTTTATATAAAAAATGTGCATCATTTTAAATTTTGTAAAAGAAATCTCATGTTCAGTGAGAAGAGATTGTTTGTGTTATGCCAAAAGATTATTTATAAGAGTAACTATCTAATATTATTATTAGCTAGTGACTCTTTATAATCTTATGTGTATTTAAAAGTTTGTAATCATAATATTTATTTATAAAAAAAATAAGAAGATATGTGATTTATCAATGTGGCATCTTAGAATATTTTGATATTTTATTTATGAATTGTGGTTTGCTGATCATATAAGAATTAAGGAAATTTTGATTGTTCTCAAAATTTTTGGAGTTTATTATGAAAAAGATACAACTTAAGAAAATTCAAATTATATGTCCAAACAAATTTTAACTTTAAAAACAATCTAACTTTAAATTATGACTCCATATTTACATATCCAAATGACGCTTAATTAATGCATACTCACCAATGATGCATCGGATATATAATGATTATACATTATTATACATTAAGTGGTATATTTGACAACTAATAAAGAAGTAACTTATTTATGTAGTAATTTTTTATACAAATTAACGATAATATTTGATAGCTAGTTGGGAAGTAAGTTATTCATGTATAAATTTAATATGATGTTTGATTTAGAATTTAAAAAATTATTTAATTAATATATGTATAAATTATGAAAGAATTAGTGTGTTATCTTATACATGTATGATAAAAGATGAAATGATTAATATATGCATACCTTATTAATATGCACATAACTAATGTTCACATAACTATGGGCAGCTACCTGGCCCTAAAGGGGTTTGTTTGGTATAGGAGACGTGATAAACAAGGAGTTAATATCAACTTTTATTTTTACCTCTAATGTCATTCAACTATGAGTTTTTCTCTCAGGAAGTCACTAATCTTTCATTTTTAATTCAAAAGTCACTCAACTATCTATGTTTTACTTTCAAAGTCACTCAACCTATTTAATTAATTTTTATTTCTAATCAATACTCTACAAATTTAAAGTATTTTCATTTAAATTATTTAATCACCCATTACACTTGAACCAATCCGCTAAAAAAATATGGATCCAATTATTTGATTTTCTCAAATCAAATAATTTTTCATAATTGGCTTAGATCAACTTCAAGACAAGCCGTTAATAAATGAACCTCCGGTAATTCTCCCACGGGAGGACTAACCCCTGACCTAATTGAGATATTTTTTAGAATTTATTTATTTGTGGTTCGTTAATCTAATATGTTTTAGAATCATTTATTTAAGGACATTAAAACATATGTAAGTTATTTATTGTATTTTTTCTTAAATAAAGTATTATTTTGTGTCGAATTTCTAAATCTCGTAACTTTTAATTGTATTTAGGCTATTTGAATGTGATCTTGTCACCTGCAATGCATTTTTTATGCTTGTTTTTAAATTTGGAATCAAATAATTTTTTGTGAAAAAATTATTTGATATGAAAAATCAAATAATTAATTCCATATTATATTTTTAGTAAGTCTGATCAAGTGGGGTGAGTTATTAAAGGATTTAAATGGATATATTTTTAATTTTTAAAATATTGGTTAGAAATAGAAGTTAATTTAATAGGTTGAGTGACTTTGAGAGTAAAACTTTGATAGTTGAGTGACTTTTGAGTTAAAAATCAAAGTTGAGTAACTTTCTAAGAAAAAAATTAATAGTTGAGTGACTTTGGAGTTAAAAGAAAAGTTGAACGACTTTCTGTGAAAAAAATCATTAGTTGAGTGACCATCTGTGATATTAACTCGATAAACAAATTATAACATAAATTGAGATATTGCATAAATAATTAATTATCTCACCATATATATAGTATGATT
>JAOTQJ010000001.1:15590960-15601672 GCA_025642045.1 Solanum sejunctum | reverse complement strand
TATTTTTAATATTTAAAATATATAATTTTACTAAAATCCATGACCGATTTGAGTTTTTTTAATTATATTTGTAATAAGTAATGGCTGTATTTCTTCTTTACCATAAACAATTTATAAAAAGAATAAAATAAGGAGAAAATAATTTAGAAGGAGAAAAAAGAAAGAAAGAGCAAGAAAAAGAAGAAAAAACAGGAAGAAGGAAAAAAAGGAAGAAAGAAAGAGCAAGGGAAAAAAAAGAAAGAGCCAAATTTTAAAAAAAAAAGTGAAATAAAAAAATAAAATAAAAAGTAAGAGCAAAATAATATAGAAAATATAAGCAAACATTAGGGATAAAAAGGTACATTTGTTGGTCAAACATAAACATCTTTTAAGCTAAAAAGAAAAAAGTTGGGGGAGACCAACTTTTAACTTTTGACTTATTTTAAGTTATTTTTAACTAATTTTAAGCTAGTTTAAGATTTGTCAAACACTTCCAAAAGCTAAAAAGAGCTTAAAAGCAGGTTTGACCATCTTTTAAGCTAATCCAAACACCCTCTTGAGATGTAACTATATATGAACAAAGATTTACCAATCAAAAAGAAAGCTCATACTTTAATGCAAATAAAAATTGGGGATAATATAAATTTCATAATATAGATTAAAGATGTATTGTTGATCAAGAAGAAGCACCTAAATTAGGTAAAAGTTGATGAACTTTAAGCTCCAATCCAGATGCAAACTCAATTCTCTGCAAACAAAATGTTACTACCTTTTTTATTCTTCATAAAGCCAGTTTTTCCTTTACCTATGGAACTTTTAAAATTATTTTGGAACTGGTCTGTGATATCCATCAATGATTTGTGGGTGGAATTAAAGAAGGTTCATTTTTAACTACAGATCCATCATGCAATAAGACATTCATGTAGCAGCACAAAGAAGAGAAATAAATTACTTTTGTCAAGATATACTCGGCAAAATTCGTTCTTGTCGAAAATGGGAAAAAAATAATAGACATGAGAGGACAATCTAAACATCACGAAGAAACAGGTGAATCATATTGCAGAAAATAATATCATATGCAAAGCATCTTTTTTCAGTTTACTTGGCATACCTTGTCTATATTCTCCAACATAATACTTTTGACTTCAGACACTTGGGCTTTAACTTTTAATAGTTTCTCAATTTCGTCAGCGTGATCAATTATATACTGCATGTGTTCTTTCATGATAGGTCTGAAAAGTTGACATATTTTACCCATTATAGTTTGTGTAATAGAAAGCATCTGCAGTAGAATATGAGAATACATATTTTCTAAGTAACATACCCGAACTCTTTATTAAGACTTTTAGCCACAGCGGTATCTGCTTTACCACCACCATATCTTTTCTTAAAATCAGCTCTCACGCGTTCCAAAAATGCAATTGAAATTTGCTTCCCCACAGATTCTTTGGAAACCACACAATAAGCTGCCATAATTAACGGGCATTAAATCAGACTTGTACAAGGTTCAGCTGTTGCATCAATCTATAGTATAAGACAGTAGGGAGGAACTAAAGTGAAAGGAGGTCAATAACAGAGCAAAAAGGCGATTAATCACTTCTCTGCAAGCATCAAGCCATAGCAAGCTCAAACAGATTAACTAGGGAACACCAGACAATATAGCTTTTTGACTCTCGACAGTAGAACATATATCTCTTTTTTTGATAGGATCACTTGACCATATAGCTAATGATGTCATTTACTTCCTTTGTCCAAATTTATATGACTCAATTTCTTTTTTGATAGAATCACCAGACCATATAACAAGGAATGACATGCTTCTACGTTTAGTAACAATTTAACTTTAAAATGTCTATTTTATCCTTAATGAAATGATCTGTAGCCACCCACAACATCTATGATATTTTAGACCACAGGTTTCACTAGATTTTCTTGCTTCCTTAAACTACGTGTCAAGTCAAACTATATCACATAAATTGAAACAGGAGGAGTAATAATTTAAGTGGTAAAGGCTCTTTGAAATAATCCGCAGACACATTGTCAGAAAAAAGTACTCCCTCTGTCCCAAAAAACTGTCTTGATTCAGAATATGAAGGTCAAACTAACTAATGTTTAGTGTGAATTTGAACATAGAATCTTTATCTTTATCAATTCTTTTACATGTTTAGATACTACATAAAAAGTACTATAAGTCATAGATAACAATTTAAAATATTTAGAAAGTATATGAAAAATATTATGGTCAAAGAAAATATCCTTTGACTGTTCAAATAGTAACCTAAGACAATCTTTTTGGGGGCAGAGGAAGAATATTATTTGCCTAGGCACTTCAGCAGCCTATAGATTCCTTGAGATCGGGACTTGACTTCAACACTGTTTATCCTTTTTAGATAGAAGAGCAGCCAGGAACTGCAGTACACACCAGAGTTATGTATAGAGCCAGGAACTAGTAAGACCGTCAATCATCCACTCAATCTGAACTCCAACATGACCCAAAGTAAGTAGAAATTATCCCCTGAATACAATTTATATCCCTCTATTTGACTGTCTATGAGCTCCTTCTCATCTCACTGTAGCCTCCTAAACCTACAGAGCACAAAATCTTGACCGGTAGCTCTGTGTAGAACTTCCACTAAGATTAGAGAGCCAAGTCATGCCTTAATTATTTATAGCTACAATTATATCAGTATGTATTTGAAAATGAAAAGTAAAAAAAACTACACTTCATTTAGGATGGAGTGTGTGTCATCGATTAATTTGGAAACATATCCCCTTTTTTAGTATTTTGTTAGAATTTAGATTACTTTCTCTACGTATAAAGAATTTTGGCAATTCAATAAACCACTAGAATCTCAGATGGAGCCAAAGATTCACTCTTTTTTGGCTTTGGGGTATGATGGAATAAAGCAAAATAGTTCTTTAAACTGTCTGCGCTTCTTTCAATTGTGAAGTAGCAGTTAGTTAATGCAACTTTCGACGCTCATCATGGGTCATCCGGAAACAGACGCGCTATGTTTTTAAACATAGGGGTCAGGCTGCATACATCTGACCTCCCCTTACCCCGCAACGGGCCGGAGCCTTTGAGGCATTGAGGTAATGTTATTGTTGTACGTATAAAGAAAATTGACTATTCCACAAACAGAAAGACAGAACATCCACCAAAGTTGTTCTCCCACTTCCCATCAGCTAATTCTCTGGCGATTCCATTGTCTGACAGACGAATCTCAGCTGATCCCTCATAGAGATTTCACATCCTATATCTATTAAATTCAGCTTATAATACTAGCTTCCCAAAACTAAACCGAATTCCCAGTTAGGACCATCCGTCATCATAAAAATAAATGCAGATAAGTGAAAAAAATTAAAACATAAAACACAATGGGTGAAAGTGATGCCTTAGCAAGGATGAAGGAGTATGTATCAATCAACACCTCAATCCGAAACTAATTGGAGTCAGCCATATGTATTCTCTCCTCTCTTGTAATTTGGCTACTTATACACTGTCGTTTGTATTCATTTATCTCCTGTAATTCGGCTATTTTTAACACTATTGTCAACATACCACAACCCTCTCACTCATATGCGCTTGTGGCTGCCTCGCTAAGATATCATGGTTGAGCTTGTCAACTTTGCTAGCATTTCACCACAGCCCTGAGAGTAGATTTTGAAATTCATCTTCAAATATCTATTTGGCCCTAAACATTGATCACTTTTTTATTATTTTTTTTCTGATTTGCTCTGAATATCCAAATCTCTTAGAGCCCCGACTAATCCCGGGAGTACACGAGCCCTCGGCAAACAGTCAAACCAATCATTGTTGAATTTAGTTAGCCTTTGGCCATAGACTTTAAAAAATTTCAAGTAAAATGCATGTCCAAACACAACTTCAAATTTCAAAAACCACAATTTTAAAAACTCAAATTTCATGTTTCAAGTTTCAATTTCAAAATTTCTGTTTTACCCCTCAATGAAACATCCAATTATCCCAAGGACAATACTCGCAGCACACTTTCAACATTAAAAGAGATGTAACATGTTCACATAAGTTGCCCCATTTTTCTTGGCACAATTACCCCAATAAAAACTCCACCTTTTCCCCTGCAACTCAAGATCCATGAATCCCCATTTCAAATCCATGTAAAATGAAGTGTATAAAGAATGCAAAAAAGATGCGAGGAAAATTTACCATAACCATCTTGAACAAGGAAGTTAAAAGTATGGTGATCACAATTATAAGTGAACTTATTGTTTGAAGAGGGCAATTTCTGCAAGCACTGAGCTGCAATCGCCGGGAAGTTTCCGGTGAACTCTGTGTACTCAGCTAGTACCATAGTACCACGAGCAACAAAGCTGTAAATGAAAGATTCTTGACCCATACTAAATTAAAGGCGGAGATGCACGGCGGCGGAGTATCACCGGGAGGTTGTCCGGAGCTTTTGTAGAGTCTGGTTATTAATAATCGTTTTTTGCTTTGTGATTAAGGCAAGGTATTTATTTTCTTTTGTAATTTGTAATATGTGATTTGTATAGAAGTGAACGGCGCCGTTGTAGTTTGAATAGATCAACAAAATGGACTTTCTTTGAAAAATATTATATATTTCAAAGATATCTAGAACAGAATGGGGCTTGAAAAGAAAGAAGAAAGGTATATTTACATTCGGCTTTGGGAGACAAAGATTGCCTTCCGCGGCTTGAATTGGTATCCTAATTTGACCTACCACTTTATCAATAACAAGTCCACATAATATTAATTAGCTTTCTCTTTGTTGTGAATTAAACTCAAAAGTTGGGTTCAACATAACCAACATGGAAATTTGTGAGTTTTTCTTTTTCAAAATGTAAAAAGTTTTGTTAAAAGCCTATAGTCGGATTTAATCAGGACTCTAATGTGATCTTTGAACACCAAATGAAAAATCAAAAATAACATCACTCGTATGTACTCATAAATAGTGCTTGTTTTTTTTTAAAATATAGTGAGATTCTTTTTTAAAAAAATTGTAATACATAATATTTTTCTTTTAAAATATAACAAAATATATTCTATTCGTGTATATATAAAATTTAATCTTATTGAAACTATATAGATAAAATTAGATGATTATAATTGTATGTATGTCTCAACCAAATATATGTGTGTATGTAGTTTTAAAGCAGAAGTTTTTTTTCAGTTTTTCATCCAGTGTTTGGTGTCGATATTGGAGTCCAACTATTCAGGATTTATGCCGCGTAGGGCCTCATGCCAGGGAAAGCACTCCCTTTCAAAGATTTTTTTCATATTCAGGGCTCGAACCCGAAATTTCTGATCAAGGGATTAGCACCCCCATCTAGTGCATCACATTCTTTGGTGGTTCAAAGCAGAAGTTTTTTTTTTAATTTTGATAAACAAGAATAATTGTATTAATAATTAATATGCATCATTATAAAAAAATGACAAATTTGAACCTGATTAGAAAAGGAGAGAGTTCGTAATACTATTACATATATTTCTGACCTCTTGGATATATGTGTGACCAACTGTATGTGTTTTCAAAATAAGAATGGGATCATGTGAAGATAATAAGTAGTGGTTATATGTACTATTAACTTTATATACACTATATTGATTTGTATGTGACGAATATATAAATTGTATATTATAATATTAGTGGCAAAGTTTGTGCATTGTATGGATTAAATATATATTATTTTTTTCTCAATTTATGGGATTCAGGTAGAATTTAGAGATTTAATAATTTTAATATAATTTTAAATATTTTAAGTTGCTATTTATTTGATTTATAGTATTTTTAAATAATTATCAAATAATATATATTACTCTCTTCGTCCCAATTTATATAGCCTTAATAGAATTTCGAGAATCAATCAAAATATTTATATGATTTCTAAATATTTAAAATTATTAATTATTATGATTTACAAATTCTTTTTACGTAATTTTAAATAATATGTGTCAATGTCAATCCATCTGTCTCAATTTATGGGACACTAATAGAATTTTCAAAGTCAATCGAACTTTTTGTATGTCTTTTAGTTATTTTAAACTGTTAATTGTTGAGATTTATGATATTTTTATGTTGTTTTCAAATAAATGTTACTTTATCTATTGCATTTTATGTGGCACCAATAAGATTTTAATACTCAATCAATTTCCTTTACATGTCTTTTAAAATTAATTATTGAGATTTATCATATTTTTGCATTATTTCTAAATACATGTTTCTTTTTCTCTCCCATTTTATGTGGCACCAATAAAATTTTTAAATCTTAATTAATTTTTTTCACATGTCTTTTAAATAATTTAAGTTGTTAATTATCATTTAGATTAAATTTTCACAGTTTTAAAATTTTTTTTTTTCTAAAAATAGGAAAATCAAGAAAAAAAATATCGAAAAAGTATAGATACACCTTAAGTTGCTCAAGCAGGCATGTTGACCTGCTCCCAAAACAATCACAAAAAATTACCAAATCACCCTTGAATTTTTTATACAATTTTTATATATAAAAAAAATTAAAAATAAAATAAATAAATTAAAATGGAGGAATCATATGAAATTACAGATATACTCTCAATCTGCTCAAGTAGGCATGTCGATCTGCTGGCTACTTGAGCAACTTCATTGCTACTTTAGTCACAAGGTTATCTCGATTTAGGTGATATCCATAGATCTTTTATATATTTTTTTTATTTTTAAGTTGTTAATTATTGTGACTTATAGCATATTTTATTTTATTCCTAAATAACTTATTTTATTCAAATTTCTTTTGCACATATAAAATTTTGAAAGTCAATCAAAATTTATATTTATTTTTTAAAGTAATTTAAATTGTTAATAGCTAAAACAGCTAGAAAAATAATTTATTAGGGGTAATATTATAAAATCAATCACTTCAAGCAGGCACGTAAATGGGCAGTTACCTTTAAGAAAAATAATTTATAGGAATAATAGTGTAATTTCATATCTGAAGTAGATGAAGAAATAATTAATAGAAACGATATAGTAAAACAAAACAACTAAAGTAGGCATGTTAATCGATAGTTGCTTTTGAAAAAAATAATTAATTAGGGACAATATAATAATCGAAGAAATTTGGAGGAAAAGTAATTAATTAGGGGCAATATTATAAATTCATAGCTACAACAACTGAAGAAATATAACTAGTAGAAATGACATAGTAAAATCATGTAGACACATCAATAGTTAGCTACCTACTTCAAGCAGCTAAAGCAGGTAGGACATCCTAAGCTGTTCAATTTTAACGGCTTATTAAATAAGGGAATGTATATGCGATGATCTTTGGTAAAGTAACATTAATTCTTCAGCGGCCAACTAAAACACTGACGGGCAAATGGGATTGGAGTGGACAGTGATTGCTAGAAATTTTATACACCGATATATATATATATAACAATAATATACCAATAAGTGGGGGTTAGGGAGGGTAAAATATAAGTAGACCTTTCTATTACATCATAGAGATAGAACGGTTATTTTCGAAAGATCCTCGTCTCAAAAATATCAAATCCCTAAAGCAGAAGATACAAGATATGAAAGCATACGATAATATATAAAAATGGTAACAGTAACAAATATAAGATGTACAATAACAACATAAGATATAAAGACACGACTAATCCTACTAACCTACTATATTACTAGGTCAAACATCATCCTACTCCTACTAGCCTATTAACCTTCTACCCTAATACGCGACCTTCACTCCTTTCTATCTAAGATCATGTCCACAGTAAGATAAAGTTGCATCATATCCTGTCTAATTACCTCCCCCTAATACTTTTTTTCGGTCTACCTATACCTCTCTGCATAACTCCTAAATTCAACCTCTCGCACTCCTAACAAGAGTGTTGACACTTATTCTCTGCACATGCCCAAATCATTACAGTCTCATTTTTCTCATCTTATCAGCCACAAAGGCCAACCCTAACTTCTCTCGAATGGTCTTATCTCTGCAACCTACACCTTCTAGATATGAGCTTTTGATTGCCCAGCACTCTACCCCATAAAGCAATGACGGTCTAAGCACCATTCTATAAAAACTTATTTCTAATTTTAGATGGTATCTTCTTATCACACAATACTCTAGATACAATCATCCACTTTATTCATGCTACTTCAATACGATGTATGATATTATCATTGATATCACTATTACCTTGGATGATAGATATTTACAATTTTAAAGCTTTCTCTCTCAGGAATAGGCTTAGTGTCAAGTTTCACTTCAATGTTGCTTCATCCCTAATAAATGCTCTCCTATTCCGACTTCCCCAGATCTTCCTGTAGCACAATCAAAACAACAATAGGTTCTGTCTCTGCAAGGATGGAGCGCCAGAAGTTTTTTTTGAGAATTCAAGAGAAGATCATGGCGAGACGAGCCATTTATCATTACGAGAGGTGTCAAGTGGAAGTACAGTGATGTATGCAACTGAGGCATCCTAACAGACCGATAGACTTGAACCTTGTTCCTACATGACCTGGTCAAATAGCAATACTGAATTTACACTCAAGTATTCTGTTTTGGTCCAAACTCAACTTGTACTTTTTGGATCTCAAAGTATGTCTCCAAACCTCCAATCTATCATTAACTTTATTTTTGGTCTAATCAATTAGTACTATGTCATCCACAAATAACATAGACCATGAAATCTCCTCCTGAATAGATCATGTCAACTCATCCACCATTAAGGCAAACAAAAAAGGGTTTAGCATAGATCTTTGATGAAGTCCCATCTCAACAGAAAAATACTCTGAGTCTCCTCCCACCGTCTTTAACCGAATTTTGGTTCCATCATACATGCTTTTTATGACCCTAATATATTATAATGACCCAAGCCTAAGGCCTAGTTATCGTACGACAAATAGGACACCCATAGGCACCTCCTCAAGCCATCTTTGCATATTAAGCATTCATAGGCTAAAAACTCATACATTTGCAGAAGTAAATGAGGTAAGGACTATGGGACATCATTTGAAATAACAACATCATCTTGAAACATACATGATGTCCATAGACATACCAACTAGACCACAGATAAATAAAAACCAATAAACGGTCGGTTCCATCAATTAGAAAAGATTCTAAACTTTAATAATATAAAAAGTAAAAGCCTCTAAAAATTAACATATACATCAAGTCCAAAATATATAGCAAGAAAGGAAATAGGTGGAGTCCCGAACTAAGGACTCACCACAATAAAACTAGTCTTGAACGTAAGAAGAACTAGCTACAGCCAAGGGAGGAGCACATGTCCCTACATGGTTAAATCATATAGGCAAAATATGCGTTAGTACTTTTGGAATATAGTAAGTATGTGAGATACAATGCAAACATGAAATTGTAATATCATCATTCATAAGTTAAAGACTTTAATGCATGAAATATAAAATACAACCTTTATATGAGCTTAAGCATGTACAAGAAATTACGCTCAATGTGAATGCAAGTAATGCATAAGTGAATCACATATGATGGAACATATACACTGATCACAGACTGTAGGAATAGATGATAATCGATGTATAAGACCATGTGAGCTATTACATAGAATCCAACATATCCTCCTATGTTGGCATGGGGAGACCACTTGCTGGCTGGACTCCGTCATATAACATGCATCATCATATATCAAAAATGGCCTATGTGAATCTACTAGCCTAACTTTCAAGGGGTCCTATAGTGAAACATAGTTAATGGGGCAAGGGGTAGCTTCTAGGGTGCCCTTATCGAACCCCACCTCAAAGCTTTATGCAGTGCTAACTCATTCTATGGAATTATTTTGAATATGAAAAACTTAGTCAAATTATGACATTTAGAATCATAAGTTTCAATCTCAAGAGTATTTTGAACTTAAGGAGCCACCAAGTGAGACTTGTCCTTTCATCATGGGGACTATCATAAACATCAGTTAGGGCAATGTCATTATGCTTATATCTTTAACAAATCATAAACTTAAAACCTTTCTTTCGTGCGCTAATCATTATCATATATCATGCAAGACTTGATTGAAATTTAGTGGACTTAGGCATAAGTTGAAATATTCGTAAATCATGTGATTCATGCATGATCATAGGAAAATATGCTTGTTTAAAATGTCCAAAATGGCCTGCACTTCATCATTCAAACCCACATCATTGGGATCATCACTATCAACAAAAAATACATGAAAGTACTTAATAGAATATCACATGATTACTTGAACATATGTAGTAGCATAAAACATCATGAAATCATCATTAGCATGCATGATTGTATTTAAGGAACTTAAAGAAAATGTAAAAGCTTTTATATAGGACTTTATGGGTGAAAGGAGACCCACAAATGAACTCATATACCTTGGGTGAAGTCTATGAAGAAGAAATTTGCTATTATGGAAGAGACCCTTGAAAACCCTAACCTCCTAAACTTGTTCTTGAAGAGAATGAATGTCATAAGTATTGAGAGAAAGTGGAAGAATGAAAAAAATAAGAATCCTGGGGCTTTAAGGTCTGATTAAAGGCCTAAGAAATTTCAAAAATGACGTAGTTTGGGGACAGGATTGGTGAAAAGGACAAAGTTACCCTTCATTAAAATTGTCAAACATAATCCGCAAGACCCCGATTACGGACCATGGATAGAACCATGAACCGTGTTTCTTATTGTTATACCAAAAAATGGCTTTTGAAAAAAAGAAAATAATTCGAAAATCAAAAATCGATTTAAACTCAATTAATTTG
>JAOTQJ010000001.1:15554306-15570678 GCA_025642045.1 Solanum sejunctum | reverse complement strand
ATTGCATCCTACATACTTAGTACATTCAAAAGTACTAACGCATACTATATACCTACATGATGTCACCATGTAGAAACCGGAGTCCCACTTGATCATCCTTCTCCACGTAGCTAGTACTATCTATGTCAAGCTAGTTGGTGAGTCCTCTATTCTAGGGACAATGCCTCCACTCGTATGCTATGTATTAAGGCTCTCTTTTCTTGATGTACGTTTCTTATCGACTATGAGGGTGAGGCGGGTTGTATGTCTTGGTCCCGCTAAGTTCTATGTTTAGAGGTATTTTCGGCACGTTATGTATTTTTGCCATGAGCCTTAACTCTCTTGTTTGATGTTTATGTTATGAAAGCTTTCCTTTAGTCCTTTTTCCTTATTTCTAATTCAATTATGTTGTTTAATTGCTTTCATGACAAATGATGTGTAATGATATGTTGAGGCTTATTTGGGGTCCCTTCGAGTTCTTCATTTACTGTGTCACATCTAGGTCCTAGGCTTGGATCGTGACAATCACAATATAAGGATGGATGACATTCCACTTCTCACTTTTGTGGCTAGATATTGGACTCTACTTGTGAAGACTTGGTGAGTTACCATGCTTTGGTGACAAGCCCACATATTTCTTTCTTATATTGATGTTTCTAAGACTTTGTACTTTCGAATATTGAGGTGAGCTAGTAAAGCTATGTTCTAGTCCTCTCTAAGGTCAAGTATGTAGAGGAATGTATTGGACTAAAGATGTTGTAATTCCCCTGAAGGGAAACATTTGACTCTTATGATGATATGTTCCACTTACTTACTCCTATATATGCTTATTTACCTTATGTATGCTTATGATATGAACAAGAAGCTTGGATGGGGTGCCTTCGTGTGTCACATTTGTCGTGTCACTGTTAGGCCCTACATTTGGTTTGTGACATTAACTCGCTTTCTAAGCGTGAAGTTATTGGACCTATAGTCTAAACTCCTGATGGTGTAAAATCAATTGGCTATAACTGGATTTTTATATGAAAGCAAAATGAAATTGTAAGATACAAGGCATGCTTTATTGCACAAGGATTCTCTCAAGGTCTGGTGTCAACTATGATAAAACATATTCATTGGTTATGGATGCAATAACTTTTTGATATCTCATCGGTTTACTTGTACATGAAAATCTTAAAATACATCTAATGGATGTGATTACAGTTATCTATATTGTCACGACCCAAGCCTAGGTCCTAGACATGACATGGCGAATGGGGAACCCGAAGGAACCCCAAACAAGCCTCTTAGCTTATCACATACACATTCTTGATTGCAGAAGCAAACTAATATAACAAACATGTAATAATAGAACTAAGGGAAGCGGGACTAAGGGAGTATTTCATAATATCATAAGTATAATAGGAGTCAAGTTCATAAGTATAAGCCAACATAATATCC
Source organism: Solanum sejunctum (assembly GCA_025642045.1). Taxonomy (NCBI): domain Eukaryota; kingdom Viridiplantae; phylum Streptophyta; class Magnoliopsida; order Solanales; family Solanaceae; genus Solanum; species Solanum sejunctum. The sequence goes on along the minus strand of JAOTQJ010000001.1, from coordinate 15,569,259 downwards.
AACAACACCTTTACTAGTAAATGGAGCGGCGGGCAAGATATCTCCGGGGCTCACTCTCATAGATGAGTATCCAAAAATATATATATGATAAAGTCTTAACATAAATACAAAAGAAGATAGATATTGTCTTCGGATATGAGGACTCACCAAAAGCTAACTTCAACGATCCAACTAGCCACGTGGAGAAGGAGGATTAATAGGAGCTTCGGTTCCTACATGGTGATATCGTGTAGGATAGAGTATGTTTTAGTACTTAGAATGTACTAAACATTAGGGGTGTAATACAACATGGATCATAAGCATAATAATCAATATGCATAATCATAATCGATAAACGTAAGCGCAATATGACATGTATAATTAGTGCTTAGGTGTAAACATGCTTGAGAATAATCATACTTGCATAACTTGTTCAACACAATATAGTGACATGAATAGCTCATCCAAATACCTTGTACTAGAGGGTGAAGAATATAGCATAGGTCATAACCCCTTCTAGTAGGTAGTGGATAGTACATGAGAGTGAAGATATAGCATAGGTCATGATCCCTTCATATAAGCATAATATATTGCATAGCATTAATTTGTACATGAGGGTGAGGGATACAACATAGTTCATAACCCCTTCATGTAGACATTTGCCTTGTACTAGAGGGTGAGGCATACAACTTAGTTCATAACCCTTTCTAGTAGGCATCATAATTCACATGAGAATAAAACATAGCATAAGAGCTCAATAATTCACTTGAAGATCATAGCGACTTATCATGAATTCAATCCATGCTTAGGAGCCCATAATTTATCATAAAAACACTTGTCTTGCAAATCACGCAATAGCCATTCATCAACATAAGATTCATAATCATGCAAATTTACTCAAACATGGTGGGTATGCATACTTATGCTTAAAATCATGCAATTTAGGAGTATAAGACAAGAAGAAGTAAAATCAATTTAAGTGAAGTCATTTAAATCAACCCACCAACATAGTAGTAAAACTCCAATTTGGGTATCTTTAAAACCATCTTAAAATTCACCATCATTCGTAGTCTCATAATTCATATCATGCATAACCTCAATAGGTATAAATCAACTCATGGAAATAGCTTTCATAGACATTCACGTATATTTAATCAACACTTGAAGAATCCAAACTATAATCATATTTATAATGCATAAACAAGTTTACCCATAAACTATCTAACATTAAAATCATGAAACTTAATAAAGAGGAGAGGTTTGGCTTCATGGGTGGAAGAAACCTATGAATAAAACCCACATATCTAAACTTAGACTTTCTTAAAATTGACTTGAGGAGGACTTGAAGCTTAGAGTAGGCTCTTGAAATCCAAAACTTGTTCTTGAAATCCTTGAATTTGAATGGGAGGTTTGATGATATTTTTGGAAAGGTTTAGAGAGGATTTTAAGGTTCTAGAGTTGAAAAATGGCCAAAGAAGGAGGGTTTCACATTTAAATGGGCATTGTATTATTACCTAAATGTCTTGTACAAAACAAGCAAAACAGAAAATTTTTGCATTGGTTTACACCCTAGGCGCGATGCAAACTAGTCGTGTATGCCCCAAATGTATTGATCTGTGAACGCGGCCTGGGGAGCGAATGCATACTGTCTCGGTTCCCTTTTGCAAAAATTATTTTTTGCTAAGGGTCTTCTAAAATTTGGGAGATTTATTTTTCTCACATAATTTGTTTTCTAAACAAGAATATGAAGTTGAATTTTTAAAATCATACATAATTTTTGAGATATTCAAGAAATACACTTATGGGGCATTCTGAAACACATGAGGGGTGTTACATATATGGTTCACTTGATAATAAAATTTATATGAAAATTCTAGAAGGATTCAAGTTGCCAGATGCATATACTTCCAAATCTCGAGAGATGTTCTTAATCAGATTACAATGATTATTGGATGGTCTAAAACAATCAGGACGCATATGGTATAATCAACTTAGTGGATACTTGATGAATAAAGGTTATATAAATAATGTCATTTGTCCTTGTATTTCTATTAAGAAAACAAAATCAGATTTCATTATATTGGTCATTTATTTGGATGACATAAATCTCATTGGAACCCTTGGAGAGGTCCAAAAGGCAATTGAATATCTAAAGAAAGAATTTGAGATGAAAGATCTTAGAAAGACAAAACTTTGTCTTGGTCTGCCAATTGAATAATTAACCAATGGGTCTTCATCCACCAATTTACCTATACTAAGAAAATTTTAAAATGATTTTACATAGACAAAGCACATCTATTAAGTACTCTAATGGTTGTTCGATCACTTGAAGTGAAATAAAGATCTGTTTCAACCTCTAAAGGAGAATAAAAAAAAATCTTGATCCCAAAGTACCACTGTAATGATCCCCAATTTAGGAGCCTAAAATGCAGAAAAGTTGGTTGAAACTGACCTGAAGTCTAGTTTACGGCAGTGACTTACGGCACGTAAGTGAACATATGACTCATAAGTTTTGTTCTTAAACATATAACTTTGAGAAAGGGAAATGTTTCCAAGTGTAGGGTAACCCATAGATCAAGTGAAGACCCTAGAATAATACAACCCATATGTGGGGTCGTGAGTTAGACTATTAGATATAAAGAAAATTTAGAGATTTTTGAAGGATGACCTATATGTTATCAGATGGCCCATAAAACTAGGATATAACTCATATGGTTCTTCATGGAGTAAGGCCAAGGATAAGACGAAAAATGGCTAAGTGTGAAAGGACTCTACAAGTCCAACCACAGCGCATAAAGGATTATACGGCCCGTAATATCGCTTAGTAGCTTTAGGTCTAACAATTAAGAATTTCAGATGTATTATCAGACGAGAGGGACTTATGGCTCGTGGGTCAAATTACGGCCCGTAATCCGGGTTACAAGGTTGATTTCGACAATTTAAATAAGGGGTAATTTTGTAATTTTTATCCTTTCTATTTCTAAACTACATTATTTTGGGGGCAAATAAGGGACCCTATATCGGTCTTTAATCTCTAAGATGCCCCATTCTCTTCATTCTCTCAACTCTACATCTTTTTAAGTCAAAAAAAGGAGCTCGCAAGAGCAAGTTAGGGCAAGGCAAGGATTCCAAGGTTTCTTCATTAAAGGCTTCAATTTCATTTTTCTCTAGTTTCCCCCAGGTATGTGATTTGATTTATAGGTATCCTTCCACTCATAAAATTTCTTAATAAGTATTTTACCTTTTCTTTAAGTTCCTTAAGTTGATGTAAATACTTATGATGATTTCATGATATTTATAGTATTAAAAATGATACTTATGAAGTTCAACAACTATTTTGATATATATATAATAATGATTCCATGATGGTTTTCGATCTGATTAAGGTGAAGAGTTTTCGATGTTCCTTTAAAAGTGAAGTTTTCTTATGACTTATGTCATTTATGATTGTTCCATGATAAAGCGCAACCCACCTAGTTTTCAAGAAAAGTTTTCTATGATTTATGACTATGATTAGAGAATTAATGAAGAGCTTCAAATCTAAGTTTATCAAAGATATGAATAAGACGATAATTGTCCTAAAAGATGTTTAAGAAAAGACCTCAAGATAAAAGGACAAATCCTCACTTGGTGGTTCCTAAGTTTCGAGCTACTCTTTTTGATTACTACTTATGATTCTATGATATGTTTTAAAGATTCTATGGGATGACTTAAAATCGAGAGGACTAGAGATTGGGACTTATTCCATTAGTTAAGGCATGATCCCTTGAAGCTAAAATCTCAATGTCCCTAACTATGTGTCATCATAGGAGCCTTTGTAGGCTAGGCTAGTGGATCCACGTAGGTCTAAATATTATGAAGGATGTAATTGCAAAGTTACTAAGTTTTGGATATCTACCTTGACAAGTAGATTCTCTTTTTCCCAATGAAAGGAGTGCATTGGCCTTTTTCCAATGGATGGAATTCATTGGATTCCATGCAGTAGCTTACATGGTCTTATTGTTGGTTAACGTCTATTCCCATAAGCTTTATGATCTTATGTTATATTTTCACTATATGTGCTTCCTTATGCATTATATCATATTGATTTCGAGCCATATTTCTTGTGCATGCTTAACCTTACTTTATATATCTTTTATCATAGGTATATTATATGTTATGTTCAGTAATAATGGCATTACAATTTTATCCATGCATTTCATCTCATATACTTAGTATATTCCAATGTACTAACACATATTTTACCTACATGATTTAACCATGTAAGGATCGACACTTCTCCACCGGCTTGTGGTTAGTACTCAGTATTCAAGTTTAGCTTTATTATTCGTGGTGAGCCCTTAGTTCGGGTCTCCTCTACTTTTTAATTCTATCTTGTATGTTTGCTTTGATTTAAGAAAATGTATTTGTAGCCCTTCTGAGGCGTTTACTTTTTATGTTGCACTGTTTTAGTCTTCTTTCTATTTGATGAAGATCAACCGATACTGATTTATGATGTAGTTGGTATACATATGGACAAACAAGATGATTGTAGTATTTTTACTATTTTTTTTATGTTGCTTCATTGTCAAATTGGCCCTTAGCCCATTTTCCTTAGTTTTTTCGCAAATTATTTTCGTTTAGCACCTATGAATGCTTGAGATACTTGAGATGACTTGGATGAGGTGCCTTCGGGTATCTCATTCATCGTGTGATGACTAGGCCTCTAGATCGGATCTTTTGTATCTTAGTAATACAAGTAGATCTAATATAATATTTTCCCATCAACTTGCTAGCAAGATATAGCTCTTCTACGGAGACACTGAAATGGTGTCAAGCATATTTTGTAATATCTAAAGAAAACTATTAATATGTGTCTGTTTTATACTGACAAAGGTTGTGCATATCTTATTTGTTATGCAGATGTAGGTTATTTATCAAATCCACATAACGCTTGATCTCAAACAAGCTATCTATTGACATATAGAGGAACTGTTATATCATGGCGATCTACAAAGTAGAATCATGCAGAGATAATAGCGATTGATGAAGCAAGTAGAGAATGTGTGTGGTTGAGATCAATGATACAATTCATCAAAGACAGATGCGGCCTGGAAAGTGATGTCAAAGTATCCATGATCATATTTGAAGGCAATGTTACATGCATAGCTCAATTAAAAGGAGGCTTCATAAAAAGAGATTGAATGAAGCATAATTTACTAAAATTATTCTTCACACATGATCTCTAGAAAAATAGTCATATTGACGTACAACAAATATATTCAAGTGATTACCCAAAATATTTATTCACCAAATCTTTACCAGCCTCACACTTGAATAGATGATACACAATATTGACATGCGAAGACTCCACGCTTAGATCGTGATCTTTATCAGGAGGAATAGAATGTGTGTTGTACTCTTTTTTTCTTGACCAAGGTTTTACCCCACCAATTTTTCCTGATAAAATTCTTAATGAAACAGCTAGCAGTGCATATCAAGTATAATTACATGTACTTGTTTTTTAATTAGGATTTTTCTTTTACTAGACTTCTAAGGGGGAGCGTTGTGAAATAATGTTAGATGTCCATGTCAAGCTTGGTAAGTGAGTTCTCCCATATAGCTTGATAAGCAAGATTTTTCATTTATTGTAGTAAATTACTCATGTTCCTTTGAAAGCCACAAAACCCACTTCACTATAGTAATATATCTACTTTAAGCATGTTATTTATCTTTAGCTATATACAAAAAGAGTTACTATATTATTTGGTTTGATCACGTATATTATTTACCTATTTCTATTGTAAGATATATATATATACTGAAAAAGTATGAAACAAAAATAAAAGAATGATCCATAGTTCCCTCCTTTCCTCTTTTCCCTTTGTTAATTTTAGTTACCTCTTGTTTATTTCATCACACGTGCCACTTTCTTCAAATGTAAAAAGTTTTTTTTGTCATGATGCAGGAAACTAGACATTAATGTAGTACCCTCTTGCAGGTCACCACAATTTAGAAATCTCATATGAGAACTGATTGTATCATAATTTCAAACTTTAATTATCTTCAGCACAATTTGGAAAACCCATATGAGAACTAATTGTATCATAATTGCAATCTTTAATTATCTTTCTTTAATTTGTCGTGACCTCTTGACACACTAAGACTCAGAGTAGATTGTTGAAATCTATTACTGTTAAGTGTGGCTCAATTTATGGCATAATAATATGATTTAAATTTTAAATATATCTTAAATAAGTATCTAAACATATTTTGTAAAAAGATATTTTGACAATGTAGAGAAAATAGAATAATCTAGAATTATGAGGAAAAGCATCATTAGATATTCATATATTCTAGATATTTATGTATGTTTTCTAGAATGTTCCCAAACAAATATAAATAGGGGAGTCCTACCTCATTTGTAATCAAGCAAAAACATCAATACAAAGAGGTTCATTTTTATAACCACCTTCCATACTCTCTCATATTATCCTTCACACATATTTCTTATTTATATATTGTGAGAGTTTGTTACTTTTCTTACTATCTTAATATTTGATATATTCTAATATTCTCATAATATACATATTATTCATATTCTATGTTCCTCATTTTGTTAATTATCTCGCATACATTCGTTCATATTCTCAAATTTCTCACTTTATACACACTTTCGCTCTCGCTCCACTCCCAAAAATTATGACAAGGCTTTCGTAATACACACTCACATAGAATTCCGACGAAAGGAAATATGTCATTATCAATCAAATAAACACTCACTAATATACGGTTAAGATTATTGAAAAAATCAGTAGCCTGGAGATGAAGTTTCAGTAAAGCTTGAGGCATATGGATACACTGTCATCAAGAATATTTGGCCCACACAATTAACTATATTTATTAGGCATATCCACAAGATTCTAGAAAGTACAACCCAACAAATTAAAAGGAATAGGAAGAACATAAAGGGCTAGTTAGAAAACTTTGCTTGTTAATTCGCTACCGTTCCATCAGCCATGTTTGTATATAGAGGTTTTAATTTGATGGTTAGTTAAACGACTAGTTTGACTCCTTCAAATTTCTGTCTAAATAATTTACTAAACAATAAGTATATGTAAATTATTATACTTCAGAAAGAAAGCTTTTCCAAACCAACATGGGCATTTCCTTTTGAGATATTACTAGTTTTTCCGTCATTATTTTCCTGAACATTTCACCAGGAAGATCGACATCTATAAGGACATACGTAAAATGGAGCATCACTGCTTCAAGAATCATGCTTCTCAACTTGAACAACAAATTACTATTGAAACAACTACAGAAACAGAAGTTGACACTTTTTATGTAATTCTAAGGATACTATATAGTACTATAATGTAACTATTTCCTCTCAGGAGTTCCTTCACTTGACATATATATATGTATATCTACTTCTCCATCAGCCTCATTATCATCATAGATCCTTCATATGATAGTGAGATTGAGTTGTTATTGCGTGTGATGAATCTCTTGACCTTGCATCACGAATCAGTAATTACCATTTAGTATATAGTATTCGAGTATGTAAATCAAGTGATTCTTCTTAAAAAGGTATATAAATGTCACTCCAGTCTTTATTCTATTTATAGTAAAACTATGGAAATTGTACACGGATGCAAAAACTAATTAGCTCTATCTATAGTGATTTCCCATCTCGGCTGATCATTAGAGACGGCGGTGGTTGGTGTTGATATCCCAATGTTATTGTTGTTGTTATTATTATTGATGTCAGGATAGGGGCCGCCATCTTTCTTGTTAACTACTACTGGTTTTGCTGCTCTATTCACCAACTTCCCTCTAACTCTCTGCTGCTGCACCACTAGAACTGAAGCTATGATCCCAACATCTGGCGAAGCCAAAAAATCTCCCACTACACCAAGTTCAGGACATTCACTCCACTCCCCAACTCCCACTAGCAAAGGTGAGTCCTCATGGTGCTGCCCTACAATAACTAAATCAAATCTATCTTCTAAACTTCTAAGTGAAGCAGATAGTCCAACCCCATCTCTTGTAACGCGTTCTTCATATATGAAATTTCCATTCATTGAGTTCTCATAGCGAACTGCTTCAATCAGGCTATTGTCTATCTTTCTTTCTCTCGCATTATCATAGCCAAACATAAGGAAACGGATGAGTGTTACTGACACATTTGGATGTCTCGCTAGTCGGGCACCATAGGCTAGTGATTCTGCATCATCTGGACCTCCAATGTAAATCACCGCAACATGGTAACCCGTCTGATTGTTCAGTATCGCCATGGATCCCTTTAGGATTCCACGATCGACTAGTATTCCCACAGAACAAGGTGCTTTCTTGATGACTTTGGAGTTGATATTTTGTACAGCACGGCTTGATGTTCCAATGGAACCATCAATTTCCCAATGTTTGTGGAATGGTAGGATCAAAAATGTTGCGTTCTGGTCCAGTGCAAGGCGACAAATGTCTTCATGCATTAGTTCAAAATGGGTGATTGTGGTGAACGGTTGAAGGGTGACACAAGTTTCATAGGCAAGCTCGTATTGTCTGAGCGCATTGATGATTTGCAATGATATTGAAGCATCCTCAGGGATGTCTCCCCGGGAATGATTATGAGTGATAAGAAGGGGAGCAGCTCGACCCACGAGCTCAATGAGTACGAGAGCTATGACTCCTATGGGGCTCTGCTCTGTTGCATTGGATGCTTCAAGTAAGTTGACCATAGTTGGCACACTTTGTAGATGGTGAACACAAACCAGTATCCTCAGCTCCGTGTCGGGCTTTGAGTGCTGAAGGGTCCTTCTCTTTGTTGGAGTTTGTAGTTCGGTTGCACCAAGGAGGAATTTTAATAGCGGTGTGATGATCACCGTAACTAAAACAACTGAGATAACGATAACCACTGCAAAGTGTTCATCTGACAGGGCCTAGCATTGATTATAAAGAGTTGAAATCATTTAGTCTTGTTATTTGGACAAAAAAAGAAAAGGTTTGATGATATATCACCTCTGAAATTCTCCATAAGTTAAAGAAAACAACATCACAGACGCCCCTAGAATTCAACATGAGACCAACAATGACAGAGTCGTGAATGGTCAAGCGGGTGTAGTGAGTTATGAAAATCATCACTGCAATCTTGACTAGGACGGAAAAGAGAACTAGAATGGAAATAACCCATAGAGTCCTGAAATGAATGGTGAAAACGTCTGTTTTGAGGCCACTGGTGGTGAGAAAAACTGGGTACAAGATCTTGCCAACTGGAAAATGAAGTTTGCTGATCAAAGCTGCCCCCAGAGGCGGGCCTTCAGGAACGGCCATTCCTAACAAAAGTGCTCCAAAGAGGAAGTGTTGCCCAATTGTCTCAGCAGCAAGTATGTACGCCAGTACAATTATTAAAATGCAAACAAAGTAGTTTTCCCCAACAGGTTTCCCTTCTGGTCTAAGTCTTAACGTCTTCTTAATCGCAGGCCTAACGAAACAAATTGTGAATATGAAAAGGATGAAAGGAGAGAAAGCTGAACCAATTTTGTGCAGCACGGAATGCTCTCTCTCTACCTGCAATTTTATAAAACCTACTGTCCCCATGGTGAAGCCAATTACATCACAGAACATAGCTGTAGAAAGGGCTAGGCGGCCTTGATCAGTGTTGAGCATTTGCAGTTCTTTCAGAAGGGAACATATGTTGGGAAAACCAACAACGCATTGTGAAATTGCTATAACAGGCAGAGATTTTGCGAGATGAGGTTCCATACTGATGAAACGTTGCATAAGCATTGCTAATCCCATATTCGCTACAAGTGAAGTAAACAATACAGAGATGCCAATGATAATCGCCTTTTTCCCTGGCCTGAACATCCTTTTTGAGTCACACTCAACTCCTATAACAAAAAGATAGAAGAAAACACCAAATGTTGCTGCTGTTTCTAATGCCATAACGCTTCGGTTTGGGAACATGGTTTCTCTCACTGCTTTTGAATGTCCTAATAGTGATGGTCCAAATAGTATACCACCCTGACATGCCATTCACTAACTAATCAATTCATGTTGATCAATACTGAGAATATTTTGATAAAGTGATCCAAATTAGGGAAAGTACTTACAAGAACTTGGGCGACAAGAGCGGGTTGACCCAAAGGCTTGAGGCCCACACCAATGAGCAGAGATGTTAATGAGATAACGGAGAGCTGAAATACCATAAGTGGTGCAGGAAATTTCAAAGGATTCCGGACTTTGTAGCCATTAGAGACGACGTCTCCATGGTCATAGCACAAAATATTCTGCGCACTAAGTGCGTTGTCTGTCAAATACGCCGATTTCGCCATTATCTGATTAATATTATGCATTAGCTTTCTAAAGTTGTTGTTTTCCTTGCTAGTTTCTTCTATCTAAAAAAAGAAGATGGACGCCATGCACTACCTAGTGAGATGCATCATCACTCATCATTGGTGGATTAAATTTGTTTTGAGTAAATGGTCTATAAATTCAAGGATGATATTAGTTAGCTACGTATTCCTATTTCCTCTCCAATTTAAGGAGCCTTGCCTCAATATTCCTTTTCTTTTCAAGTTAAATAAAAGTTTAATTGAAAAGAAAAGAAAAAGGTTGCTTTATAAAATACGGAAGAGTGTCCAAGGATTATATAGTAAAGAAATGAGGTCAACAAAATACCATTTCTTCCTTAAAACAAGGGAAAAAGGAGCAAATATATCCTTTTTAATTTTGCAATTTAGGGGGGAATATATTCTTCATTAAGAAATGTTGTGCATATCTCCATCACCTGATAAATAATGTATATTTTTCTTTTTAATTAATAGATTTATTTTACTAAACAAACAAAATACTAATCTTAAACTTATTTTTAAATTCCAAAAATATCACGTAATTTTGAAAATTACTTTATCTATTTTATTTATTTTTTTCGATCTAACCCAAATAGAAAATAAATGGAGTATATCTTTTGTACTCAGCACACAATGAATTTGGCCAAATCTGAATAAAAGAGGGATTAATTCCTGGAAAACTATGGAACTAAACTTATTTATTAAAAATAACTATTTAAAAAAATTATTAATTACAGCTACATTATCAAGTGATAAATTAAAAGTATTTTAATATAATTTCTTATTTTCCTCAACCTTATTAATTTTTTTGTTTAAAAAATTTTTTAAAAAAAACAAAAATAATATTCGTTCAATCTCCACCTTTCACCTAATTCGTGTTACCCTCTCTCTCTATCGCCTTTATCCATTGTCATCATCCCTCTTTTCTCTCTTCTATCTTCTTTTTTTTTTCCTTCAAAAATCAATGATTTTATTCCTAAACGAATTACATTAATTCAGCTAACTAATTTTTACCATACATTATGTTTATTTTTAGTTGCTTCAATATTTTTTCTGATTTTACATACATATTTGTGGACTCGGCTCCCGTCCAGGAAAGGAACTGTCCAGCATGTCCAATACACCTCTTTATCTTCTTACATTTGTCCTCTTAAAGATCAAAAGGTCAATAATTCTCTAACCAAAATAAACTCCTAAACATGGTTAAGCTAAAGTTCTGATTTTATATTTTTTTGTTTCCTTATTAACACCTTTTGTGCTGGCGAGAATCTTGCCAAGATGGGTTCTCTATTATTCTTTATTTACAACAAAAATCAAAGCAATCTTATTTTCATGATTTATTTTTAATTCTTTAAGTAAGTTCTACTATTGCCATTTCCTCCTACTTTTATAAAGTGTTTCGCATAAATTGTCTTTGCAACTCTTTTAAGATTCCTTCATATATTCAACTTTAACTAGATTAAATGGGGGTTTGGGTTTTTATGGCTTTTGATTTTTAAATTTGTTCACAACAAATTTTCGTGAATACGAAAAACTAACGATAACCAAAATAAATAAAAGAAAAAGATAATTTTATTGATGAATCTTTAATGAGTATAATTATATTATTCTCTTGATTTTTCTCTCCTGACGTGTTTTTTTAATTCGAAGGCCGATAGTGTAGGATGATGTAGACCTTCTTGAGATACATTTGGATCTCTAGGAATTTGGCAGCACTTCGTTGTTTCAAGTGGATCTCCGGGAAGAACTCCGTTGACTACCTCTTCAAAGAGCTATATAGTTTTCTCCAATGCTTGCAGAATGTTCTCAAAAATTATGTGACGCTCCTATTTATAGTTATAGGAGGGAGGCAGTCCAAATATAGATGAACTCTTTTGCCTTCTTCTGATTGTTCTTATAAGTCATCAAGCTTATCTCACACACTACATGATAAGATTGATTTTTGATTGGTTGTTGAACTTTGACTAGGATTGCCACATCATGAGAACACATGACATTTTCTTGTTGGTCTTGAACTTGATTGGAATGCCAAGTTATCTTGACACATGGCATAAGTTTAAGCCTTAAGATGAAATAGAGGTTAGACTTGAAATTAATAAAAATGAACTTATTAATTTGTGAAGCCCACATTAATTAATTTAATCCAAATGTTCATGAATTTAAGTTCAAGTTTTGTATGAATTTAATTCACTAAAATTTTTGTGTCTACAGATGTCCCCTACTTGAAGGCTTGTCGAAGTGTAGATTTGTTGAATTTTAACAACTAGGCTTGAAGTACCGGTAGAGCCAACGCTCTTATGTAGAAACAATAGTGACTCTTTTCTTGTTGAAAGTGATTTCACAATTCATAAATGATTGACATTTTATGTTGCATATTTAAGAACATAAAACTTCCGTTAAAATTTTTTTTCAATTAATTGAATATCTTACGCTTAGCTCACAACCTTCGTGTGATTTTTTTTTTTTTTTGCTACTCTAAGTTGTTAATGAAACAAGAATTAATAAGAAAATATGTTAAAACATTTAGCCTTCACGTGGGCTTCACCAAGAATTAATCAGAAAATGTTGGATAAGTTTTTGAATTCTTATCCCCAACTTAGTGTCTTTCACGTGGGATTCTCCAAGTAGAATTGGATTTAGCTTTCCAATGTTAATTAGGATTCCAAGTCCTTTACAAAAATAACTTCTTGGGCGGATTCCTTATTGAAATCTAGTTGGATTCTTCCTTCTTTGAGTCTATATAAAGACAACAAAGTCTCCAAGAAAACACCACTAGTTTACTTCATAAGAACAAGTTCTTGAGAATAAGAAAGCTTCAGTTCTACATAACTTCACGAAAATCACAATATCTTGACTTAGGAATATCAATATCATGAGCGATTTGCGGCACTAGAAAGTAGACACGAATGGGCTATGTCTCACGTGAAAATAATGATTGGATTGCTTATAAATGATCCCAGGTAATTTTTTGAAAACTGCATTCACGTTCTAATTCGCTGGTGATTTTAGTTTTACGCAACTTCATAAAAATCATCATATCTTGATGTAGAAATATCGAAATCACAAGCAGACTGCGGCTTGGAAAGTAGAAATGAAGAGCTATGTCTCATGTGAAAATGACTATCAGATTGCTTATAGATTATCCCAGGTAATTTTTGAAAATCACATTCACGTTCTGATTCACTGGTGATTTCAGCTCTGCGCGACTTCACAAAATCATCATATCTTGATGTAAGAGTATCGAAATCATAAGCGGTTTATGGTGCTAGAAAGTAGATATGAAGGGCTACGTCTCACCCAAAAATGGCAATCAGATTGCTTATAGATTATCTCAAGTGACTTTTTTGAAATTCAGCACGTAAATTCTAGTTAGCCATTTTTCATCAGTCTTGGCCTCACGGATCTCATCTTTGTGCTAACCCTTTCTGGTAGGTCTTCAAGTACAAAAGATATAGTTGCATCTTTCCGTAAGCAAGATGAACTTCCATGATCTCAATTCGTTACATCATCAACTTAAGATTTCAAACGACAAGCAAGACCCATATGCCAAAATCCTTACATTGATAGTTCATCCTCCCATGATTGGTACTTTTTTGCTCCATAAAGGATCACATAAAGACTTCCTTCATCTAAACAAGTGGTCAATTAAGAGGAAATTGATGTTCTTGACTTCAACAAGCCTGTTACTACCATTGCTTTGATTCTGCAATTATCTAAGCATGACACGGCAACTGATGCTACTTCACCCAAAGTCGATGAAGATCTCACCACATGGAGTTATCCTTCTTCTTGTTTTGGCGAATTTTGATACATAACTAGCTATTGAGAATGGGTGGAGGATGTTCTTTGCCATAATAAGGAGGTGTTGGAGCAGATCAAGATGTATGATGCTATTTTTGCCTCTTTATTTACGTATGACATCAATGAGAATGTACTGTAGACTTTTTGTGAACTTTGACATTCATCAACCAATACTATATGTGTTAGTATTGGTGAGATTTTTATTTCACTATAGGATACACGCATGATTGTAGGACTTTCTATTCACAGAGCATTCTATGATGAAGTCACGCCTTCAGCCCAAGAGTTGACACAAGCAAATCCACAAGGGGAGTCGTTTCTTCCTAGGACTTGTGCCTATCTATTTTTAGCATTTTATCAACTTGCGTGAGGTGCGTCTCAAAAGGTTTCTATCCGTGACTGGGTGAGTTTCTGGTTCATAGGATCTGAAAGGTACCAAGACTTCCACCATGATCGTCAAACACTGACCTAGACTAAGAAAAAGTCATAATCCTTCAGGCTACATAGACATATCTTTTGTACCGCGAACGTAGAAAGGGAATGCTCCTTTCATTGAGTTAGGTGTGGAGGGATCTCTCAGAGAAGAGATGAATTTAGCTACTTTTCTTGCATGTTGGCTTTGTAAGTTTGCCCTTCCTACCAAGAATTTTGACAACATTCGTCCTTGTATCTTCAAAGTTTCCAGTTCAATGGCTCATGAGGAGAAGTTTTCATTAGCAATCCTTATCCTGGAGAGTATTTACAGAGGTTTGGAAAAGATCTCATCTTCATCAAACTTGAGAGTGAGTGATATAATTTTTCCCATACAATATGTCTATGGATGGGTTGATGCTTATTTT
>JAOTQJ010000001.1:15543069-15554206 GCA_025642045.1 Solanum sejunctum | reverse complement strand
TTTAATGACTTGCAGATATGCACATTGGTGGTTAGCTGGTCGGACAATCTTATTGGACAGAACAAGGTCACCTTAAATTATTCAAAGCATGATGATGCTCATGAATCATCTAAAGTTTGCCATTCTCCATCACAAGATCAAAATATGTCCTCTTCTTCTCCCCTTGTTAAGTCACACGCAAGTTATTCATCTAAATCTTTAACTTCAAAGTGTGTGTCAATGCGGAATGGGAATGGAACTAAGCCTCCTCCTTCATCGACATCAAAAGTGTGTATCACTTCTACTATGACGTCAGAAAAAGTTGGCAAGAGAAAGCACCTTCCTATCTCATCTGAAAAAGCTACTAGGCAGTTATCAACCAAAACACATTCCAAAGATAAGACTTCACTTATCCTTTCAGATATAGTTGTAGGTGCAGATAGAGACACTAGCTCAAGGAAAGGTGAACCAGATCGAGATGAACACTGGAATCACAAAAGAAAGAAGGTAAAAGACCAAGATGCTAAGTCTGAGCTAGACACGATCAATATAAACAACGAAATATTTTTCGCCGATTCACCTAGCTCTATCATGTCATTGCCTGAAATCACAGAACAAGTACAATCACTTTTCTACCTTTCCCTTTTTTTAATGGTTAACCTCCTTAATTACTTATTTATTTATTCGTCCCTTTGTTAACCTTTTTTTTTGAAGTTGGATATCAAAGGTGAATCCATCAACACATTTAGTGGCATCCTAGATGAAGGTAGTACTAATAGCCTAAGCTGTCCTGATATCTCTTCTCTTCCTCCTTCAAAATTTTTAGAGAATGAAGTAGAACTCGCTATTCCTAATTTTGAAAGAGATGATATCTTCCTTCAATATGCATTATGTTTTCAAGATGTGGCGTGCCATGTGCCAATGGGTGACAAAAATCTCCCTTGATTCTTGGGATAACCTTTCAAAAGTAAAAGATGGTGTTAACCTAATTTTAGAAGAGGTCAAAGCGACTAATGTTGTTAATATGCCTATTGTGGAGGATTTTGTTAACGCTTTTTTTTTAGACATGTGAGGAGTGTGACGTCATGAAGTTGTCTTTGTCTTAAAAAATGACTGAAGAATGTCACTAAAAATTATATTTTGATGTGGAACAACACCTTATCAAGGGAAAGGAGGAAAGCACAAAAGCAAATGGGCACATGGAGGATCTTCAAGCAACTCTTGCAAAAATCAATGAAGAATTAAATACCTTGATCGTAGAAAAGAACAAGACCATAGCACATATAGAGGAACAAAATGAATGACTATCTAAATATCAGGAGGAGATTATCACTTTTGAAGGTGAAATTCGTGCCATTAAGGTGAGACATCCGATGTCTGAAAATAAGTGAAAAAGTAATCCAAATTGAAGGAAGCAGTCGAGATGAGTCACCAATAAATCATAGAATTCAATCCCTTTCCACAGGGTAACTTCTTGATTAGGATTTACTTATTTATTTTAGAATTTGCTTATTTTGATTTAGTGACTTTTCTTTCTTCGAGCAATAAAATGATCACTTTATGAATCTCATCTCTCTTCAAAATTCGAATCTCTTAATTTTTTTGTTTGTCATAAGAGAACAACTAATAAATCTGCCCTCATTGTAAATAATCTTTAACCCTTGTCAAGAATTTTCATCTGAAGTAATATAATTAACATCTGTTAGTGCAACTCTTTATTTTTTTGTAAAATCCTAGCTTGTAATCATATAAAATTTGTAACTTGAGCTCTCAAATCTAGAATTACAAGTCGTTGGATCTTATGAAATTTTCAGCTCAATGATCTGCGAGTAATTTCTGAATAAGGTTTAAGAAAGCAATAACTTGATGTTTCACTCTTCTATTCCATAGCAACTTTAATGATAGACCACTTGAAGAATCTGACTGACAATACACCTGATTTGCAACTTCATAAAAGAGAGGCTTGAAAATGGAGCAACTATAATTCATGTGTCACTCAAGAATGTCATGCATCTCCTCTCTTTTTTTAACTTATATGATTGAACTTAGAGTGATATTCTAAGTTGCCTGTGTACCACAATGAAGAGGATCAAGTCATAACGTAGTACAAAGAAATAAGTCAATTTTGTTTCCTTGCTTTTATTGAAAAATCTTTTTAAATTTTTTTGAGCCATACATAGTTTAAACTCATGCGGGCCAGGAGTATCAGGTGACACTACTTCAAAAATTTGTCATTGATCAAACTAATTCTCATGCCATCAGTATTTATAATTTTGTATCCACCAATTGAATATACTTCTTTCATGATGTATGGACCATCTCATTTTAATGTGAACTTGTCGCCCATGCGCTTGTTCAGTATTATGGGTCTTCAAACAGCTAAGACAAAATTTTCTACTTGAAATAATCATGGTCACACTTTCTTATTGAAAGCTTTAGCTGGTCGAGCTTGATAACATTCCAACTTTTGTTGTGCTTCCAATCTTTTCTCGTCCAGTGCCTCCAACTCTGCTAGATGAAGTTTAGTGTTGCTTTCAATCATAAGTCCCTCTTAGATTGCAATTTTCAGTGATAGAATTTGTTGTTCTAATGAAGGACTGCTTCTATACCATATACTAGAGAATATGGAATTGCTTGTGTAGCAGTTCTGAAGGTTGTTCTATAAGCCCATAAGGTTTCACCAATTTTCTCATGACAATCCTTCTTATTCTTGGCGACGACTTTCTTTAACAAGTTACCTAGTGTCATGTTAAAAGCTTTAGCAAGGCCATTGGCAGGCGCATTGTACATTGAAGACTTGTGTTGCTTAAAACTGAATTTCTTGTACAAACTCCTCATAAGCTTGTTGTCAAAAGGCATTCCATTATCAGTTATTATGTACCTTGGTATGCGATACCAGAAAATTATGTTTGACTTGATAAAGTCAGCAATATTTTCCTACTTTACCTCCTTCAATGAAACAGACTCAGCCCACCTCGAGAAGTAGTCAATGGTTGTCAAGATAAACATCTAACCTTTTGATGACTTGGGAAGAGGTCTAACAACATCAAGTCCCCATGCATCAAAGGGCTATTATTGGGTGAAGAGGTTCATGGGGTTGGTGTATGTAATTGGCATGGACTTGTCATGCTTGACACCTTTTAGCATGCTCTAGATAGTCCATCACCATTATCAGCCAATAGTATCCCATCCTCTTGATGCGGAAATGAAGCTTGGGCCCTGATTGATGTGCACCCAAGTGCCAGAATGCACTTCTTCCATTGTTTGTTAAGCTTTTTCTTTGTCAAGATATCATAGGAATAGCCCTTCATACGAACAACAGAATAATATCCCCTCATAAAAAATGAATCATGCTGCCCTTCTCTTGATTTTTGTTCTTTATTTTACATTTTCAGGTAATATTTCATGTTCAAGTTAGTCAATCATTGACTGTCTCCAATCCTTTTCTTCAAAAAACCTGAATGGACGTATGATGATGCTCATTGATATAAAGATCAAGACATCTAGGAATCACCCATCTATGGCATACAAACACTTTTATCGAATCATTTTCTTCGAGTGCCATTGTTGTGGCCAAGTTATCCAAAATATCAGCCATGCAGTTTTCTTCTCTTGGGACATGATTTAATAGCACTCCATTGAAGCTTTCGAGCAAACAAATGACATATTAATAATGTCGCCTAACATCTTCCTTTTTTACATCGTAACATCCCAATAGTTGGTTGATGATCAACTTGGAGCCACTATAAATTTCCAACTATGGAACCTTAATATCTGCTGCCATTTCAAAAGCTTGGTATTTTGTGACATTGTCAGACCATGTTTCACCTAGAACAAATGAATACGGTAAGATTAGTCTTTAGGAGATATCAACACAACTTCTGCCCCCGCTCCATCTCGATGTGAAGACCTATCAAAGAACATTTTTCATACCGATAGACCTTCAATAAATAACGCATCTTTATCAGGAAACTGATCTAAAACTTCTCACTCTGCTGGAAGAGGATGATCAATAAGGAAATTTGTGAGTGCTTGCCCTGTTACAACATTTTTAGGTGTGTATATGATGTCATATTGGTTAAACAATATAGACCATCTTGCCAGACGTCCAGATAGAACCAGTCTAGTCATTACAAACTTTATAGGATCAACTTGAAAAATCAATTGGATGGTATATGCTTCAAAATGATGCCTTATCTTCGTTATCGCATAAAGCAATGCTAAGCACATTTTTTTTATAGGCGTGTACTTTAACTCAGCTCCCATCGAAGTCTGACTTAATTAGTACAATGCCTTTTCCAAATCATTCTCATTCTTTTGATCTAATAGTGCCCCAAGTGATTGCTCTTGTAATGCGAAATAAAGTATCAATGGGCTTTTAGTGTTGGTGCCCCTAAAACAGGTGGATTCAACAAGTACCTTTTAATGCTTTCAAAAGTATTTTGACATGACTGATCCTAATAGAAACAGACATTCTTTCTCATTAGATGGTTGAAATATTGGCATCATCCAGCTAGGTTAGAGATTAACCTCTAAATGAATGCCAAGTTTCCTTGTAAACTTTGTAGCTCTCTCAAATTCTTCAGCTCAGGCATTTTTCGAATGGCATCAATCTTTGCAGGATCAACTTCAGTTCCACGATAATGAACAATGAACCCAAGAAACTTTCTTAAAGAAACTCCGAATGCACATTTGAGTGGATTCATTTTCAACTCAAACTTTGTTAATCGTTCAAAAATAATTCGAAGACCTTTGAGATGGTTGTTCCTACTCTTCGTCTTTACCACTAAGTCATCAACATAACACTCCACCCTTTTATGAAATATGTCATCAAAAATATGTTGCATTACATATTGGTAGGTGGCGCCATCATTCTTTAAACCAAAAGGCATCGCCTTGTAACAATATATTCCCTTTGGAGTTCTAAAAGCAGTGCATTCTTTATCCTTTGGAGACATTCTGATTTGACTATACCCGATTGACCCATCCATGAATGACATAGCCTCATGCCCAATTGTAGAACCTACCATGAGTTCAATAATTGGTAATGAAAAGTCATCTTTTGGACATATTTTGTTCAAGTCTCGAAAATCAACACATACATGTATTTGGCCATTCTTCTTTTTGACAGGTACAAAGTTTGAAATCCATGATGAGTACTTCACTTCTCGAATAAATCTAGCCTCAATGAGTTTGCTGACTTCAACTTTAATTTGTGTCACCAATTCAGGGAAAAACATACTTTGTGACTGCTTTATGGGATTCACCCCACTTTTGCTTCTTAAATGGTGGATAGCTACCTTAGGACTAAGGCCAGACATTTCTTTAAATGACCAAGTAAAGACATCTTTGTACTCGGACAATATTTTGAAATATTCACTTTCTTCCTAAGGCATAAGCAATGTACTAATGAAGGTTGGGCGCGAATCTTCCAAAGTGCCTAGATTCAACTTCTTGAGTTCATCCACCGTCGATTGTATGCCATCTTTAAATTATGGTGGAGCTTTTTTGACATTATCATTCATATTGTCAAAGCATGGAGTGTCTTCTATTGTTATGTGATATGACATTTGCACAAAGTTTGAATCCTCATTTTGCATTTCTCCAAAGATATAATGACTTCTTACTGTTTCTCATATATTCTCCTATGAAATTGGTTGGTAAAAATAATGGTACATTTTCTCACCTTTAATGAGCCTTCAGTGGTGATTGATAGAATAGTCTTCCTTTTCATACATGATGAAACAACACTGTGGATTTATTTATTGTCCATCTCTTCACAAAAATCTTGTCTTTCATGCTTCACCACCTTTTTTGATAGTCAAATTACTTATGACCCCCAAGCGATGAAAAATTGAGATTTTTTAGGTCGCGGCGTCTTTTTCGGGCTGTTTAGAATCTTTACCTTTATCCTTGCATCATATTCTTTCAAATACAGAGGTTCAAGGTGTCAATCTTCCTATGTGGTCAAACACTGAAGCTTGTTGTTGACTTTTTCTTCTCCAACCTTCTCTACCTTTTCTATGGAGGGGTAGTGTGATGAAGTCGTTTCCCTCTTGGATAAAATTCGTAAAGGTTCTAACCAAGCTAAATCTGATCCCAAACTTAGGAGTGGCAATATAATACCCTTACTCTCTCAGTGTCATCTGAGATTCTGTAAGTCCATGTATATTTTCACCAGTGACTTCATCTTTCAGCTCTCCTAATCTTGTTGAATTTGAGAAATCGTAACCTGATTTTTGCAGCGCATGAAGACCTTTGAGTCAAAGCGTTCTTTTATCCCACTAATTGGGGTATTTTCCTTAGAAGGCTCGGGAGTTACAAATGATACTTGAGCAATTGGTGTGGTTATATTCTCCTTCAAGTCTTGTTATAGATCATGAATCATCTCTTTGTTTGAAAGATAAAGTTGTTGAGTACATTCTTCTAGTAGAGATTGTCCCTTTCTGTAATGCTCTCGTGGAATGTAGCAAAAAATTGGATACTCTTTATCAACCCTTGTCTGTATATATTCTTCAGACGGTGAATACTTGATAGAGTCTTCTTCAGTTCTCTTCTTAAGAACTTTTACTGCATACCATTGAACATTATTCTCTCCTTTTGAATTAATATCAATTAAATCAGCTAATGCGAGTTTCCCCATGTTTGATTTACAAGATTCTAACTAGAATCTTGCATCTTTAAAATATGACTCAGTCTGAGTAAAAGGATTAATGTCTGCCTCAATCTTGACTATTTCTCCATCTTTTACATACTTCATGCACTGATGTAAAGTAGATGGTACCACTCTGTTTTCATGAACTTGGCGACGTTTAAGTAACATGTTATATGACATTTTGGCATCTATGACATGAATCAACGTATTTGCTTTTATGTCACCAATGGATAACTCTATGCAAATCATTCCTATGGCATGTTGTCCACTTTGATTGAAACCTTAGATCATCAAGTTACTCTTGGAGAATTCATCAATGGTTATTCCAAGCCGCTTCAGCACTAGTTTTGGCATGATGTTGGCTATTGAGCCTCCATCTATTAATATATAATTGAAATGGTATTCTCAAATGGATCCAACAGCAAACATAAGCCTATTGTGTGGCTTAGACCCTAACAATAAATCATCATCCATGAAGGCAATTGCAGCAAAATATGGGGCGACTGTTTTTGTTAGCATGACCTTCTTTCTCCATCATTGGCTTAGGCCAATCTTTCGTTTCTTTACTTTGTCACTGCTAGAAATCATATGAGCTAAAATAATTTCACTACCTTGCAAGAACTTCTCAGAAAAAATCGTGCAGTGTAATTGGCTTCCCAACCTTCTATGGTGAAGGACAGTTGATCTTTTTGCTAGTATGAGATCGAACATCCTTTAATGCATGTACTTGTTCCACCTCATTCTTCACTACTCTCTACTTGGAAAATCATATCCTTAGAACTTCTTGGTGCCTTTGCTTTTTATGAAAAACTAAACTCCAACCATCATCTAAACTATCTTTAAATTTGTCATCTGCCTTTGGTGATCTTTCCAGAGTCTCCTGTAGAAAATCAACTCTAATGGGAGTAAAATTATCAAATTTCAAAAAAGTAGTGTTTGGCGACTTTGAACACTCCATATGGTCAGTCATTACACTAGCATGATTTGTTCCTGCTATTTTATCCATGTCAATGATAATTTTCCCTTACCTCACCATCAATATAAAATATTTTTTCGTCGGATGACTAATGACATGGTGAAACTTGCAGTACTTAGGATCACTAACTTTATTAATTTCCTTGGGCCTCTTTGATTTAGAAAGCTCAATAACTTTCTTGGCTAGCAACTCATCGAGAATCATAGGAACATCCTAGTTAAGAAATGGGTAAACCTTTGCCTCTAACTCCTTTAAGGTTGGACAATATTCTCCTCCCTTGGAACTTGACTCAAAGTTTCTTTTTCCTTTATCTTTTGCTTCATTGTGACCTTTACAGAAGTTGCCTTTACCACTATAGATTTCTTAACCTCTGAAGTCGTACCTTTCTTGAAATTTTTCTTTTCTTTGGTTAGTTCAGTAAAAGGGGATGCCTTTCCATAATGCGCGATGGTCAATTCCATGCCATGTGGTTGCGCAATGAGTTCTTCAAAAGTTCATGGTTTTATCCCTTGTAGGATCTAAAACAAACCCCAATACATCCCTTGAATACACATTTCCATCGTTGATATTTCAATAAGTCAATCTATATAGTCCAAACTCAATGCTCTCCAATGATTGACGTAATCCACCATAGGCTTATCTTTTCTCTGTTTAGTGCCAGTCAACTCTATCATGCTCACAGTTCATCGAGTGCTATAGAAATTATTGAGAAACCCTTTTTCTAATTGTCCCCAACTATCAATGGACTCATGCTCTAGGTCGATATACCAGTCAAATATGTTTTCTTTCAGGGAATGAACAAATTGCCTCGCCAAAAAGATCACCATGTGTTCCAGCATTGTTGCAAGTTTCAACAAAGTGGGCAATGTGTTGTCTTAGATTTTCTTTGCCATCAAACTGTTGCAACTTTGGTGGATGATAATTCATTGGCATGGGCAGATAATCAATCCTTTTGGTGTAAGGCCTAGAGTAGTATAATGAATTTTGTGATGCTCCAACATATTGAGATCTAATGGTATTTGATACGATATCTTGCAATTGTTGAATAGACAATGTAGTGATTGAAGTATATTGTTGTTCCTTTTGGAATTTGGACTTAGTAAGTCACTCATCGACATTCTTATTTTGTAGAGTAAATCCAGGCGGACAAGTGGGGACGTGACTTGACTCTCCAAGTGTGAATGCCTCTATCTTATTCATAAGTTGAGTATTTACAAATCTTTATCCTCGACAGACTTCTTTAAAGCCTCAATAGTTTGTTCCATCGTTGCAAACTTCTCATCTAGGTCAGTTACATCAGTCATCAAGGCGTTGATCTTCGTTGGACTCGAAGAGTCCGTTGAACCCTCTAATTCACCCATGCTAAAGTCAGCACGGGAGTTTCATCAAACAACGTAGTTGCAAGGTTAACCTTAGGGGTTGCATATTCAACTGACTGTTAAGATTTTCTCTTTTTCACCGGCTTCAAGGAAGTGAAGTATTCATGTCCATTCAAACCACTAGTTTTGAACTTGCATCGAGTGATGGGGCCACCATGACTGACCTCAGCAGATGTGGCAATAGTAGAGTCCTTGCATGAAGCATCATTGATCTTTTTGAAATCTATTGCAGTAGCTGAATTTGATTTGCAGGAAGAAGAGATAAAGAACAGAATAGATCCCACTGGGCGCGCCAAATTTGTTCGCAATAACTTTTCGTGAATGAGAAAAATTAACTGCAACCAAAAGAAATTAAAAAAATAATTTTATTGATGATTCTTTAATGAGTACAATTCTGTTGTTCTCTTGATTTTTCTCTCCTGATGTGTTTTCGTAATTTGAGGACTAGTAGTAGTATATTTCTCGAATATAGGATGATGTAAACCTCCTTGAAATATGCTTGGATCTCCGAGAATGTCAGCAACACTTTGTCGTTTCAAGTCGATCTTCGGGAAGAACTCCATTGACCACCTCTTCCAAGAGCTATCTAGTTGGTGTTGTAGCTTTTCTCCAATGCTTGCAGAATGTCCTCAGAAAATTATGTGACCCTCCTATTTATAGTTGTAGGAGGGAGGCAGTCCAAATGTGGTTTAACACTTTTGCCTTCTTCTGATTGGTTCTTGTAAGTCATCAAGCTTATCACAAACACTATGTGATAAGATTGATTTTTGGTTGGCTATTGAACTTTGACCAGGATTGTCATATCATGAGAACACATAGCATTTTCTTGTTGTTCTTGAACTTGACTGGAATGCCAAGTCATCTTGACACGTGGCATAAGTTTAAGCCTCAAGATAAAATGGAAGTTGGATTTGAAATTAACAAAAATGTACGTATTAATTTGTGAAACCCAAATTAATTAATTTAATTCAAATGATTATGAATTTAAATTCAAATTTTGTATGAATTCAATTCACTAAAATTTTTGTCTCTACAAAGTTATTTTTAAATTTTGAAAGTGTTTGAGAATTAAAAAAGAGTACTTACAAGGGCCTTTTTTGATATGTATGTTCATAATAGTGTCCCTCGAGTCAATCATCTAATTCACTCCAAAAGAGAAATATGATTTTATAGTCAAACCAGCTTTGTTGTTTTCATGTACTCAGTCGACATCAGTCCTCTCGAGGTTTTTTTAGGGACTTCAATTAGCATAGATTGACTGAACGAAGAAATCTTATTCCCAAATCTTTTAAAATAAAAGTTGAGTTGGAGAGATATATGTATTACGAACTTTATATTAGATACTGTACAATTCAAATCTCTTCACTATTGTTTCTCCCAGACAATAAATAGCTTCTCTGCTTATAATTTATTTTCATTCCATATCAATTATAAGGTCTAACAATCAACATAAATAGAGTCAAATGTTGTGCAATCAAATAAGCATCACAACATTATTTTAGTGGGTTAGTTTCGAAGTTGAAGATCATCGATATCTTCAATATAATATTCAAGGAAATTGAAATCCAGAAATGAAAGTAAACATAATTCTATTATGTTAAGATGAAATCAATTTTTTCTCCTTTATTTCCTCAAAGAACAATAATCAGACCCTCGTCCAGATAAAAAGATTATCATAACTCATAATAGATTATTGAAAAAACATAAATATCTACTAGAAAAACAAATCTCAATATCCACAGTTGGGTTATAATCTTGATGTGAATAAATGATAAGCTCAATTCACATAAACAAATGCCAATTGCGCTACGAACTGAACCAAGCTACTACCCCAGATAATAATCACCATGTAACATCTGCTTTCTTGAATTTGTCACAACCAATATTGAGAATACTTATTTAAATCCATATAATGAAACATGCTGTAATTGATATAAAAAGACATCTTATGATAAATAATACTACTTACTAGAAAAATATATCAAATAGCAGAAATTTTGTTCACTAACTATTAAAAGTTAAGCCAGACTTCCATCAGATGATCCTTGAGATAATTGTGTAGAGCACCATGAATTTTCTTCTGTCACACTCTATTATTTAAAATATAATATTAGTTTTTACGTCATAATAAATAAATAAATAAATAAA
>JAOTQJ010000001.1:15508302-15525912 GCA_025642045.1 Solanum sejunctum | reverse complement strand
TACAAGTTTTAGTGGAACATGAGCTGTTCTCTGCATGGCCATTTTCGATTTAAAAGCACCTTCCACAAGCAATAATATGTGATAAAATTTGGTCCTTTTGAAACTTTGGAAGGATTATATATGAGTCGTGTGCTACACGAGGTCCATTCAATATCTATAGTATTTTACACACACATATATATGGGCAAAAGGGATAAAAAATATTTTTTTATTACACAAAATAAAACAAAAATATCTTTAGAATTTATATTTTGGTCTTAAATATCTTAATACTTTAATCCAAAATTAGTCCAATTATTATTTGGTAGGTTAAAATGCCTCTTCCGTCAATACTTCAGCAACTCACTTTATTCAACATATTCATTATAACAAATAAATTTATTTTTATATAACGAGCTAAAAATATTTAAAATCATTTATCATTTCATCAGCATCAGCAATTATCCATTACGGATAAGAGACAGAGGCAGATCTAAGGGGTTGAAAGAGGGTTCATTTAAATCTCTTTGATAAAAAATTACATTGATATATAAGACAATTTTTAACTTTTAATGTATATATACATTTTGAATTTCGTTAACATAAAATAAGGAGTTGGATAGGTAGTTTTTTGGGTCCTGAATTTACACATTTTAAGTTAAAAT
The DNA here is from genome assembly GCA_025642045.1 of Solanum sejunctum. NCBI lineage: Eukaryota > Viridiplantae > Streptophyta > Magnoliopsida > Solanales > Solanaceae > Solanum > Solanum sejunctum. The sequence goes on along the minus strand of JAOTQJ010000001.1, from coordinate 15,525,268 downwards.
TTTAGACATCATATTTTTATTCTTCCAACGCCTTTAATAAAAATTCTAGATCCCAAGAACTATTTAAATGATAACGATACCACACAAATACTTCTAAATAATGTTCACTAACAACAGCGCTATCATTCAAATTTCTTTGCAAAATCAATGACATGAGCGATCATAAGACATGGAATTATTTTAAAAATTATTCTAATAGAAAAATTGACTTATTTATTAAAATATTTAACGTATTATCACCAAGATATAAAAAGAATTATCTCATATAATAGTAGCTAAAACAATTTTATTTGTACCTTACTAATAACCAACTCTAAGATCGATACAAAAGAATTTCACAACTAATATCAACGACAAAAAGAAATCTCACAAAATAAAAATTAATTACTAAAATATAAGATTTATCAATCTGTGATATTATAAAGTATGTATATACTTAATATCATTGTTAAAATATTACTATATAAAAAAAATTGAATAAATAAATAGCTCTTCGTTAATATGCCTGAGTACAAAAGAGAAATGAGGCTTGGTTTTTTGGTGTAGAGAGACAAAATGATTGAGTAGGATGGCAAGAATTAGTTAGTGTTTGTAGTGATTGTGTTTGGTTTTTAACTTGGATTGGAATTGGATTTTGTTGTGTCCTTATTCTGTTTTCTTATTTCATGACTTCACATATTTGTTTTCTGCTTTTGTTTTCAACTGCCACACATATAATGGTGTTGTTTCCGTTATCCTTTGATGGGCTCATAGGGGAGGGTCCCTCAATCATGTTGCCTACCACACTTTTAACTATCACCAATCCTTAAATAACAATATTGGAATTGGCAAATATAATATAATGATCAAATACTCATTTTGAAATATTTATAAAATTAGGTTTTTGGCGAAACTCACCTTTTCAAAAGTTTTTCAAATCTTATGAGTCACAAATGTAAATTTTTTGTCATTCTTCATCATGTCATGCATCTCATGATCAATTATTTTTTGATACCATGTAAATTTAGATTTTGGGTGTAATTCACACTTCAAAAAATAGCTCAAATAAAGTAAATTGTTCAAGCTTTATATAAAAAATTCAATATCTTATTAACTATTAATGTAAAATTTTTATCATTTTTTAATAATATTTAATTAATATACAAGGGGCTCGGGGTGATTCCTAACCATTTTTTTCTGTCAACTTTTCTGCATGGCAATTACGGATATGATAGAAAAGAGTAAAAGATGGGTTGACTGGTCAAGGAGACATTTTTTTAATCGTAATCATGAATTTTGTGGAAATCAAAACTATTGACTCTCCATATTCACGGAATAATCATGATAACATATACTCTCTCCGTTAAATAGTAGATATCAAAAAAATTTAAATTATGTGTATTATTAGTGTACAAATATTTTACATCAGAAGGTAAAATAAAGAATTATCATCAGATTTATATAATAAAAATTTTAAAAAAAATATTAAAATTAGAATTCTAATTGTACTCTTAACTAAATTAATTATTATTTTCTTTTATAAATAAATCAAATTTTATTATAAATATATTTTATTTATGATAAATGTCTATTATATGGATTCCTTTAAGAATTAGGAATCCTACTTAAAAACTAATTCAGTTTCTTACTTAGAAATCAAGTCAATTTTTCACTGTAAATATAAGGGGTTTCTTCATTGTAATATACATCTGAATATTATTCGAGAACTATAAAAAATCTTCTTTCTTTTTCCTACTTTATTTTTTATATTATTTTATACAGTTTCATAATATGTTATCAACACGAGAGTCTACCAAAGAGTGAAGGTTAATTTTCAAGGTTAAGGTATTATTTATTTATTTATTTATTTTTTCTTTATTGATATATGGCTAATCTTGAGAAACTTGAGTTTGTTACCCTTCATAGTTTGAGCAAGAACTACACTTCATGGGTATTGGATGCTAGATGTCTTGGAGATATCATATGAAAATAAAACATCAAAACAATACTGTGTTAAGATTATGATATTCTTGTGTCATCATCTTAATGAAATTTTAAAATATGAATATCTCATAGTCAAGGATCCACTTGTTTTGTAGAAAAATACGATCACTTGACGATGGTCACATTCAAACGCATGATAGTAAGATGTTGGGTTCAAGTCCTATCAATTTATGGCGTAAGATGTCTTTATATGGATAAGACGTTGGGTTCAAATCTCATTGCACCATATTAATAATGACTAACGCAAAATAATGTACATTTGATGAAAAGTCATAAAATATATTCCGTTAAAATGTTCCCTTCCTTAAAATGAATGTGGTAGTAGTGCATAATGTCTGACAAAGACAAGTGATTGAACAATACACATAAACATGGAAATGTACTAAGCTATCATAAATTGATATGCTAAGATGATTCTATTCCATTCTTGAAGAATGAGAACTTTTTAATAAATGCTACAAATACAGATTCATTTTTTGAAGTGAATGTGATAGTACTTAATAAAACTTAATATGAACGTGCATATCTTAAACTTTGAGTTTATTATTTATTTGGCATATTAAAGTGGAGAATTGCTAGTCAAACACTAAAATCTATTATGTGTTTATATTAAACTGGATATTAAATTGATCTAGTAAACAAAGACATATATTGTTAAATGTTACAACTACTATTAGTTTGTACTCTAATTATTTTATATTAAATATATTGAAAATAGTATACCAAAAAAAATAAAAGTATTGACTATTTCTTGTACACTAGTTAATGAATTTTTCTTATTTGAAAAAAAAAAGAAGCCAAGTAATATATCTTATTTGCATAATTATAATAAGTTGATATACTATGTGCATATATCCATTATTTATTGATTACTTTTATTGGAATAAAAGTTAGTAGATGTTATTTTGTTTTATGTGAAGACATGGATAATTTTCAAAGCATGTTATTTAATTGTGAAGATATTTGGTTGATTGGTTCTGGTACGACACATAGATATTCAAAAATGAGAAATAATATGGACAAAATAAACATTACTATAATTTTTGGTAGTACTAATATGATTGAGGGCTTTGAAAGAGCCATTATAATTTTGCCCAAAGGAACTAAACTCATCATAAATAATGCTATATTTTCTCCAAATTCCCGGAGAAACTTGTTGAGTTTTAAAGATATCCATGCAAAATGATTATCATATCTAGACAATGGATGAGATGAGTATTGATCTTCGTATCACCAAGAATGTCTCTGAAAAGACATGTGTTATAGAAAAGTTTTGTGCTTTATTCTACGATTTGTATTGGACAAGAATTAGTGCAATTGAGGCACATTCTATAGTAAACTAAAAGGTTATTGATTTCAATATTTTTGTACATTGGCATGATCGCCCAGACATCCTGGATCTATAATGATGATATGAATTATAGAAAATTCAAATGGACATCCATTGAAGAACCTAAAGATTCTTTTAAATGGTGAATTTTCTTATACCACTTGTTATTAAGGCAAGTTGATTGTGATCACCAACGAAAGTTAAGATTGAGTCCCTTGTGGTTTTTGAAACATATACATGGGGATATTTGTGGACCTATTCACCCACCTAGTGGGACGTTTAGATATTTTATGGTTCTAAAAGATGTTTTATCTAGATGGTCTCATGTTTGCCTATTGTCATCTCATAATTTGGCATTTGCAAAATTATTGGCACAAATAATATGATTATGAGCACAATTTCCTGATAATCAGATTAAGTCCATTCCCCTTGATAATGCTGCAGAGTTTTCATCATAAGCATTTAATGACTATTGTGTATCCATTGGCATAAAGGTTGAACTATCATGTTGCTCATTTTTATACTCAAAATGGCCTTGCTGAGTCATTAATTAAACATTTGTAATTGATAGCAAGACCAGTGCTTATGAAAACTAGATTGCCCACTTTTTTATGGAGAAATGCAATTTTATTTGCATGCTGCAACACTTATTCGTCTCTAATCGATAAATTATCATAAGCATTCTCCATTGCAACTAGTTTTAATTCAAGAACCTAATATATCCCATCTAAGAATTTTTGAATGTGTTGCATATGTACCTGTGGCACCACATCGCACAAATGGGATCTCAAAGAAGATTAGAAATATTTGTTGGGTTTGAATCACCCTCAATTATTCAACATCTTGAACCATTAACTGGAGATATGTTCACTGCTCGATTTGTAGATTGTCGATTTGATGAGACACTTTTCTCAAAATTAGAGGGAGAAGATGATGATATCAAAAGAAAAATTTTGTGAAAGAATTCATCATTGTCTCATCTTGATCCATATGTTTCTATTTGTGAGCAAGAAGTACAAAAGATTATTCACATGCAAAAATTTTACATTAAATGCCAAATGCATTTACAAATTTAAAAAAGGATCATGACTTATCTCTACGAGAAGTAGAGTAGTTAAAATTTACTCCCCGAGTAAGAAATATGAAACTTGTTCATGTAATAGTAAATCAAAAATTTATTATAGCAAAAGACACATGTCATAGTAAACTTGAAGTTTACTCATTAGACATTTATTGAAGAAATAAAAAGTTCTTCAAGGTTGCTTGTTCTCATAATACGTTGATTGGATCAACTAATGTTGAGACTGAATTCCGTAAATTCTGAAAGTATGAAAGGTGAATATGGGCTCGTTCACCATCATGTGATATGTGAATAGATGCATCAATAAGATAATCATATGTGTGTTATTGTTAACTTGATGTTTGACAATTGTAAAATTGTTTGTACAAGATAATTGAATTAAGAGCACAATTTTTCTAATACGTAATCAAAGACGATTCATCTTGATAATATTGATAAAAATTCAAGTTGTTTGATACTAAATGCCTTAAATAAATGGTCAATCATTGCTTATGAGAACAAAGTTGGTCTAAAATATGACAAATTATAGATAAAAATATGCATTAAGCCAATACATTATAATCAAATTCCCCAATTAATTTATGGTCATGGACCATATAATTTTCATAATTTTGATATACAGTATATAATTAATAAATATACCATGATTCATAAAGAGATGGATTCTCTAAGATAGATTGGAATATATATCCGTTTGTCTAATATAAGGGAGATATAACAGGAAGCTAAAAGTTGAAATACTCTTATTGAATGTCCTTTAAGGACAAAGTCTATGACATGCATGAAACATGTAATTGATCCCAATTCTTGAAAGGAACAAATGATCAAAGTGGTTATAATAAAGAGATAATGTGCTGATGAAGAGCTTATGACATAACACTTCATGAAACCTCATGAGAGGAGTAGCAACTTGAAAATAATGAAGTGAAGAGATCTCAACAAGTTATATTGCATTGCAAATAGATAAAAAGAATATTTTGTCTATAGTATATTTGATACAATATAACACAATATTGTAAAAGATTATGAGGATCTTAATCCTATGATATATTAAAATATGCTCTAATTATCAAGTAGAATGGTGCATCTTGGTAAGCATAAAGCTTATTTGACTTGCAATCTAGACACTAAAAAGCGTTATGCATTTAATATTGAATATTGTCACTGGACAAAATTGAAAGCATTTGAAGGATTTAAAATGCATGAAGCATATACAAGTTCTTGAAAAACTTGTTTATAATCCTCATATTGATTAAATAATCAAACATCTTTCATATTGTTATGCAAGTTGATAACTTGAATTGAAACTCTTGAAGAGTTTTCAAAAGGCAATTGATTATTTACTTAAAGAAGTTGAAGTGAGGAACTTGCAAAATTCTTTGATCCTAAAGGGAGGATTAATAAAATAAAAGAGATAGAACAAAACATATTTCGCCAAAACTTTTCTACACATATGAGCTCCAAAAGAATGGTGATATAAATGTGCAACAGATTCATTCAAGTGACAATATGGCTAATTTGTTCACCAAATCTCTACCAACTGCAACTTTCAAGAAGATGGTACACAAGGTTGGGATGCAAAGATTTAAGTCTTTGGATTGATGTTCTGATTAGAGGGAGTTAATATATGATATACTCTTTTTTCCTCATACGGATTTGTCCAATTGAGTTTTCCTTTAAAGTTTTTAATGAGGCATCCAAAATATGTATTATTAGACATGTGTACTCTTTTTTCTTCACTAAATTTTTTTCCATAGGGTTTTATCTAATAAGGTTTTAACGAGGCATATAATCTAGCAGTTTTATCTAGTAAGGTTTTAATGAGGCACATAATCTAGCAAATAGACATTCAAGGGGGAGTGTTATAAATATATTCTATTTATGGTGAATGTCTATTATGTAGATTTCTTTAAGAGTTAGAAATCCTACTTGAAGACCAATTCAGTTTCTTACTTGGAGACCAAGTCAGTTTTTTTTCTATAAATATAAGGTTTTCCTTCATTGTAATATGCATCTGAATAATATTCAAGAGCAATAAGAAATCTTCTCTCATCTCCCCTACTTTATTTTTTATATTATTTTATACAGTTTCATAACAAATCTGATTTTTTCATATTTCTCTCTCAACAAAATCATCACAATTAATAAAAGAATTATTCATCTCAAATATTAATAAAATTGCAAGAAGTAATTCTTTTTTTTGGTAAACAAAAGACTTAATATACTAATATGCGTCAATACAGGGTATTTGCAGAGCACTTAGATCTGCTATTACAAAAGTGGGAGGGATTTCTACATTACTAATAGTATTGATTTTTACACTTTGCATCGTCATATTTGACTGAGCTTTTATTCTTGAAAAAGATGTCCCATTCCTATCCTTCTCGATCATGTGTTGGACAAAAACTGACAGGACATGTAGAGTAGTTGGTTGGCGCGTACTTTCTATATTTTCTCCCTCCCTTGCAAGTGCATCTGCTACACTGTTTGTTTCGCAATAAATATGCTTAATTTGGGGGTTTCCCAGCTAGTAAAGAAGAGCCCTGCAATCAGAGACTATTAGAATATTTTGATTTCTCTCCCTTGATAAGTTGGATGATATCCATGTAGTCCATGCTTATTTCTAATGGAGTTAAGCGGATGCTCAACAACTAATCTCAGACCACAGACAAGTGCTAGTAGTTCCGCCTTAATGATGTTTGTCCCTACAATGCTGCCTAGATATCCTAGTACCCAATTTTCAGTTGGGTCCCTAAAAGTTCCTCATATTCCCCCCCTTTTTTGTTTTGTCTATATAGGAGCTATTCGTATTAAGTTTGAAGCCATTTTTGGGGAATTTCACTTCACATACTTAGGAACATGCTTCTTATGACTTTTCTAGTGCCTTAATAGAGTTAGGAATTCCTTAGCATGAAAATATAACATGTTTATTTGGATTATTCTGTTGGTTTTTTGAAAAATATTTTTATTTCTAACTAGCCAAATATTTCACAGAAAAAAAGGAGAGAGCATCCTTCCATTAAAGGTTTTGCTTGATGGTGAGTTGCAGGTTTGTGAATTATTGAAGCCAGTTGTCAGTGTTGAAATTTAATATTTGGTTGAACTTGAAGATTGCACCTAATTTGCTCTAGTGCGATCTAACTCTAGGGCATTCTAAGAATATATGCTTCTCAGTCTCATTCATGTTATAATGGTCATATTGGGGGTCAATAGTGTTGATTCCAATGGATCGTAGATGGTGCTTTGTGGGCAGTCTGCCATGTTGGTACTGCCACAAAAAAATTTTATATTATGCGGGCATTTAAACTTCCAGATCTAATTAAAATTTAAAGTCGTATCATTTTTCTTCTTTCTGTCCATCAGTACTCTGTAGGCAGTTTGTACAGTAAATTCGCCATTTGTCCTAGGGCTCCATATGGCTTTGTCCTTAAACGTGTGAGTAGTCGAGATATAGGTATTGGTTATCTGGTTTAGGATTTCCTTTGAAAGTGGGATAGAAATATTTTCCAGGTTCCATCTGCAATTTATGTGGATATCGTTGACCCTAAGTTCCTCTTCTTCCCTAGTCAATGGTCCTTGTATTTGGTTTCGCAGGGGTTGGAGGTTTGGCAACTATCTATCCTTCCAAAAATTTACTAACCCGCCGTCCCCGATGGTCCATTCTATTGATGGGAGATAGAATTCCCAGCTTTCTATTAAATGTTTCCTTAGGCGGTTGTGACTCGGTTTTGCCCATGCTTCGACTTGTTAATATTGGAGAGAAAAATATTTGCATCAAAATTCATAATCTATGAAAATTTTGCAAATGATATTAAGTTTTTTTGTTTTTTTTAGAAAAAGAACTTGAATAGACATTTAAAGTGCAAAGATCACATAAAATCTGTATCAAAAATCTTAAAATTCAAATATCACATTAAAGAGAGATGAATACGGATTAAAAAGACAAGAAAAGAAAGATCACATGGAGAGAAAGTTTTGGGTAAGAATCTAACTTAGATGAGTTTATGAAAGTTATTTTAAATTTTAGAAAATAAAGTTAAAATAGAAAAAAAAAACTTAGAAAGAATTGAGATAACCTGTAATAGTAGGCCAACTTTACTAGATTGTGTAGAATATTTTATACACGGACGATGCACAAAACTTAAACACTTTTTAAAATTTATTTTACCCTCAATTTACTTATAAATTTAATCTTTTTTTTTAAAAAAATGTAAAACTTCCTGAAAATCTTTAATGATCAATTCATCTTTAGAGCACCTAGGCAATTTGGAATTGACATAACCCTATAACTTACCCCAAAAGACATTTCAATTATTAAGTTTCTATTTAAAAATTATACTATAAGACTAATTCCATTTTGTAATCATAGTTGTTTGATTTCTTATTTTATTGGAGGAATTTTTCTAATGAAATATTTTGATAAAAAAAATTGTTACAAAAAATTGTACTCCAAATATTAAAGTAAATATTTACATTATTTTCCTCCGTATTTTTTACTTAAACGCAACTAAAAAAAAGTGGCTACATTCTTTTCTATTTTTTATTTTACTTTAAATTCAATTAAATAACAAAAATTTTATTAAACCAATAAATACTTCTACTTCCTATTGTATTGATAGTATTAAATGAATTGACATCAAAATTATGTTTTTAAGTAATTCTACATTTTGATGAATCATGACTCAAGGTCGAAATCACTAAAATGTGTCCGTAGTCGTACATCGCGATGAAGAAAATACATAGTTATGAATTCGACATTGTCGAACTTCAAATATCATTTTATGTTATTCTTGGAAAAGAAGATTTCAATGGATTGATTTTGACCCTAATCTTTGAGGCAATGATTTCCTAACATCCTTCCCTGATTATATTCAATTTTGATTGGATTAGGAATATAAAAATATGATATTTGATTAATAAATAGGAAGTTTGAAGACCTAATTTATTACTTTTTTTATTCCATTTTATGTGATATCATTTGATTTGACATAGTGTTTAAGAAAGAATAGAAGATTTTTGAAACTTGAGATCTAAAATTATTCATAAATATTTATGTGTTAAAATTATTTCTAATTCAAGTAAAGTAACATTATTTTTGGAACGGACTAATTTTCATAATTGATATGTTAGTTTATATTTTGCATAGATGGAGGTCAGTCAAGTCAACTGAGAAGTCATTGGACGTTTCAAAACTATGGAACTTATAGTTTTCACCGGTAAATGAGTCTTTAATTTTTGCAATGCTTATTTATTTTTTTAGCGTCTAAGTGTCAAGCGATATCAAGGGGATAGAGGGGAAGCTAGTCTATTATAAGGAAGTTCTTGAACAAGTGAGATTGATTGAAGTTTAATATGCATCATCAACTGAAAAAGAAAAATATAATCGAATATGATTAAGACGAATATATCAAGAGTATAAAACTAGAGAAGAAAGCTAGTCTACCATTTTGGGAGTCATACTTTAGGTGTTTATGCTTGCTATAAAATCTACAATTAAGCATTTTATTGAGAGTAAGTCATTGAGAAAGACAGCAAAAAAAACAAAAAAAAAAAAACACATACATTTTTTATGGCTCTTTCTTCTGACCTTCTCTTAACACTAGTACTTATTCAAAACTTGATTTTTTGCTATTATGAGCGCATATATGATATGGGTCATATATAGCGTATATAGGGTGTATATATAGAACATGGTATATATCTATGACGTGAAGTAGTTAGTGAATAACTAGGGATGTCAAATGGCGGGTTGCGTTGAAATTGAAAATGTTAAAATGAGTTTAAATAGAGTCTGGGTTTGGTTATGACTCGCTCAAGTTTACTTTGGGCTAAAATTTGGGTTGGGTCATGACTTGCTTAATCTCAATAATTTTGACATATTATTATTTACTTTTTATAATCACAATTTGAACTTCAACTTAAAAAATAAAAATAAAAAGTCACAAATAGATAGATAAATCAACGAAAATATAAAATAGATATAAATATACATTAATACAAAGAAAGGACCTAAGAACGGGTTAAAATTGGAGATTAAATTGGGCTCAATTGAAGATTCTTTTAAAATGAAATAAGGGTTAAATGAGTTTAGATTGAACCCAATTTAAATTATTTTGAGCCCAACCCATTAAATTTGGGTGGATTAGATGAATTACCTAAATTGAGCTTATTTTGACACCCTTATGAATAACATCATACGTAGATGGTGTGTGTGTATGCGTGTGTTTATATATCTATATCTATACATAGAGTATGTACCTTATTGTATTTGCAAAATTGTTTGGGCTTGAGCCTAATAATCTATTCGGCAGAGAGTCTAAATTAGGCCCATTATCGACCTAAAAAAGATTGAAGCAAATCAATTGGGCCAAAGCCCAAATCTGTTTTAGCATAGGCATTTACCCAAGGAAAAATTAAATTTGTACCCTATTAAATCAAACTATTTACATTCATATATACCCTTTTACATTTAGCACCCCTATACTATTAAAATTTTATCCCCCAACATTAAAATTCGTATCGCTAATGTCAGCACCTGCTTGTATGATATACCAATAGGGTATACATATACCAACAGGGTATCACAGATGATTAAGCTCAATCCTATATGATACTGATATAATATAAATATACTGTCAGAGTATATAACGAATATATTTTCTATTGATTTAGAGTTTAATAATTTTTTATTTGTTTCTTAAAAAAAATCCTACATATCAATTGAGTATCAATATACCGCCAGAGTATCACAAAAAATTGAAGTCATTCTAATGATACCGTTGTCGTATATGTATACCGCTAGAGATATCTCATAGTATTTATGCTGATGTCAGCACGCGAAATAAAAAGGGCTAAGTGGGTAGAAATGTAAATAGTTTGGGTAATGGGTCCATTAAGGATAAATAGTTTAAATTGAGTCTATTAAGATAAATAATATCAAATTAGGTCTATTTTGTGTACTTTTTCCTTTACCCAACTATATCATATTTATAAAACATTTATCATTTATAACTATATGATTTAAATACGTCTATATTGCATCATCATTCACTTTTAATATATAATATAGATTTTATATCAGAACAAGACTAATGCATTTTAAGACACTTATAATACATGTATATTGCAAGAAAAAGTACTTTTATATATAGTGTAATATATCTATATTAGATGCATAATTCATTTTTAACGCATAGTGCATTTTTTTTAACTAAAGCAAATATAATACACATATAATTCACATTTAAGATACAGTACAGTTGCTATAAATAATAAATATTTTTTAAATATGATATATTTAGATGATAAGTAAAAATATACTTGAAAACAATAAATATTTTTTAGAAAAGAAACTTAAAATGGTAATTATCCCTTTAGGATATATCATATTTTAATTTTTAAATAATCCGATCTTGTTGTTGGTTAAAACGATTTGAAAAAAAATGTTGTTAGCAACATTTAATTTGAAAAGAGATTTGGTTTCTGTCGGCCTCTTTGTGAAATTATTTTTTTGAACTTGAAAATATGCTAAGTAAAAAATGATTAGAAATCATATTATTCTAAATGTTACCTAAGATGAAGAATTATTATAAAAATCTAATATCCAGTAGGGAAGGGGAGTAAATGTCATATCTCAAAGTCTTTTTTGAGTAACAATTATCATGACATAAATGTGGATCATAGACGAAAAATAAAAAAGATTCATAGCATATAGATAAAGTATTTTAAGGAGATTATACTCATACAGGTTTTTATTAAAGTATGTCAATAAATATGAAAGTTTGCCATTGTTTACATAACTAAAACGTCCTGACTCATCTATTTATCTATAAAGTCTCTAGCATCATATAAGTAATAATATTATTTTATCGAGACAAGCCCCCACATAAAGTTAAAGAAAATGTTTTGAGTAATAATACTATTAAAGTTATGTGCATATAAATAATATTTTGGAAGTAGTATTGAGAGATGAAAGAGAAGAATTGACCAGTTAGAGTAAGTTTGCTCACACATCAGATAAATTGATCAGTGAACATAAGTTTACTCACAAGTAGAATTTATATTTGTAATAGTATATATGCATAAATATAATACAAAAAATGATCTCAATTAAAATTCTACTACAACTAATATGCATAAAGAATCCTATACAACTAATATACATAAAGATAAACTCTAACACCCTCCCTCAATCTGAATGGAAAGATTGACAATTAACTCACAAAAAAGTAAAGAAGCCAATACGTTGATAAACATGTCAGCAAGTTACTCAAGTGCATGGACATGAAAAATCACTGTCACCATGGTTAATCTTTTCACGAACAAAATGATAATCCAGAGAAACATGTTTGGAAAAGGAGTGAAAAAAAGATTGTGAGCTAAATGAATGGCTCCAATATTATCACATTTTGCAAATACCGAAGAACTAAAAGAAATCCTCAGATCACAAAGAATATATTGGAGGCGAGGAGCTTCCGCAATGGCAACAACAATTGCTCGGTACTCTGCCTCGGTACTTGAGTGCACAGTAATAAATTGATTCTTAGCAGACCAAGAAATAAGATTGGAACCAAGAAAAATAAAAAAAAAACAGTTGTATAGCATCTAGTGGCTGAACAACTAGCCCAACTAGAGTTAGAGAAAACAGTAAGCGACAAGGAAGAATTTTTATACAGTTGCAAGCCTCAATCAATTATGCCAACGTGATATTGAAAAATGTATTTTACTTTTTGAAGATGCAATTGTTGCGATTGGTGAAGAAACTGAGAAGCAAGGTTGATAACAAATTGAATGTCTGACCTAGTAAACCATAAATATTGTAGACTCCGAACCATCTGATGATCAACAGCAGGATCGTCAAGCAAAAAAAAGTAGTAGAATTTCGTAACTTACTGTGAAGAGTACTTAACACAGGTTAATACTTCTCCAATTTGAAGGGATGAAGAACTGATGAAGAAGCGAAGTAATATAACGATGTTGAAGTAAAAGATGCCCCAAAGAGTTGCATTTCAATTCAATGCCAAGGAAGTACTATAGCTGTCTCAAGTCCTTCATTGAGCATTTAGAACTCATTGAAGGGATGAACTGGGACACTAAGGACCTTGAAGATCCAAAAACCTTTATATCGTCCATATAAATTAAAAAGATAATGCAATCAGCTCCGAATAAAAAATGAACATACTTTGATATGAAACACACTACTTAATGCCTAGATCAAGAAGAAATCGAGCAATACGATGGAACCAAGCCCGTGGAGATTGTTTAAGACCATATAGAGCACGCTGCAATTTGCATACATAATGGGGAAAATCTAGATGTTCAAAGACTTTAGGTTGACATATATAAATAGTTTCGAATAACTCACCATGCAAGAATGTATTTGACACATAAAACTGGTGCATATACCAATTTGTATGAAGAGCCAAAGATAACACCAACCGCATTATGCTAGGCCTAACAACAAGAGAAAAAATCTCAAGATAGTCCAACCTAAGCTGCTATGAAAAGCCTTGAGCCACTAAACGAGCTTTAAATCTTTCAACAGAACCATTTGCACAAAACTTGATTCGAAACACCCATTTGTTACCAACAATATTTGCATTTGTGGGAGGTGACACCAAAGTCCAAGTTTTATTTTGGACAAGAGCATCAAATTCAAAAATCATCGCCTGCATCCAACGAGAGTCCTTACAATCTTGAGAAAAGGAAATAAGTTCGAATAATGTGGAACACGTAGGAGTTGTTAAGCAAAGGAGGACGCATGACTTAAATGATCCTATTTTGGAACGAGTAACCATATGATGAGTTTGAGGATTTATGGTGAATGATTGAGAGGGAGATAGTTGAAGATCATTGGATGGATAAAGGGTCTGCATGAAAGAGTTAGAGGATGAGAGATCTCATTTAAAAGGAGAAGCAGATGAGGGATTCAAAATAGAGCTTACAAGTTATTGGATATGAGTAACCGAATCCAAATGGGATACAAAATTGGATGGAGAAATTTTACTAGTTGAAGGATGGGACAAATATTGTCCTGATTTAGAGGAGTTTGAAAACTCTTATTTGAAGTGTATTAAGTAGGTAAAATTGAACTATTACTCCTTTTTGAAACTCCTCCAAAATAGGTGATATAGATTGAAGTGGTAAAAAGTTTTGAACTTTTGAAAATAGGCAGGAACGAAATAAGTTTGGGCAAGTGGTTGACATAAGATTAGAAAATACACACTGAAAGGAAAAGGAGTTCTCAAAAAAAATAAACATGTCGAGAGGTGAGAAATCTATTAGAATCCAAACATTTGAATCATTTATTTTTATCTGATAAATCAAGAAATAAATATAAATTTTATCGAGGGTGGAACTTAGAGCACTAATTAAATGCAATAAAGGGATAACAGAGTTTAAGTTCTTTTCTTTCTAAGAGGTGGAATAGAATAACCCGGTTGAAGCGTAATGATCATACATCTGTAATGCATTGTATGTCCCATAACAGGTCCCATTCTTCTACTCTTACTTGGAAGTCGATGACTATTCATAGCTATTACCTTGACACCAAAGAAGAGTTCGACATAGGCATCCAAACACATATATTAAATTATAGTAGGGAACATGATCATAGAGTAGTTCAAATGACAATTTATAATGCAACACTGGAAGAGGAGTTATGCTAATAAGAAGGGCAACATATAAACAAGAATCAGTTCAAAATTGAAAAGACAAAGATGCTTACAAAATAAGACAACGAAGAACATTAGCAATGTGTCTATGTTTTCTTTCGACCCTACCATTTTGAGTAGAAGTTTGAGGACAAGAAAAATGATATATGATGTCATTTTGCTGGAAGAAGGATTAAATTTTAGTTAACATATCCTCCTCTCCCATCAGATTGGAAAGAGAAAATAAAGGTGTGACAAACATTTTTAACCATTCATGAAACTCTTTAAATTTTTCAAAGGATTCAGATTTTTCAAACATCAAACAAATTCAAGAGAATTTAGTGTAATCATCAAGAAATAAAATATAGTTACAATAACTAGAATTTGAGGCAATATGAGCATGCCAAACATCTGAATGAACTAAAACAAATGGAGAATTTGTATCAACACTAGATAAAGAGAATGACAATCTAGTTTGCTTGACTGAATGACAAACATTACAAGAATTATTACTAATCGAAGAAGTACTACTAACCAATTTTTTAGAAACTAAAGAACTTAGAGATTTTGACCAGGATGTCCCAAAAATTGATGCCAAATTGAAGCAGGCACAACACTAGGGAAGAAACAAAAGTTGAAATATCCAGATGAAATGACTCGTAGGGAATAAAGAGACCTAGTATTATTATAGCAGAGCAATATTCTATTGTTCTGCTTGTCCTTTACCAAAAAGTCAGAATAAATAAATTGAATGAAACAGTTATTATCAGCACATAAATGCTGCATAGAAAGTAGATTTTTAGCAGGAGAAGAAACATATAAAATATTCTTTAGAATAAGCGGTTTAGAAGTTGTAGGAATAATAGAGGAACCATCAGAGTCAATGAGGAGAAGAATACCATTACAAACCATGACTTGTGAAGAATCAAATGGAGCATGAGAAGCAAGGACAGACGGATCGTTTGTCATGTGTACCAATGCTCTAGAGTTGTGTTACCAAACCGATAGTTGAACCTCTTGTAAGTTTATAATCGCAAATGATTGAGGAATATTGTTAGCCATAAATGAGTGATTAAATTTGTTTCTACACTCCAAGTCAATATGATTATAGTGATAACATATTCAACACTGTCTAACTGGAGTAAAAGGGGATCTCCTTAAAATACTATTAACGGATGAAGGATGTCAAATATTATTTTGAAAATTCGACCATGAAGTGTTATTGTTAGATTGATTATATCCTCAAACCTATCATATTGTCCATTTTTATTCTTGCCACGACCTAGTCTAGGTGATTGTCCTTTTGTAGGTTGGTGTCAATAAAGAGATGATGTAATAGAATTTATTGGCCCTTGAGTTGTCGCAAGCAAAGCAGAACTAGGAGTTGATTCTTCTGAAGAAATTGCAATAATATGAGCTTCTTCTATGAAGAGGAATGGTCATAATGCAATAAAAGAAATAAGTGAGCCAGTAGCATTTAAGCCAAACACGAAAGTGCGATAAGATGAATGTAATCCTTGCAGAGCCTGAGTGACGAGATCGTCATTAGTTAACGGCTTGCTAATTGTCGTCAAAGAGTAGACAATTGAGTGAAGTTATTGAAGATATTCTTCTATAGAAAGAGAACCTTTCTTGAAATTTTGACTTAACATGAATGGATCAAGAAAAAACTTGACCAAAATATAGCAACGTTAAAGTGTCCCAAGCTTGGTGAGATGTCTCACAAGAATAATTTAACAGTGTATTAGAAACTGCTGCTGAAACAACAACAACAACAACATTACCCCAATGCCTCAGAGGCTCCCGCCCATTGCGGGGTAAGGGGGGGTCTGATGTACGCAGTCTGACCCCTATGTTTAAAAACATAGTGCGACTGTTTCCGGATGACCCATGATGAGCGTCGAAAGTTGCATTGACTAA
>JAOTQJ010000001.1:15472676-15488581 GCA_025642045.1 Solanum sejunctum | reverse complement strand
AACTTTAATATAAGAATATTTGCATAGATTTTGTCATATTTGTTTGATGGAGTTTCTACTATAGCATCTTTTAATTTGAAAACTACTTAATTAAATGCTAATTAAAGAGTAAACGCGAAAAATCGTCCAATCACTAGGGGCCTAGGAAATAGGTTATATTTATATTTAAAATTTTTTATAATATATATATGTAAAGTTCTTCGATTCAGTTCGAGAATATTTTGGGTTTTTTATAATCTAAAAAGACCATCCCAATTATTCAGGACGGTTATACGCTTAAATAAAAGTCCACGGTTTTATTGAGAAAATGATAAAAATCGGTTTGGTATGGTTCGGTTCGGTCGGTTTTTCATATTCTTTTGACACCCCTAGTCTTCTTACACTATCCGCTTTTTATTAATACAAATTCTCATTATCATTCTTATCGGGCAAACCGAAAATCGAAACGTTAAGGACTTTAAACTAATAAACCAAAAATCGATAAAAACTATTTATTTTGTTGGGTTTTTATTGGTTTAGCATATTTAAAAAACGAAAACCAATAAACCGAACTGATAATGTATAAAATCGAACCGAACTGATAATGTATAAAATCGAACCAAACTGACCAATGCAAACCCCTAGTGGTAGGTACTGAACCAGTATTGCTGCATAATGTTCTGACCAACTCCTCCAGATTTGTCACCTCATTTACAGGGTGTATGACACTCTTTAGCATGTTGATATGTAAACTTGGCAAGGCTTCAACTACAATCTGGGACATATCTTCCCTTTAGCCTTTACTCTCTTGATGACCTTTGGATCATATTTAGCACCTTCTTGGTGCTGCTGTTGATACTTAGAGATGATGAAGATGGTACTCGGAATGTACTACGTTTTCTATAACTGAGGATTTTCTGAGTGCCAGTGATTTAAAGTTTAAAACTTGGTGGATGATGCCTCCCTGCACGGGTGGGGACCCTTCACTTAAATACCAGACTATTGTTTGAACTTGGGACGTGCAATTGGAATGTACTAACTAGTGCGTACTCTAAAATAAAATCTCATTTGTGTCTCAATAATCATGTTTATCTTTTACCTTAGCCTCGAAGAGAAGAAAAGTTTGCCCTCAAAGAGAAGAAAAGTTTGCAGGGTTTTGTCCTCTTTATCAGACTCCTTATCTGATCTGTACGGATCATTATTGCCAATTATTTCATCACCAACTTTCTAGTCACAATTTGTTAATGACTATCTTATAGTTGCTATGCTGATCTTTGTAGAGAACCTTGTTTCTAGTGCTGTTTTGAGTTTCTGAGTAATGCATGATCTGATTGTTGACACTGTCTGGTTTTTCTCAGTCAAGTTGGTCTTATAATTTCTTGTTAGTAGTCACTAGTCTCTATAAGATGCCTAGAGAGTTTAAATAATCATTGCATCTCACTTACTGGATAAAGCGTTCTATATCAAATGGATTTATACTCTCCTAAGTGAAATCTGTATAAAGTTTATATAGAAAGTTTCTTACAATAAGAAGGTTATATATACTAATTGTTCTTGTGGACATTTTCTGCAATTTCAGTTAATCAGTGGCAAGGGAGGCTATAACTATCAACCTGTGAAAAGATGGACATCCCAACGGAAGCTGGGGTATAGCCTCTTTGGATGTGATAAAGTAAGAATTTTTAGTCATTCATCTCTCTATTCTTGCTGTGTTTTCTTGTCTATTGTATATTGATCGATATGTCCTAATTTACTTAGATTTTTGTCCCTATCCACAAACAAGTACATTGGTGCTTAGCTGTCATCAACAAGAAGGATGAAAAGTTCCAATATCTTGATTCACTTGGAGGAAGAGATCAGCAAGTCCTGAAAGTGCTGGTATGTTTTATATCTGCTTACCAGGAATTATTTTTTTCAGAGAATGCATATGTGACATGTTTTTTGTAATTCTTATTCGATTTACTTCCTTTCCGACTGTACCGTGTTAATAATTCATAATATGTTTTATTAAATTGGAACTTGAGTAGGCAGAAGAAAACATTACGACCTGCATTAATCCTTTTAATAGTAGTGATGATGGTGAAATTTGCTGTTTATTGGTTAATAGTAGATGGAAATAGATGAGAGGTTTTAATTTTGTTTATGTTGCCTGCTAAGTAGATGGGGTTGCTCTGTGTTGAATTGCTGTTCATATCCATTGGAATCACACAATCCAATTGGTAGGATTTTACAAGGCTGATTTAGCGTAGATAAGGGCATCCTCTTCCCTTGTTAGTTGTCACTGTTTAGTTTAATTTGCTGTTTTAGTTATACTGTCTTATTTTTTGTATTTCCTTTTGTTTCCTTCCTGTCTTAAATTATCCCAGCTTGGATGTAATATTCTGGTAGTTGTACTTGGGTCTGATTTTAGACCTAATTCCTGTTGAATTTGGTAGTGTCTAAAGTCCTTGAAAAGAAAAGGAGAAAAGGTTGAGCGGAGGGCCCCTTATCTTTGGGGTTTCAATGTTGCAGCACCATCTCCCGGGGATTTCTTGGTTATCAAAAAAATAATATATTATGTGTGTGTGTGTGTATATATAGGCCATTGTTCATTTTAGAATCCACATTTAGTCCCTACTATAGTCTTACCATAATCTAGTGGACTAAAATGCAGGAAGATAATGTAATTTTCTTACCATGATACCATGGTGATATGTCCTGCTCAATTGGGTAGCAAAATGAATGAAAAAGAAAATATAAAAACAAAAATTTAGGGTTTCTTTTAACATTGGTTGATGCAATTAGTAGTCGGAAAAAAAGAATCTCATGTTTGTTGAGTTCTGTTTTAAGATTGAAGGATCTCACAATCTGCGGAAATTGGAAAATACATGTGCAGGCTAGGTACTTCATTGACGAGGTGAAGGACAAGAATGGGAAAGATATTGATGTTAGTTCATGGACGCTAGAATTTGTTGAGGACCTCCCGGTGCAAGAGAATGGGTGCGTAGTACCTGAATCTCTCTTTTTTAATTTTTTTTTTAATTAATTGATAAAGATGTAGTACTTTAATCTTCTTGGTCTAACAAGTTTTCCTACATGTTGAAGGCTAGTTAAGTGTACCTGCTTACATGTGTATCGCGTTGATTAATAATAAATGTATATAAAAAGAACAAATTGTTGTGGGTACGATATAATAGTAAGTACAAAACTTTAAGAATAATTTAAAAATTTTAAGATAAAAAGTGTACTTAGGAAGAAACATGATGTATATACATCCCTAAAGATGTACAAACGAAAGTATGTATACTAATAGACCTCTGAAGATTAAAACCAAAACCTCTTAACCTTTCTTTGCCTTTCGCGACATGAAGTAATACAATTTGTTGCTTGAATTACTGTCATAAATCAACAAATCTAGGGAGAAATAAGAAAATAATTAGATCATTTATTGCACATCAATCAGTCATGTGTAACCATATTATATGATTTAAAAAATAATAGAATTTGAAAAGAAAAAAGTACTATCGAGTATGGTATTAAGGAGATTTTTCCTTTTTTTCCTCACCAGTGAAATTATTCTATAGACTTGCATTTTTTTAACCCTAATAGGATTTTGTTTGCCAGCAAATTCGAAGATAGCATTTAATATCAACTCTACTTCTTAAAAAAAATGAATAAGAGGAAATACTTAGATATTTATGACTTTTCACGTTACTAGTACTGTTTATTTATGATGCTTCACTTCATATTATATTACACAATATATACTTAAGAAAATTGCCAATCAAATTATAGGAATAGGATTCCTAACTTAGGTGGAAAGTAATTGAAAAGCTTATTTTTTGGTGGCTTTATATGATCGAAATTCTATTGCAAGTATGACGGGAAATTGTGGTATTGATTTTAGATTCTTAAATGTTAGGACTTTTAATTTAGTTCAGGTCAGTGTTTTGAGAAGCGAGAAGCGGAAAAAAGCGATGAGGGCTCGCTTCACAGAAGCGAGAAGCGAAGCGCACTCTTTTAAAAAAAAGCGCTATTTAATATAAAAATAAAAAAAATATTAAATATACATAGATAAACTATCAAGAACTCAATAGAGGTAACATATTAAGCAAGTCTTTCAAGTCTAATTTAGATTAAAAAGTAAATAGATAGTCAAATTGCATATAACAAATAACATAAGTATATAACCAAAAGACAAAGTGAGCAAAATCCTATAAAACAGCAGTGCCATTGGATAAGAGAATACAATTTACTATAAGCACGAATCAAAAAACAGCGGTGACATCACTGAATGAAAAAATTACACACTAAAAGAACTGATCACAGAAAACAGAGCACCATCAAATATAAAAAGAATTTCTATTACAACTGAAAAGAACTTATCACTCGAAACCTTAGCATCCCTAGTAGAACTGCAGAAGAAGAAACTGAAAAAAAACTGAGAAGAAGAGAAGAGGAGAAGGAGAAGAAGAAGAAGAAGTGGAGGAGAAGAAGTTGAATTTACCTTACCGAAGAACTGAAGAAGAGTCTCTGGAGTCGCAGCAGTGTAGACTCTCAGTTGTGATAGAAATTTGGGTAATTTAGACTCTAAATTATTTTTAAAAAATAAAAATTTTAAAAAAAACTCTAAAGAGGGATTAAGCGACTCTTTTCTCGCTTCAACAAAAAGCTCGCTTCAGCACTTCTGCCCTTGAAACGCACACTTTTTTTATCTCTTCGCGCTTTGACAAGAAAAAGCGATGGGCCCTCTTCTCTCCTTAAACCGTGCTTTAAGCGCGCACTTCATCGCTTTTAATAACACTGGTTCAAGTAGGGAAAGATTTAAGAAACTGTTATAAATGACAGTGAATATCTATCTTAAAAGTCCTAGCTTTGGAACCAAGTCAATTTTCCCTTATAAATGAAGTTGTTTTCTTCATTGTAAATCATCCGTCAAGAAAAAAAGAAGAACTACTCTCTTCTCTCCCTTATTCTTCCTTTCTTCTTTAATGATGCTTGATAAAGCTCAATCAAGTGTTTAGGAGTATGACAATAACATGCATAGTGCCCTTTTTCACCATATTAGCGGCAACCACTTGCTCTTTTTGATGGTGATATTTCTTCAATGAATAATTAAAACCAGGCAACTAATTTTGTTCTTGATCATAATCACAACCAAGTCCACCTCCACGACTAGGGTGGCGACCTTTTCTACGCCTAGTGTGGTGGGTGCACGCCTGGTGTGGTGGTCGTATACCTCATCCATTTCACGGAAGGATTTAGATTTAGTGGGTTGATTCTCGTGATTTTTCATCAATAAATTATTGCGTTGTTCAACCACGAGAAGATGAGAAATTAGTTCAAGGTATTTCTTGAAACCTCTCTTGATATTGCTGCTGTCGAGCACATTTGAGGTATGAGTGGTGGAAAAATCTTTTCTATCGTATCAACATCACTAATCGTTATCTCTACACAATTTCAACTAAAAAGTAATTTTGAATATGTAAAAATTATATTCATGAATAGACTTAATGTCTTGTAGTCTTAGTGCTTTTTTGGGTGTATGACCATTTTTAGGTGGTCATACCTTTCTTCCAGGCTATTCCACAAAATGAGTGGATTCTTAAAATTTCGTCAAGATGATGAATGATGCAAGAATATCATTGCTTTAGCACAATTTTGTTTTTATGTTTTATTTTCATTCTTAGTTGTGTCTTCAAGACCCATTTAATTTAAAATGGATTTCAACATCCAACACTCATGAAACGGAGTTCTTGCCTGAACTACTATTAAGGGCAACAAACTCAAGTTTCATAAGATTGGTCATATTAAAGAGGAGAAACATAATATTTTAGTTTTCGAATTTGAGATGGTAGTGTCTCGTGCTGATATGATTGGATGCATTCGAGGATACAAGACTTTAAGTCTAATCATGAATGCAATTTTGTTATTTTAGAATTACTTCTCAATTGAAATTACGTGGAGATAATGTTAGTAATGTTGATATGATTACTCGAATGTGCTCATGTAACGTCATTATTGCGAGAAAGGTTTCAAGAAGTATTCTAAGTTGATTTCTCACCTTCTTGTGGTTGAACAAAATAATGATTTGTTAATGAAAAATCAAAAGAATGATCCTACTAGATCTACACCATTGCCTGAAGTGAATGAGGTGTACGTCCACCATTCTAGGCATGGAAAAGGTTGCGCAGCCTTGGTCATGGTCGTGATTCTGATAAACAACAAACAACAACAACATACCCAGTGGAATCACAAGTAGGGATGGTTGTGATTATGATAATGAAACAAAAAATTCTCTTTTGGTGTTAATCATTCATCAAAGAACAATCAATCAGTGTCGAAAGGATGAGAAGCGTGAACTAGTTAGAGCTAGTGGCTGCTTTCGATGTGGTGAAAAAAATACTATGCACGTGACTGCTGTATTTTGATACACTTGATTGAGTTTTATCAAGCATCACTAGAGGAGAAAGAGAAAAATTTTAAAGCTAATTTTATCTCTAAAAATTATGTTGGCATCAAGCAATTGGATGTAGCAGATTTCTTTGGTCATCCTGAAGGAAAAAATCGATCACTTGATTGGTTATGTGGCTGTGAAAGAGTGAACAATTTTTAATTTTTGCTAATGGTAATAAGTTAGTGAATAATAAACAAAACCGATGCAAAAATAATTCCGCACGTGAGTACTAGTCTTTTTAATTAGTCTAGTCTTTTCCATTAATTTGTTTATTTGCTAGGAAAAACAGAAAAAAAATGTTACTAGTTTAAGTTACCCTTATCTCAAAAAAAAAGGTACTAGCTTAATCTAGTTATCTTATATTTGGTTTTTCAAATTTACATGGTTTGAATTCTTAAAGTAGAGTATTATTCTAATACTAAGTATTGTTTGAGAAGATACACATGAAATGCTTTCCTGGTAGTGAATCTCTCCACTTTTGTGAACTCTTTCAATATTAGATAAATCTAAGTGTTTATCTTATACATTTGGCGAGGTCGCGGAGGTGTTGATACAACATTTTGATGTCTTTTTTATTACACTAATATTATGGCTTTTTTAGTGCATCATAAAGGATTTTTTTTTTTGAGAAATAATGTGATTATATGCAATGGTTGGCATGACATACAAGAATCTATATTATATTATATTAATAGTAGTACGTACCTTTGGAAAAAAAGAAGCTAAAGGTCACGTGTCATCCTTATCATAATAGTCAGAGTGTTATTGTTATTCTAAGTGCTGTTTAAAATTAATAAAATATTAAGTATAGAAAAATTTAATAAATATCGATTTCATTCTATTTGAAGATATTGATAATTCTCAAAGCAAGTTATTCAAATATGAAGACATTTGCTTACTTGATTTTGGTACAACACATACAATATTTAAAAATGAGAAATATTTTCTTATTTGAGTATGGACAAGATAAATGTTACTACTAGTTTTGGTAGTACTAATTTGATTGAAGGCTTCAAAATAGCCATTTCTATGAGGTAGTGGTAAGGTCCTAAGTTGCTCGGACTCGGGTGTGGGTGTTCGATATGGGTGCGGATCTAGAGGTCAAACCTTTCATGATCTAATTTTTAAGATTCGGGATATGGATCCACGTATGGATAAGGGTGCGGGGATTCGCCTAAAAACAATCAAAATATCTAAAATTAGAATGATAAAACCTAAATTATGAAATATTATGTGGAGAACTTAAAGAGAATCCAGGAAGGAGATCATAGAAAGAGTGGTGGCATAGAAATTTCTATATAAAAGGTATTCCATTTTCTTCAATTTCACCTTAATTTTTGTATTGATCATAGAATAATTAAAACCGTCCGAACTTTCCCCATCGATTTTGGTCAAAGTATCCGAAATCGGTTGACCAAGTCGGACACGAATCTCATACCCACCCCCACACCCATGTCGTGTCAACACGGGTGCGGTAGCAAAAGTGAAGAGTTGGAGTTGTGGGATTACACTGGGTATGTTGTTGATGCTGCTGCTTTAAAAATAGCCATTATAACATGAGGTCGCAAGTTCAAGACTTGCATAGGCCATTTTTCTTTTGGTAGTTGAGCAAACCATATTTTTTTGTGAGCTACATCTTATATCCTTAAAAGAAACCATAGTTTTTTTTTTTGAAAAAGAAAAGGAAAAAAAAAGAGAGAAAAAACAGACCGAGACAATGGATGAAACAGATCTTGAATATATTGGTATCTCCAAGAGTATCACTAGGCAAACGTGTGTTATAGAAAAGTTTTTGCTTTATATCTCCTGGTTTGTATTGGACAAAGATTAGTGCAATTAACCCTCAGGGGTTGGCCTAGTGTTAATAGACTTGAGCCTTGGGGTTTGCTCCCTTTCAAGGTCTTAAGATCAAAACCCACTGGGTGCAAACAATTTCTAAGGGCCATCGGACTGGGTAAAACTTGAATTAACCGTGGTGCACTTGCGGGAAACTCCTTGTCGAGGGCCTGTGTACCCTCGGGATTAGTCAGGGATCTAAGACACTCGGACACACGGTGCAAATCGAAAAAAAAAGAGATTAGTGCAATTGAAATGATGTGCGTTTAAGTAACAATGATCCTCATACTGCTATTAGAATATCATTGCCCTACTCCATCCATTTTAATTTATTTGTCTGGTTGACTTGACACAAAATTTAAGAAAGTAAAAAAGTTTTTTTGAATCGTGTGGTCTTAAACTAAAGATATGTAGAATATACCAAAAATGTTATTTAATTTTATGGTCTTAATCATGCCATGTGGAAAGCTAAAATCAAAGAGTTGCCAAAAAGGGAAAATTAAAAAGGATAGTAAGCCAAACAAACTAAAACGGGAGGAGTATTATTTATGGCAGATTGGTTTTATCTTTAATGCTGTTTAGTTGACTTCCTATTGGTAATTCTATTTGTGATGTCTCTTTTAAGGTCATGAATTTAATGCATTGCGATCCCTTTATCTCAAGAAAGCATACATTGATGCGCATCTAAGTAGAGATAGTTATTGCAATGCTATAGAATCACATGTTATTTAGGGCAGAATAGTTGTATTTTAAATGCTTTAAGTTGGCTTATCCCTGCTTTAAGTGAAATTTAACATGTCCAAAAGTTTGAATAATTTGTGCTGTCCTGATCTTGACATATCCCATTGTTTCAAATGTGTATGTAAGCATTGTGCTACACATTGAGCTTCTCTGTAGCACTAGCTGTATTTTAGACTTCGACAATTGGATGAGAAATTTATCACGTCTTGTCTGGTATAAAAAACTCGTAAGAAGTTCTATGCTATAACCCTAGTGGTTCTTCTGGCAAATTAGTTGTAATGCAATTTAGAGTGCGTTACTTTGAATAAAATTTTCTTCATTTGCTTTTATTGTCCCTCTGGATCAGATACACCATTTTTCTGTGCCTATGGTATTGACTGTTAGTGAAATTGTATGTTCCAGACGTTCCCAATCTATAGTATACAGACCTTACCCAAGTGGTTCTTCATAATTAGAAGTCCCTCCATCCCAATTTATGCAACACATTTTCCTTTTTAGTCAGTCCCAAAAAGAAATAAGGGATGACACCTTTCTATATTTAGTTACAATTAACTTTAAACTTCCGATTTTACCCTTCTTGAGATGATATATAGATACTACAAATATCTATGGCTTACTTTTTAGACGACAAGCTTCAAAGGTCTTTCTTTCATTCTTGAACTTTGTGCCCAGTCGAACACTTTCATGTAAATTAGGACGGAGGGAGTAGTTCCTCTAATATTTTCCGTCTATGATGTGTGAGATGGTCACAATATCCTTGCTGCCAGTACGAACTCATGCTACTTCCATGATCATGTTAATTAAAATTTCAGGGTCAATTACCTAGACATCTGGTTTGATTTAACGACATTTGATGGGCCTCTCTTCCAGTAATTAAAGACCTTCCTTCTTAACGGTAAAAGTTGATGGTTTAAATTGCTAGTAGTTTGACAAAATATCCTCCTTAAAGCATTTTAAAATGAACCACCAAAAAGAAGGAAAAAGAAAGGAAAAATAAGGAGAGAACAGGCCTATAGGGCTTTAGCTTTACATAATCCATATCTCCAACTGCAAGTGTTCTTTCTGATGTGTGTCGATTGGCAAAGCTAAGGTAGGGAAAGACTAGATGGCATTACGCTCGAAGGGAGTGAGGGGGTACGATGAACCTTCCCCTCGTTTTTAAAAAATATCTCTTAAGTTTATTAGTGTTTTTTTTTTTTTTTTGTGAAACACACTAACATTGGAGGGCAAATGGATGGGAACTTAAATCTTTGTGCTTAAAGTTCTAATGAGTAATGACAGGCTGACAGCAAAGAGAAATTGATCAAATGAAACTTCAAAGTAGAAGTGAAGGTATATTAAGTTTTGTTAAACTATTGGGAATGTCTAATTAGTTGACCCTAAATTTTGTAACAATAGCGTGCAGAATCTATCTTTTTTTAGCTTGTTTGGGTTACAAGAAGTGTGAATCAACTTTTGATCTCTATTGGCGCTTATTTTCTGCTGACTGACTTCAGTGGATGAAGTTTGTTGTCTGATCATACTGATAAAAACGGCCACTATGAACAGGTTCGACTGTGGTATGTTCATGGTCAAGTATGCTGATTTCTACAGCAGAGGTATAGGACTCTGTTTCAGTCAGGTAAAACAATGTACTGGAATACTCACTGCAGCTCCGAATGAAAAATGAAACTGACGAGGCAAACTTTTCAAAACTGGGTTTTGAGTAGGAAGGGGAACGTGTGTGTGTGTGTGTGTGTATTGCATATGTACTCACACAGCACATACTCAATATATATGTGTGTATATTCTTTTTTTTGGGGTTGGGGGTTGGGGGGGAGAGGTTATTGTACTAAAATATGGGTTTCTTGATGTTAAAAATATGATTCTTGATCTTCCTCTTCTATGTTAGAATGCGAAAAACTCTTCAGGAGCTGTGTATAATTACTGCTTCTCTTTCTTTCACTCTCTGTGAAAACCTTCTCAGTTTGTTTCCATGTTCACCAATTTCTTGTCAACTCCTTTGTTCGGCCATTCTTTCCTACATGTTAATAGTCCCTCCGTCCCATTTTATGTGGCACTATTTCCTTTTTGGTCCGTCCCAAAAAGAATGTCACCTTACTCAAATTGGAAACAATTTATCTTTAAAATTCCGTTTTACCCTTAATGAAATGATTCTCAACCACACAAATATCTAAGAATGATTTTAGACCACAAGTTTCAAAAGTCTTCCTTTTTTTCCTTAAATACCGTGCCAAGTCAAAGGATGCCACATAAACTGGGACGGAGGAGTACTTTTGGGTTATAAAGAACTCCATCTCTACTCGTGAGATGGAGGATGTGGTAATTTTTTCCCAACTACCAAGCAGCTGGCTTGTCCTAATTTTTGGAAGCTTAATTTTCCTACATTTCTCCTTATTCTTTGTGATAGAAGTGCCTTCTTGTTTTACCTTGTGGAACATGATCTTTGTTTTTGCTAATATGTTTTTAAGATACTTGGGGATCTGGGTGGTGGCGGCTGGTATAGTAGCCCTTGTGGCTCATTTTTTGCAAGAAAACCTGCTTATTGAAACTATAGATAATGTTGCCCTTTCCTTGTAGGACCACATGCCATATTTTAGGTCGAGGACTGTCAAGGAGATCTTAAGGTTGAAAGCTGAGTAAGAAGGCTGAACATGCTCTTTGCTGTGATTTTACATATCCTGTGTCAGCAACAGCGTGGGCTATGTAGTTCGTTGATATGATTGATGCATTGCTAGCAATTTCCTGAAGGCCTTGTCTAACTTGTATATTTGGTGGTTTGACGGTCTGATGAAGGCATGATTTTGTAGGTTGAGGTTGTAAGTGCTTTAGTTTTTGTTCTTTACTATTTCCTTTTCACGTAGGTCTTTACAATTCTCAAATATAGCATCCAAATGTGTTTTGGAGAAAGCTTAGAACAATTGAGGTTTCTGTACTGACCGCTAAACCCCTCTACTAGTGAAGATAGACCGGAAAGCAAGCTCAAAGTTGTAACTTATGAAATTGTATCTGTTTACAGTAAAGAGAAAGTTCAAGATTTCTGTTGTCTGATCTGTTTAGGTATGCATAGGCATGTGTAGAACACGTTGGGGTTACATTCTCTGTCACCAGTAAAGGTTTATTCAAAAGCTCGAGAATTTTCTTTATTGAAATGCTTCAGTGTTTATGTTTTTTTACCTTATCATCACGGAATTGTGAACATGCTTGATTGCTGGAACACAACGAAATATTCAAAATGTTTTGGATATAAGAAGAAACAGTAAACCCTAAGGTCGGGAACAGGTATGTATTTTGGATATAAAACGCTAAGGTCAGAACAGACACTCACCACAACTGTTCTAAACACAAGTATATCAACTCTCTTGATGATTTTAAGGCTTTTCTTTTCAGTTGGAATAATACATTCCGGATAACACGTTTAACATATTTGGACTAATGTCCATGCTCTCGCCCATGCCTGAATCTTTACCACTTTACGCTCCTTCACCAGAGAATCCGAAGAGACTTCTTAAACTGTAACAGGAGCTGCATGCTGAGCAATATTGAAGCATCTGTTGTCTCGCTTCTGCAAGAGCTCAGAAGAGGAGGAAATTTGCTCAATGGAACTTCTGCTTGATGGTTTGTGTACACATTTGGCACAAGAGGAATTAAGAACAGTTGTCCAGCTTAGAAACCATTGGAAGATGGTGAATTGAGATAGAGTAGACCGATGATCTTGTAGCCATTTGGTCTTGAAATAATTACTAAACTGATAGGCAAAAAGAAGGTAGAAATAGTTGCCTCTCTGGTTGTAACCCCCTCTTTTTACTTAGTACTTCCTGCTCTTTCAATCAATGTGATACCAATATGAGCTGAGTAATATCCACATAAGCACCTGATTCAGCTTGTTCACATGCTAGGAGGCCCTGTCATTGAGGAGTGATCACACCATTTGCATTTGTGATTTTTGGCAGGAAAATTAGTTAGAATTAGTTACTGCTATTTCCATTGTAGCTGTTTTCGGTTCCTGATTAGAATACAAGTAAGAACCTATAATACTCTTTGGAGGACATGCTAAGAAGTGATTTCTGAATATACTTTCTCTATTTCTCTCTAATTCTCTCCCTATGCTCTTTTCTGTTATTTTCTTTTCTCCTTCTTTCTGTCTTGATACCTTCAATTGGGTATCAATTGGTATTAGAGCTATGGGTCCTCGGAAGGAAACAACGGCTACAAATGATCTTCAGGAACAATACGAAGACTTGGCTGCTCAACAGATCGATTTATGCACTGTTATGGAAGAGAAACATCTGGAACTGAAGGCAGACACGGATAGGTGGCAAGCAGAGATGTTGAGAATTGTGAATGCACTCAAGGATTCAGTAGATGGACTCCACCTCCATCATCAGACCAGGGAGAATGCATCTTCTTCACTTCCCAGAGACACAGGGCCTCCCGGAACAATGGGTATTCTCAGATCTAATCCCTATCAGCCTTGATCATATCTGAAGCCATACCCTCAAATTCCCTCGCTTCAATAGTGAGAATCTCAAAACGTAGTTGTATAGGATTGACCAATATTTTTCAGTAGATGAAGCACCTCTGCACCACGGGATTAAGCTTGTTGCTATGAACTTAGATGATGAAGCCTTAGCTTGGCATCAATCCTATGTAAAATACAGAAATACTCTTATACCACTTCAGTGGGATGAGTATCTAATAGCTATATCAGAAACATTTGGGGTTGATTTCGCTGATCCTATGTTGGAATTGAACAATTGAGACAAACAGGCACAATTATGGAGTTTCAGTTCTTATTTGATAAGTTGTTCGCTCAGTGCAACCTAACTGGACCTCAAGCTGTTTCTTGTTTTTTGGGTGGACAGAAGAAGGAAATATTAGGTATTATTGTAATGCATGGACCTCAAACTCTGCAAAAGGCTTGTAGATTAGCTAAAGCAACCTTGTCCGCAAATGCTAGAGGATCTAGGCCAGTGGATCTGAGTAATCACTCTGTGAGGAAAGAAGGATCTATTGCTAGATCTTCCAACTTTAGTTACCAACAGAATTCTAGAGGGGCCATGAACAACATCACCAATGGTGGCAATCTTAGATCTAGAAGGACCATTTCTCCTGCCGAGATGCAAGCAAAAAGGGCCCAGGTCCTGTGTTACTTTTGTGATGATGAGTATAGTCCTGGACACAAATGCAACTTACGGAAGGAGATGTTTGTGATGGAATTGGAGGACTGTGTGGCAGAGGAGTTAGTACCTGTGGTAGATCCTTCTATCATAGAATCAACAGAGGACACAAACTGGATAACAGTTGAAGGTGACACACCTATGATATCATATTGTGCCCTTGCAGGTATTAAAGGAGCTAAGACTATTCAAGTGATGGTTACAGTGGAAAACGCCAGTACAAATTTTACTCGATGTTGGAAACACTCAAAACTTTATTGATGTAGAGTCTGTAAAGAGGTTGGGTTGCGCTATTGTTCCTACTGCAGTGAGCTATGTTAACCTTGGTAATAATTCCAGGGAAGTTACATTCGGAGTCATAAAAAATTTTGGATGGATGTTGCAGGGTACCACTTGCTATTCTGATCTGATCATTTTTCCTATTGGTAGGTATGACATAGTCTTGGGAGCTTTGTGGATGATGACATTAGGTCCAGTGACTATGAACTTTAATTAACTTACCATGTCTTTTACTCACAAGGCAAACAACATGTACTTAAGGGAGTGCATGAGGAATTTAAGTTGGCTAGTTCTAAAGCTGTAAACAAATTACTAGGAGATGAAGTAGAATTGTTCTTATTATAGGTATTACCTTCACATGGTGGTGCACTGGTGGAAGGTCAGCACTGTTCCTTACGTTTGTCTGATGAGGAGAATACTTCTCCTAAGGTTGTTCAACTACTTATCAAGTATAATAAGATATTTGCTGAACCTGTGGTATTACCACCACAGAGAGGACCATTTGATCATAAGATTCATCTAGAATCTGGGTTAAACTGATTAATATCAAGCCATACAGATACTCAGCCATGAAGAAGGACATCACAGAGAAGTTGCTTAATGACATGCTTAAACAATGTATCATCCATTACAACAACAGTCCCTTCTCTTCACCTGTAGTAGGGTAAAAATAGGGCTCATGGAGATTATGTGTTGATTATAGAGAGCTTAACCAAAGCACTGTTAAGGATAAGTTTCCCATCCCTATTATAGATGATCTTTTGGATGAGCTAGTAGGAGCCAAGTTATTCTCCAAAATCGACTTGAGATCTGGTTACCACCAAATCAGAATGGTGGCAAAAGACATTCCCAAAACTTCTTTTAAAATTCATATGGAGCATTATGAGTTTTTGGTGATGCCCTTTGGAATGACTAATGTCCTTCCACTTTCCAATGTCTGATGAATCATGTTTTTCAACAATACCCAAGGAAGTTCGTCTTGTTTTCTTTTGATGACATTCTATCTATAGTAAGTCCTTACAGGAGCACCTTACTTATCTATAGATTGTTTTTGATATCACGGTGCAACAACATGTGTTGGCAAAACAATTCAAATGTGTGTTTGAAATTTTTAAAGTGGAATATTTAGGCCATTTTGTATCTCGTGATGGTATTTCTACTCATCCTAGGAAAATTCAAGCTGTGCAGCATTGGCCTACACCTAGCAACCTCAAACAACTTAGAGGTTTCTTAGGTCGAGCAGGGTATTACAGAAAATTCATTAAAAGGTATGATATTATTAGTAGGCCACTTAATGAATTGTTGAAAAATGACAACTTCACATGATCTGACAATGCTAATCAAGCTTTTCATAATTTGAAGGTAGCGTTAGCATCTGCTCCCATCCTAGCATTGACTGATTATTCCATTCCTTTTGTTGTCTAGTCAGACGCTAGTGGTATTGGTATTGGTGC
>JAOTQJ010000001.1:15459068-15472576 GCA_025642045.1 Solanum sejunctum | reverse complement strand
GTATTGGTGCAAAATGATCACCTTATTGCTTTCATTAATAAGGGTCTTTCTAGTTGTCATGTTGCCTTATTTGAGTACGAAAGGGAATTGCTAGCATTAGTGTTTGCTGTTACTAAGTGGTCTCATTATTTGCTTGGACAATATTTCATTATGAAGACATACCAAAAAGCATTAAAGTACCTATTGGAACAAAAACTTTACAGAGACTCTCAGATTAGATGGTAGCGAGGTTATTGCCATTTGATTTTGAGATCCAATATAAAAAAGGTAAGGAGAATTTAGTTGCTGATGCATTATCCAGAATCTAGGGAGCTGAGCTTATGTCCCTAAGGGTTTTCTCAGTTCAGGTGGATTTATGAATGAAATCAAAGCTAGTTGGTTGGTTAATCCAGAATTGAATGGTTTGATTCAATCTTTACAGGTTCATCCTCAAAAGCACTTTACATGGTTATCTGATCAATTAAGAAGAAAGGGTAAATTAGTCGTTGGTAGGGATGCTACTTTCAGGACTAAGATTTTGTCCATATGGCATTCTATCCCTGCTGGTGGTCACTCATGTATTGATGCTACTACTAGAAAGGTCTTGACATACTTTTACTGGAAGAGTATTAGATTAGACATTGCCTCTTTTGTGAAGAAATGTGTTGTTTGCCAGAGTAACAAATATGATACTTCAGCTTCACCTGTTTGCTTCAACCTTTACCTATTCCAACTTTTCTTTAGTTTGACATTTGTATGGATTTTATTGAAAGTCTTCCTAATTCCAAAGGCAAGACAGTTATTTGGGTGAGAGTTGATAGATTAACCAAGTCAGGACATTTCATTGCACTATCTCGTCCTTACAGTGTACAATCACTTCAACCAATTTTCTTGGATAACATCTTCAAGTTACATGGCTTTCCTGCTACTATCACCAGTGATAGGGACCCTATTTTCATTAGTACTTTTTGGAAAACCTTCTTGACTGCTAGGGTGTTTCCTTGCAAACTTTTACAGCTTATCATCCTCAAACGGATGGACACTAAGAGGTTTTGAATCGATGTCTTGAGACCTACCTCAGATGCTTTTGTACTGATGCTCTTGTTGATTGGGTGTCCTATTTGTTGTTGGTTGAATAGTGGTACAATTTCAGCCCCCATTCTTTTATCCAACCTCACCTTTTGAGCTCCTATATGGTTATCCTCCTCCTTTATACCTACCTTCTTGCCCGGTGATTCTACTTCTGATGCTATTGAGGATCTGATGTTGCTCAGAAACTTTAAGCTCCATTTGGCTAAATTCCACTTGCATATGGCTCGGCGAATGATGTGATCTCAAGCCAATGCTCATAGGTCTGACAAACACTTTCAGGTTGGAGATTTGGTGTTTGTTAAATTACAACCATATAGGCAGTCTTCCCGATCTATCTTCTCATACCACAAAAT
The DNA here is from genome assembly GCA_025642045.1 of Solanum sejunctum. Lineage (NCBI taxonomy): Eukaryota > Viridiplantae > Streptophyta > Magnoliopsida > Solanales > Solanaceae > Solanum > Solanum sejunctum. The sequence goes on along the minus strand of JAOTQJ010000001.1, from coordinate 15,471,152 downwards.
AACTTCACGATATTTTGGTCCTTATCCTATTGTTGAAAAGATAAGGTGTAGTTGCCTATAAATCTTCTCCTTCCCACTGAAGTCCTTATTCACCCCACATTCCACATATCTAAGCTCAAACTCTGTGATGAACTACCTAGTGTCATTGTTAATCCTCCTGTCCTTGATTTGTCTAGTCCTCACTGTCCAGAACCTGAGTGTATCTTGGAGTGTCGCATGATCAAGTGGGTAATAAGGTTGTAGCTTAGTGGTTGATTAAATGGTCTGGACTTGATCACTCTTGTGCTACTTGGGAGCTGGCATCTACCCTCAAGGCTCAATTTCCTTCTATCACCCTTGAGGACAAGGGTGTTGTTTAAATGAAAGGCATTGATATCAATATGAGCTGAGTAATATCCACATAAGCACCTAATTCAGCTTGTCACATACTAGGAGGCCATGTCATTGCTGAGTAGGATTGGTCACACCATTTGCATTTATGATTTTTGGTGGGAAAGTTAGAATTAGTTACTGCTATTTCCATTGTAACTGTTTTCGGTTTCTGATTAGAGTATAAGTAAGAATCTGTAATACTCTTTCGAGGACATGCTAAGAAGTGATTTCTGAATGTACTCTTTCTATTTCTCTTCTCTATCTCTATCTCCCAATCTCTCTGCTTTTCTCTGTTATTTTCTTTTCTCCTCCTTTCTGTCTTGATACATTCAATTAGGTATGGCAAGGCGAGCCTGCAGGCTGACCAGACTTGCTGCTTTGCGTGATAGCACAAAATATATTAATCATATCAAGCACACCACTGGCGATCTCGTCTTTTGCTTCTCTGGTCAACATTATTTATCTGTTTTCTAATTAATTGGTTGTCTATAGGAACTCAAGAAAGTATAATTAAAGTTTACACTATATAACGATCACTGAAAATATCATCAGTAGACAGAGAAAAGAAGAAAAGATGGACAAAACTTTGAACATGTAACAGCATCACTGAATTTCTATTTGTGCAAATAAAGCAAAATAAGTGATGAATTTTCCTACTGCCCAATAATTCAGATTCGATTTAAAGAATCTTAGCATATAAAAACATGAGAATATTGTCGTAGAAAAATGGTTGAGAAAAGGTTTTAACCAAAAAAAGGTGAATTGCAGTTCATGCTTTCAAGCAAGCATAAAAGTCCTATAGACATGGGATCACCCATGACTCGTGTTTGCTTCACAGATAACAACATTTGAACTCTTGGATAAATGGACATTGCATCTTAAAAAATACCAAAAGAGATTCAGAATTTATTGTGACTAAGGGAAATAACATGCATGTCACAGAAATAGAGGAAATTTCCTGGCAATGCACCAACAAATAGTCCTAGGTTTAGAAAGAAGGTAATTTTAGGAATGTTATTGGATTTTTGCTTACTTCATGAACGATCTCCGTTGTGTCTTCAATTTCTTTTCTATGGCAGCTACCAGGGCCTCTTCTTTCTTCACACAGACAGAAAATTAGTAGAAAACAAAGCAAATGGTAATAAATGCTAGGGCAACAAAGCAAAGGCAGAGTGTAAGCTAACCTCTAGTATCTCATCGATTATGTCATCACAAGGGGGTCAAGTAAGTTCGTTTTGTCTTGTTCCAATACTTTTTATGTTAGAGCTATTTGTACTTTGTTTTGTAGACAATGAGTCTGAGCTTGAAACGTCACGATTCCTGGCCTTTCTGGCTTTTTAATTTTCTCATCTCTAGAAACTTTTCTCCTAGGTGGAGACATTTTCTGCGCCTGGTCTTTTGTATCAGCTGAACTGAGCATGTTTGGTGTTGAGTACATTTTCTGACCAGCTGGAACATGACAACTATTCTTCACCTCAAAATTGTACCTCCCCAGACTACCAACTTTCCTTCCACCCAGTGAAAGTATGAGTTGAAGCAAAACTGGAGGCTGGTTTACGCTCACTAGAGGGATTGTAACATGCACTTTCTCTCTCCATCCTTCTACTTTTGATATTGTTCACTCGCATCTTCTGCCTCAGTGGAAGCAACCATAGTTGGTGCAGAAGAAGGTTCCTTCATCATAGGGAGTATAATTCGGCATTCTGATCCTCTTTCTGGGTTTCCACTTCTAGGTAGACTTTTAACCCTATTGATCAAATGTCAATAGGTTGGAATATATAATAAATAAAAACAAACATTAAACTCATACAATATACGGTACCTGTTTACGTATCTTAATGTATCGAGTGTGTGTTCACATGATCCAGCATTAGGAGAAATGCAAGAAATCATAACAGTTCTTGAGTTACCAAAAGGAGTCACAAAGCACCTCAGTAAACTTGCTCCCACGGAATGGAATATGAATCTGGTTATTGTCAAGAGTATGGATACACTCATTAAGAGCCAACAAAGTCCTATTAATTTCTGCTCCCTCAATCCTGGAAACAAATGAAAATGTAGGTTCAATATAGTACTTCAGCATACTAGCATCAAGCCATATATACGCGTGCAAGTGATTTGGGCCCTTTTCCCTTGTTTTAGAACAAACATTAGTAGGAAGGGTATTTTTTTGAGCCAAAAACACTCTGACCAATTTCAAATAGTTCAAGGATATTTTTGGCCTTTCTCCCGACAATTTTTTTTCTAAATATACTATGTCATGAAATTTCAAACATTACTTTTAGGAAAAAATACTGTATTGTTTAAAGTCAATACTTAAAGTATCATACATGGACATCTGTTGTGGACGTATTTGTGGGCAAGACATACGTGTGACAGAGAGACAAATAAATTCATAATTTAATTAAGTTATTAGCTGCTTTCTTATTATTCTAGAATAGAACTTATATTAGCTATAGTTATTATCCTAGAATAGGATTTATGTTTCCTAGTTTCACAAGGACCGGACTTGTTATTGCTGTAATAAGTCTCCTATTTAAAGGAAGATCTCAAGAAGAAAAGTCACGTAGATTTTTAATCAAAAAAGGAGATTGGAGTTCTCTCTTCCATCAAGCTCTAAGGTTTCAACTTCCCTTTGACGAGCTGAATTATATACAAAATAGGTTGTTCTAGGAATTCGAAAGAAGGCAAGAAATTGAAGGCAGTAGATTTTTTGATTTTTTTGTTCATCGTTGAGATTGTGAAAATGGGTTTAAATGTATAATTGCATTCTTATTGGGGCTGCTTAGTTCACGATTACTCTTCTCATATACATTTCTTTGATATTCGGGGACAAATATTCCCAAGGGAAAGATATTAAAACGACCCCAAAGGTGCCTGACAATGTGCCTCGAAAATGATCGGAATCGTAATTTTCATATATCTCAAAATGTATGCGTGATATCAAAAATTCTACTTCATATTCTTGTTTAGGGGGCCAAATTTAGGTGAAAAAGGGTTTAACTCCGATTTTAGAGCAACCATAGCGAATTTCAAAATTTCAAGTTTGACAAAAAATAGTATTGATCTGCGTTTGGGTCGTGACACGCCCCAGTGTATTTTGCTGTCCAATTTTTTCGATCATTCTCTCGGAATCCTAACAATTTGGTATCAGAGCCTAACACAATGGGCGATGAGATCAATTCTAGGTTTAAGAAGAACGTGCAATAAACATTGATGGACTCGAAACTTGCAGCCATGGAATAACGTCTCGGCGAAAGAATTGTCCAAGTTATTCAAGAATAACTTTCTAGCTAGAGAATGGGATCCACAAAACCAGCAGGTCAAGGGACTGAGTCCAGCAGTGCCCCAACAACAGGTAGGTCAACAACTCATGCTACTAGAGGCAATATGTTGCCTGTTCAACTAGCTGATCAGAATCATCAAACTAGTGACAATTTCCATTTGATAATACCAAGGCTGCAAGGATGAATTTTCCTACTTATTATGGCACCACCAACCCATTAATTTGGGCACATAGTTGTGAGCAATATTTTGAAAATGAACATACAACATATGTGAAAAAGGTTGGAGTGGCTGGGTTTCACTAGTTGGGAGAAACACAATCATGGTATTCTCATCTTAAACGAGCGGAAGGCCCGATGAGTTGGGATCTCCTGAGAGTAGCAACCCAGTAGGAAAATCAGTCATGCTTCGACAAACTGGTACAATTGAAATTTATCAACTTCAATTTCAAAAAAAGTTGTCTAGGGCTGATGAACTTGTTCCAAAACACTTGCACGTGGGAATATTTATGGTAGAGTTAGATGATTCAATCAAATTGGATATGCAACTGCTTAAACCACCTGACTTATCGATAGTATGAGTGTAGCCAGGGCTTTAGCACAAAAACAAAAGCTGCAAAAAGTGAGTAACGTTAGCAAAGTGGCATGGCAATAGTCCCAGACAAGTCATGGCAGCACAGTGAACTCAACAAAGTCTGATACTAGTTTAGTTGGCTCATCTACCTCGATGAATATCCAAACTAGCAACCAATCCCTTTTGTCAAACGATTACTCGTGTAGAAATGTCGGAAAGAAGAGCTAATGGATTATGCTATAATTGTGACGAACAGTATTCAACTACTCACCAGAGCAAACGTCTTTTCTGGTTGGGGTTAGATGATTCAATTGACGATGTGATACTCGAAGTACCAGATGACTGCCTGAAAATTTTTTTACATGCAATTACAGGTCAAAGGAATGCACAAACTATGCAGTTGCCTGCTTTTATTTTCGAACATCACATGCTTAGTCTTATTAATTCTGGAAGTACCCACAACTTTGTAAGTTCTATGGCTGCTAGCCAGTTACTCCTTGATATTTTCTCCTTGCGTAACATCAAAATCTTCATTGCTAATAATGGAAAGAAGGTTCCATGCTTGGGGTCTGCTCAAAGGTAACAATTTTTATTACGAAACATAGATTTATTGTAAACCTTTACGTCATCCCTTGGGTGGACTTGATATTGTTTTGGGAGTTAAGTGGTTACAATCCTTGGGTCCTATACTTTGGGATTTTGCTGCACTTACTATGAGTTTTTTGGTGGAAGGGAAATCAATCTTGTTGCAGGGACAACAACGGTATTATGGTAACGCTATGCATCTGTTGGGAAAGGCTACTTCAGATGAGCAGCAACTGGACTACCTTTTGATTGAGTTTGATGATCTATTTTAGGAACTTATGAATTTACCCCCTTGAGACAATGTGACCTGTGTATCAGTTTGCTGCCTGGAATAACCCCCGTAGTTGTTCGTCCTTATCGGTACCCTCTTCAACAAAAAAATGAGATTGAGAAGCAACGTAATCAAATGTTTCAACAAGGATTGATACAACCAAGCAGTCCCTTTTTTCCTCACCACTGTTATTGGTATCTAAGAGGGATGGATCTTAGTGCCTCTGTATTGATTATCATGAATTAAATGCCAAAACAGCAAAGGATAAGTTTTGAATTCCAGAAGTTGACGAGTTACTAGATGAACTACATGGGGCCAAGTACTTTACTAAACTAGATTTGATTTTTGGTTACTATCAAGACCGCATGTCTCCTTACTATCAAGTCCGCATGTCTCCTGAAGATATAGAAAATACAACCTTTCGAACTCATCATGGGCACTTTGAGTTACTTGTCATGCCATTTGGACTCACCAATGCCCTGTCCACTTTTCAAGCTTTGTTGAATAAGGTATTTCATGAGTTCTTATGCCACTTTATTTTAGTTTTCTTTGATGATATCTTAATTTATAGCAGTGGTTGGGAGGACCATTTGGTTCACGTGAGAAAAGTTTTTTTGTTATTGCGAGTGCAGTGATTATATTTGAAACAATCCAAATGTTGCTTTGGTACAACTTAAGTAGTTTATTTGGGGAATATCATTTTAGTTACAGGTGTGGAGGTAGATATGAGCAAAATACAAGCAATTTTAGGTTGGCCTCAACCTTAGTAAATTACCTCTCTTCGTGGATTCTTGGGATTGATAGGTTACTACTGCAAATTTATTTGCGACTATGGAAATTTGGCAGTACCTCTAACTAGTCTACTTAAGAAAAACTCCTTCTAGTGGAGTGATTTAAGCCTTGACGAATTTCAAAAGCTTTAACAAGCCTTATCGTCTGCTCCATTACTCTAGCTGGCTGATTGCACTTTGAATTTCATTGTAGAGTGCAATGCTCCAAGAGGTGGTATAGGGGCCATGTTGCAAAACAAAGGTCATCCCATAGCTTTTTTAGCTGGCAGTTGGCGACTCATCATAAAAAATTGGCTGGATATGAGCGAGAGTTGATTGGCCTTGCAAAGGCAGTATAACATTGGTGGCCATACTTATGGGGGTGAGGGTGGGGGTGGGAGGGCTTTTCTTATCCAAACGGATCATTACAACCTAAAATACTTAGAACAATGGTTTACTATGCCACCTCAACAAAACTAGTTGAGCAAACACATGGGTTATGACTTTAGGGTGGAGTACTAGACTGGTCATCTCAGTAAAGTCACTGATGCTTTATCTAGAATGACATGTGAGGAACCTTCTTTGAATACTATTAGCTACCCTCATAGCACATCACTGGACACCATTTGGGAGGAGCTTAGAAGATTAACAAAACTGTTGGGTTTATATGATAAAGTCAAGTTAAGGGATTTGGATTTGGACTGGCAAGTTCAAGATGGGTTGCTATTGTTTAAAGGCTGCATCTACCTCTTAAAGAATTCTCCTTCGTTACCTACTGTACTTTCTGCCTATCATGATAATGTTCATGAAGGACCATAAAAAGCCTTGTATGGAATTCATTGGGATTTCCAAAAAGGTATAAAAAAGGACATTGCTGTAGATGTCGCTGCCTGCCCGATGTGTCAGTGCAATAAGCCTATAAGATTGTTACAACCTTTCCAACTACCAACTCATATCTGGACATACATCTCAATGGATTTTATTATTGTCTTACCTAAGTCTTGGGGGAAGTCAGTCTTGTTTGTAGTAGTGGGTCAGTTCTTGAAATATGCTTATTTCATACCATTGGCGTACCCATACTTAACAGCTTGTTTGGCTCAAGTATTTTTTGAGCAAATTGTTCACTTGCACGGGTTACCAGAAATTATAACCTGTGATAGGGATGTGGTTTTTACTAGTACTTTTTGAAAGGAACTTTTTTGTTTGAATGGTGCAAAATTACAGTTCTCATCTGCTTACCACTCACAGACAGATGGGCAGATAGAGGTTGTTAATCATATAGTGGAAATGTATCTTCACTGCTTCGTTGGTGATTATCCTTGAAAGTGGGTTGCTTGGGTTCCATGGGCAGAATTTTGTTACAACCCATTTTTCACTTGGCATTGCAAACAACACCTTTCTGGGTTGTTTATGACCGTGATCTACCTCGTTTGCTTTCATATGTACCTGGGGCCACTCGAGTAGAAGCTGTTGAGAATGCCTTGTTGGATCATGATCACATTTTAGGTGATATCCAAATTTGATTACAAGCAACACAATAAGTAATAAAGGAATATTATGATAAGGGTCATTGGGATGTCGAATTTTCCCCAAAGGAACTTGTATGGCTTCATTTACATCCCTACAGGTTGCATTCCATTTGACTGAGTGTTCATAATAAACTGTCCCCTAGATTTTATGATCCATTTTTGATCTTATGGTGAATTGAACAGGCTATGTATGAGCTAGATTTGCCAAATGACTGTCACCTTCACAACGTTTTTCATGTCTCCCTTTTGAAGGCATTCAAAGGCGACCAACTCCTACCTATTACAGAGCTACCACCGCTTGAGTATGGCTGAGTAGTTCCTCTGCCTGCTACAGTCCTTCGGGCTTGGGTTAACCATGGTGCAAAGGAGATACTTATACAATGGTTTGGTATGCCAGAGGTTGAAGCAACTTGGGAGGATATAGACTCGTTTTAGCAGGCTTATCTATCATTTGAGCTTGAGGATAAGCTCTTTCAGCAGGAGGCCAAAAATGTATTGGACGCGTTTGTGGGCAAGACATACATATGATAGAGAGCCAAATAAATTCAGAATTTAATTAAGTTATTAGTTGCTTTCTTATTATTCTAGAATAGGATTGTAATAAGACTCGTATTTAAAGAAGGATTTTAGGAATAAAAGTCACACAAATTTTTAATCAAAAAAGGAGATTGGAGTTCTCTCTGATTTCAGCTTCCCTTTGACGAGCAGAATTATATACAAAATAGGTCATTCTAGGAATTCGAATAAAGGCAAGGAAAGATCGAAGGTAGTAGAATTTGATTTTCTTGTTCATCGTCCTGTGACTCAATCCTTCTCTCAGAATCCTAACAACATCCTTGCTTGCAGTAACAAAAAGACATAGACTTGGTCTTCAGGACATCAACTTTTATTAATTCGGGCATCCAGATGTTCCCATGATAACTTACCTTGTTTATCGATCATTATTGGTTGTGTCCACACACCTCTCACTTCTAGGAAGGCCAATAAAAGAAATCTTCCCAATCACTTTGCCACCCTTAGAATCAATCCTTCACCGCATTGTGTTTTTTGATAACTAGTTGTAATATTGTGTGTGATCTTAATGATTCCTCATTTGCACTAGTGGAGCCTGTACTCCTAGGAGCATTTCCCCTCTTAATATATTCTTTCACAATCTGCACATCTGAAACTTCAAATAAGCAAATATTTTAGATTTATCTACAATTTGGATGGCCCAGAAAAAAAAAGAGGGATACACCCTGCCTTATTGTGCTCTTAGGGTGTGTTTGGTACCAAAGAAAATATTTTCCAATTTTCTCATTGCTTAAACGCTTTAGAAAATATATTCCAAATCAACTTATTTTCCTCAAATATAAGAAAAATAAGTTCCCTCCAAAAATTAAAAGAACATTCTCTAAATCCTTCCTTCAACCTCAAATTACATTTTTTTATCCCACTTCTCCCTCCAAATAAATTTAAATTATTTTTGAGAAATATTTTAAATTTAAAAAATAATTTAAATTTTTATTTTTTCCCCACCCCTTGCCCCGACCTCCTACTAGCCCCTGCCACACACACAAAATAATTTAATAATTATTTTTAAAAAGTATCTCAAGTTTTAAATTTTTTTTATCCACCCCCAACCTCCCCCCCTCCCAAACAAAAAAATGAATCTTAAAAATTATCTGAAAAAATTTTAAATTTTTATTTTTTTACTCCAGCCCCCTCCCCCTACAAAAATTTTAAAAATTATTAAAATATTTTCTACTCTCTAGCAAAAAATAAAATATTTACACTCACCAACCAAACAATACAAAGTATTTTTCACTCAACAAACCAAACAATAGAAAATGTTTTCCACTTACCAACCAAACATGAGAAAATAAGTTAGAAACAATTTATTTCTAAGAAAATATTTTCTTTCGTACTGAGAGCATCTTTAGTTTTTGTAAGTTCATATTGTATGAAAAAAAGTAAGAGATACCAACATCTCATGAGTCATGACACCATATTGTATAGTAGAGAGACCTGCTAAAATGCTCTAAAATAAACACATAAAATTGATCTAAAGTTTTTATTTTTATGTCTCACGCATGATATCTACTCAGTAGTCTCTCTCTGTCATGATTCTATCTAGACTCTAGACGTAAAACAACAAGCAAGAATCCTGAGAGACTCTCAAACAAGTCTCTTAGCATCCATTCAAGCATTTGTAAGTAAGGAACATAACCATAAAACAAAAAATAAGGGGAAATGGGACTAAGGGATTCAACACACAATATTAGCAAGAAAATGGAGTAGCATCACACTATCATACATGTGTCCAATAGTACCTCTAATTATAGACTAAACGGAGGCTAAGACATGTCCAAAGTTTACCCTCAAATCAAATACAAAATAAGAGTTTCAAAATCTAAACATAACAAGCTAAAGGAAATAGGTTCATCCCCAAAGCATGAGGACTCACCACTAAGGTCTTCAATCAACAACTCAAATCAACCATGAGTGTAAGGAGGAGGAGCATCACATGTCCCTACATTGTTAGATGATGTAGGCATATAGTATATGTTAGTACTTAGAACGTACTAAGTATCTGAGATGTTATACAATGGAAGAAAGTTAACGATATCACAATAAGCAATATGCATATCATAATGAAGAATAACACGTGTAGGGATGAATTATAAATGCATTTACATTAAAATTGAAGCATTATAAACATTGTAAGGAATCACACGTAAGTGGAAATCGACACTAAGATCATGTGAGCTATAATATGGAATCCAACATAACCCCTTACGTTGGAAGAGGAGACTACTTTCTAGGTAAAACTCCGTCAAATCATTCTTTAACTTTAACTTTGGGGTCATATGTGAATCCACTAACCTAGCCTAAAATGATAATCTATGGTGGCAACATAGTTATGAGATAAGGTGCTTCTACTAGGGTTCCTTTGGTCAAGTTCCCACCTAAAGCCTCATTTGGTGCTAAGTTGAATCGCACAAAATAGTAATACGTTAAAGTAATGATTCATAAACTTTAAGCTCACTAGCGTTAACAAAATTCATAGAGCAGCTCATGAACCTTAAGGATTCAAAATGTGAGAATTATCCTTATCACATAGGGAATCCATCATCTAGGTGAAAAAACCTTCCACCAATCATCCATTTAATCATAAAGGAATTTCCATACTCAAAACTTATAAATTTCATAAACATTTTGTTGAAATCTTATCATTCAAACCATACTTCATTAGGACATAGAATAAAACTAGGTGGGTTTAAGCATTAGAATTTTAAAACATGTAATGCAACGGAAACTATGCATAAATATCACAAAATTTGCAAGTAACCCACAAAACAACCCATTATGAACTTTCGAAACACTAGATAGCTTGTTATAAAACACTTAAAAATTTATCAACATCTCATAATGAAATATCAACTCATAGCAAAATACATCTTATGAAAATAGATAAAAACATAGTATATGCATTTAAAGTAATACCACAAAACCCATCAAAGCTCTATAACATGAAACTAATGTAATATAATAAATTACTTGGGCTCAGGGTGTAAAGTATCCATGAATGAAACTCATACACCTTGGATGAAATCTATAGAAGAAAATTTGAGCTTGGGGAAGAAAATTCAAAAACCATAGCTCGAGCCTTCAAGGAGCCTTGCGAGAAGTTGAGAGTTTTAGACTTAGAATGATTTGGGGGCATGATTTGGAATGAAAGGGATTGAGTTAGTTTTAGGCTGATGTTGGTTTTTTTAAGAGTCAAAATGATATAGTCTAGGACTTAGGATGAAATAAAAAGTAAAAATTATCTTTCATTAAAAACTGTTGGAGAAAATCACTACCCTGGTCTACGAGTCGTAGACCCATATATGACTCATGGATAGAGGTCTCATCTTTGTTACAACCTAAAATTTAGAAACCTGAAAACCTAGACCTCAATCTATGAACCCCCGATTACATCTCATAGTTCTATTTATGGGTCATAAGCCCTCTTATACATGGCATCCACACTTAGTGAAATTCTAATCCATCACTGTCCAATATATGAGGTCAGTGTATGACTCGTATATCAAAATACCACCCATTTTATTAGGTCATAGAATGAGTTCTAGAAACCCCAATTTTTCCTATCTTTGGTGCCACACGCCTAGTCTACGACTCATGGATACTTTTGCGGTCCATAATGACCCCTCTTACATTCAACCCCAACATTTAAATTTTCACAAGTCTCCATTCCATCCACGAGGTCCTTCTATGATTCGTAAATCCAATCATGAGCTGTAGATGGATATCATACTTCACCATGCTAGAAATCAAACATATGCCTATTTTCCATAATTCGATCTTTCAATGTGTGGGGTATTATAATATCTCCCCCTTGGATATATTCATCCTCAAATAAGATGAAAGTAAGCTTGAGAGGGCTAAACTAATTCTAACAACCCAACATGAATGCAAAATGTAACTTAAAATATCATTTTCACAGAATTATTTCAAACTCATGTGTAAATTATCATTCAAAAATAGTCCCATCAGTATGCATGCACGTGTCATAGCATAAAAAATTAAAATAAAAGAATTTGGAGCCTATGCTTTCTATGTAGGACTTTCGACTTGCTGATTCCTTCAAAGGACTTTAACAGATACAAGTTCTTTTTTCCTCAACTCATTTACTTGTCGGTCCAAAATCTCAACT
>JAOTQJ010000001.1:15407492-15443553 GCA_025642045.1 Solanum sejunctum | reverse complement strand
TTAAAATACACCTCAATCACAACAATTTTCCCGAATGAGCAATTAACCTCCATTTAGTTAATTATGGGGTCTAACAAAGAGTGATTTTGGGGTTTAAGTGGGGGTACATGGGTCTTTTACCTCAATCCTAAAAGTGTATTTTAGGTGGCTTTTGGACGAAATTACTCTTTATTTACGACAAAATTACCCTTTATTTTCTATCCTAGCCATTCTAACTCTTTCATTCACTCCAACCCTAAAAATCACAAGTTTACTTTTCAAATTTCACTCTCATGTCTCCTTTCTACTCCAAGTGAAGTACTCATCAAAGACCTGGCAAATTCAAGCCAATCCATTAACATTCCTTGGGTTTCCTCCTTGAGGCATGTGAGTTTCATTCATGGATACTGTTCACCTATAGAGTCTAATTCAATCTTCTCATCTGCTTCAAGATCAAAGCATGTACATCAACAATTTTCACGATTCTAGCTTCAATTGCTTGGATTGTGATATAGATTATGCTTATAGGCTCAAATATACATGAATATTCACAATTTGCATGAATTACATGATCTACATGAAATCTTTTTTACATACTACAATGGGTTTATGAAAATTATGCATGGGTTCCGTCAAGTTTGTTTCAAATGATCTTAAACTACTTGATTAGCATGAAGGTATCTTAATTACTTGATTTTAAGTCTTATTTACCGTAAACCCATACTTTGCCCAAATTTGCAACTTGTGAAGGGATTACAGGAGACTGATGCTTGATACGAGGGACCACTATGACTCGTATAGCAACTTACGAGTCGTAGGCGTGCCTTGTAGCTGAGCATAGAAATCACCTACAATGCCTAACTATTTCCCACAAAAGCACAAATTTAACATAAAATTCAACTTAATCATGCAAATAAGAGCAAGGCACGACTAAATGGCACATAATCAGTATGAATTTGGAATATCAAGTCTTCAAGCAAGCTTATAAAGGGTGACCTAAGGCCTAAATGGTGACTTTCAACTCACACTAATTGAGGTATGAAAGGTAATGAGGATGACCTACACCCATATTGCCTATTTTATGAACATGAGCTACTCCTAAGCATAAAATTTGTGAATCTTGAGATTATGAATTAGCTTATGACTATATGACTAGGACTATTTGCATGACATATGTGTATTCCATGGACTTAATTTAGTACTGAATGAAGCTAATTAAGGTGGGGGCTCAACCTGCAAGAATCTTATATAAAGTCTCTTATCTTAGAACTATGTGTCATCGTAGGATTTATGATTACCAATATGGTTTGCTGGTGAATTCATCTAGTTCATGAGACCCATATAGTGGGGAAACATTCTACCTTGGCAAGTAGACTTTCATTTTTTCGACGCAGAGGCAATATTAAAATTTCATGTTATAGCTCATATAGTCTTATTGTCTTTTATGGTTACTTTCTACATATGTATGATCTACTTTACTTACATAATGTTACTGATGACTTATAGATGCATTGATCTCTTATCTCGTATAATCGTACTCTTTCATTACTTACTTAAGTACTTCACTTTACCACTTGCATCATATGATTGCTATTGCATTGCATGCCTACATACTTAGTACATTCAAATGTACTAAAACATACTTTTGCCTATATTATTTCACAATGTTGGTGCAGGTAACTCATCCTCGTGGTTGATTCAGTTGCATTGGTTGATCCAATTGGTGAGTCCTCTGACTTCGGGGACCATCCTTCTACTATCTTGTTTTCCTTATTTGAAACTTTTACTTGTTGTACTTATTGAGGGTGAGCTAGTCAAATATCTTATGCCCCGCCAAATCTAGTATGTAGAGGCATTATTGGACATTCTCATGAACCAAGTCTAGGATCTAGATATGACACAGTGAATGGAGAACTCAAAGGGATTCCAAACAAGCTTCTAAGCATAAGCAGTGCATCATTGGTTGCAGAAGCATAATTATAATACAAGTAAATAATTCTAGGGGAAACGAGACTTTGGGATCAAGATATGGAGATGTTATAAGGAGTAGGATTAGCGTGATCACATAGCAAATAAAGATTAAGGGACGAGTAAGTATGACTCATGTTATGGGGATAATAAAGGCTTAGGACTTCCATGTCATATCATCAACAAGCATTAACACATAGAAGGGGATAAGGGCTAAGGGAAGTCTTCCCACAATTACATAATCATCATAGGAGTCAAGCTCATAACATACATAAACATATATCCAACAACACCTCTAACTTGAGTGGAACAAGGACCAAGACATCTATCAGGTTCACCTTCAAAAATAAATATCCAAAAATAAATAAGTCTTAATAAAGCATGAAAGGAAAGTGGATATTGTCCTCGAAATGGAGGACTCACCAATAGTAATCTTCGAAACAAGCCGTCTAGCTACGAGGAGAGTGATAATAGGAGCTCCGGCCCCTACATGGTTAGATCATGTAGGCAAGAGAAGTATGCATTAGTACTTGAAATGTACTAAGTGTTGACACCCAATTTTGACCCTCCACATTATAAATTAGTTATTGAGTTTCTTTAATTTTTAACAGTTGAAATAATTATCTTCAGAAAAAATATATATTATAAGTTATTTTAGAGTTATATTTATTCAAAAATCACTCTAAAAAAAGATTTTATTTTCTTGTTAATTATCTTAATTTAATTATAAATTATTTTAAGATTAATTATTTCACTTTGATATTTCAAGAAACTCGTTAATTGATCTAATTTAATTTATCATATATTTAAATTCAACTTCACATTTTCTCGACCACACATGTCTCCCCTTTCCCCTACCCTTTTCCTTTTCCACCCCCTTTTTCCTTTTCCTTTTTCCTTCACCCCTTTCTCTTTCTTTCTCCTTTCCACCCACCAATATTTCTCCTTTCTTTTTTTTTTCAAAAAATAACACACACCTCACGACCCTTTTTTATTCTTCTTCATTTTGAAATCACCTTCAACAACCACCCCAATATTAAAAAAAAAATACAACAAAAAAAATTTCCAACAACTCCAATTTCAGCAGCCATTTTTGAAGCAACTCAACGCCTCTCTCCAATGTTCGATTTTTGATATTCAAATCCCTAATTTCAAGCCTTTTGCTATAAAATCTTCATTTTGCTCATTGTAAAAGGTGACGGTTCTGGATAAAAGAGAATATTAAAATTCAAGGAGGAGCCATCCCTCATCTCAAAAAAGAATATACATTAAGATTTTTGCTTCCAGCAAGTCAATTTTCAAGATAAGTTCAGTCACCTTGAAGGCCTTTAAGGACAATTTTTTTTTTATTTTTGAAGATATGAAACCCATCAGCGAGGTTCCACTTTGGTGTTGAATGCTCCCTCTTTAACTCATCGTCCCAACCAAAAAAGGTACTTTGTTCTTCAAGTCCAATTTGAACTTTGTCTTTGTATATCCTTGAGTTTTGAGTCAATCTCTTCATTTACGAGTTGGAAGAAAGTTGTTACACAGTCTGGAAAGCTACTTGGCAGTTTGAGAAAGGCGTGTATATATTTTTGAGGATCAGATCAAGGCTATATACACTGATATACAGTGTATATATAGCAAAATTATGGAAATAAAAAATGGGGCCAAAGCTTAAGTCTTGATAGTAGTTGAATTTGGGGTTTGGGCTTAAAAAAAAACTTGGCCAAGACCCAAAAATCGAAGCTGCAGGCCCAAGTTCTGGCCCAGGTGTACAACAACCAGACTTGAGCTGAAAACCTTTCTCTTCTTTAATTATTTAATTATTTGTTCTAATTTTCTTAACTTCTAACTCTTAATTGTCGTTTTAACTTAATTAAAATCCCCAAAGACAAGCCGTTTTATGTTAATTTATGTCTTTATTATTATTGTTGTTATTATTATTATTATTCTATGTCATATTTCAAAATAATTAAAATTCTTTTGCTAAATGAATTTTTATCAAAATTTCTTAAAGTCTTTAATTTTTTTTATTTCAAAGTTAGTCAAATAATTTTCAAATCGCTAGATAATTGTGTGTTAGCGGCTATTTTAAGTGCTAATACCTTCTTAAAATAGTAATAAGAACCTTTACCCATTTCTCTAAAATTTTAGGACTTTTTTTGTTAGGGTCTTAAAATTATTTTAAGTTTTCTTAATTTCTTTAAAAAATTAAGTGGCGACTATATTTTCTTATTTTTTGAAAAATAGTTTGGCGACTATGTTTTCTTATTTTTTGAAAAATAGTTTTCTCTTAAATTAATTAATTTTCAAACCATGTTTTTTTCTTTTTAAAAAGCCATTTTTCACGACTAACATTAAGTATGTCGGATGCAATGCAATAAAGACATAATCCATAATTAACAAATGCATATTCATATTCAAAGGATATAGGCTCAATATGACATGAATGATCAATGCCTTAGTCAAAACATGCATGAAGAACAACTAATTCACATAAAGTATCATACATAGGTGGAAAGAGACCATAAACGACAAATAAGACCAAGTAAGCTACTACTCGGAATCTCGATGGTCACTCCACACCAGAAAAAGAGTGGTCTACTTTGCCAAGGCAAACCATCCACTCACCTTATGATATGACCTTATTAGAGAGTGTTACAAATATCCCTACCTTACGGCATGACCTTTTTGGTAGGTAATATAAGATTGTCTTACCTTAATACTAGGCCTTTTCGATAGGAGTTATGAATTATTATACCTTACGACATGGCCTTTTTGGTAGGTATTGTAAAATATCCTTACCTAAAAGATTGATTGTAAGATTTCTTTACCTTACAATACAATCTTTTTAGTGGGAGTTACAAAATATTCTATGGTGGCACATAGTTAAGGGACAATGGCTATCAACCAAGGTCCTCGTGGTGCTAGGTCAACATCTCATAAAATAACCAATTTATATACATAATCATATTATACAAAGCTTCATAATTCATGGTAGTACCACAAAAATAGCTCATCAAAGCCATCACATCATAATATCAAGAAACGAGCTTCATATCATTTATAACATTCATAACATTCTCATGAACTCATATCATGCATAAGGACCATTCAACATTTACAATATTCATAATTCACATGTCTTGTCCTAAGGATTCTATCAATTTAAGAGACTTTTCATATAGCTTTTGTCAAGTCATGGTGAGTTTGTGTACATATACTTAAAATCATCCAATTCAAGAGTATTAGACATGGGAGAAGTAAAATCAATTTATTTAATAGTCATTCAAATCAACCCCACCAACATTGTAGTTAAAGCCCCAATTTGGATATTATGAAATCCCACTAAAATCCACAAGTTTTTTCATAGCATTTCATGACATTATATAGTATATAACTTTAGTATCATAATTTCCATCATAATGTCAAGACCAAATGGATATTCATGCATAATCAAATCATTACTTGAAGAGTTCAAACTTAAATCATGTTTATATTACATAATAAGAATTACCCATAAAGTATTCAATCTAAAGTCTTGAAATTTAATTAAAAAGAAGGATTAGACTTCATGGATAAAAGAATACTTATGAATGAAACCCATATACCTTAAATTCTTGAAATAGATGGAAGAAGCTTGATGAAACTTGGAGGAGTCACTTGGGCTCTTGAAATCTAAAGCAAGTTCTTGAAAGTCTTGAGATTGAGTGAAGGATTAGATGAAGTTCTAGAGAGGATTGTGAGTGAATTTTTGTGAGTGCTAGTGCTAGAAATGACTGAAAAATAAGTTCCAGTGCAATTATAGTGGGTACTTAATTTATATTTGGGTATTGGTTAATTGCTCAATATATTTTGATTTTGACATGGGTTTAACTATCTCTTTGTGAATTAACTTAAAATATGAGGTTGCAAACTCTTATTTTCATTAAATCTCTATTGTTGCTTGTGAAAGATCATTAGATTGAAGGTGACAACTGATAATGACTAGCACCCTAAAATTTTTATCATGTTAAGAACTAGCCACACTTTCATATGAATATAAGGTTGTACCAGATAGTTCTTAATTGAATATAGGCATTAAGGTCAAGTCTTTAGTGTGTGAATAGATTTGCAAATGAACTATGGTCATAAGAATACTCTAGCATAAAATTGAGTTCAAAACTTCCTTACTAGTTGAGTTTTGATATAAGAATTTATAAATATGGTAACTCAATGACTTTAAATTGTATTTTTATATATTAGGATCAATTCTTGGGAATGTAAAGTATATTAGACATGGTTTAGGTTTATAAGGAATCTTTTGCATCAAGCTAAGTCCACAAATGTTTTATCGACTATGTTTTCGAATAAGTTCATAGAAGGGTCGATTTCAAATAACTATATCTCCTCGATGCTGAAGAGTTAGGTAGCTTGCAACCTATCAAATTAAATGTATTTGAGTTATCTTTCCAACGCCATTGGGTTTATCTTATTTCGATTTCGGAGTAAAATATTATTCCCATTTTAGTGAAGCCTTGTTCAATAGTGTGTTTGTACTAGACCTTTTATGGGTCTTATTCATATTCATTTGGCAACTTTCTGCACGCGTCTTAGCATTATTTTGGTCCTTTTCAAAGATTTTTAATCCCATTATAAGTCATTTTTGGGTATTTTAAAGGAGTATATTATTCAATTAATTAGTTTTCCTCTGATCAACTCAAATCCCAAAATTATGTTCCTCTAAAATTCTCTCGCAAAAAGGTTGTCTTCTCCATCAAGTTGTTAAGGATAGGATTTTAAGCTTTAGATCAATCATCCATTGTTAAAAGCTTGCATTTAATGCTTTGATTTCTAAGGTATGTGGATATTCATCCATGGGTATCTTTCACTATGAAGCCCAATCATTTTTTCACTTTCTAAATCAAATCAAAAGTATATATTTTATAGATTTTGTGATCTCAATTTCAATACATGAATTATGACTTCTATTATGACTAGCAACCTAATTATATATGACTCAAGTAAAACTCATGAGGTCATCCAATTTTCATTCAATTTCTCCTATTCAATGTTACAACCCACGCTGAGGGCCTAGTCATAACATGACGAATGAGGAGATCAAAGGCAACTTATCCAAGTATCTTATCATTCATCATTCATAGGCATCGATCATAAATAAAATAGATTAGAATAGGTAAATTGGACTAAGGGTAAACCAATATAAAACTCCATAAAGTCAAAATCAAATATAATCCTTCATACATTATCTAACAATGGCTCTAGCTTAGGCTTGGTGAGGGCTAAGACATATTTCTAGCTTACCCTCAATTAAAAGCAGCTAAATAAAATACAACCTAATAATCAAGGTGTCTTAATACATCAAGATTGAAAGTAAATAGATGTTGTTAGTGAATGAGAGGACTCAGCAATCGACTAGTCTTCAAATGTCCTCGACTAGCCAAACATCAAAAGAGAGGAACACTGGTTCCTACATATGATATCATGTAGACAAATACGTGTTAGTATTTTAAATGTACTAAGTATGTGATCTAATGCAACAATGGAATCATAACGATAATAGATAATATGCACAGTCATAACAAAGAAATAAAGCCCATGAGATGATATATGATCAATGCATCATTAAAATATGATTTAAAGTAATATAAATATCTCAATTCATCATATACATATCTGTGTGGGAGGAGATCGTAATCGATATTTAAGACCAAGTAAGCTACTATATAAAATCTAACATAACCCCCTATGTTGACACGAAAAGAATACTTGCTAAGTAGAATTTTGTCTTCTTATCCATGCACATCTTTTAACTTCAACTTTTGCTATTGTGGATCTAGTGGACTTAGCTACAAGGGCTCCTATGGTGGCAAATATTTAGCGATACAGGAGATTGCTACTAGGATTTCCTTACCAAAACCATCTCAAGCCTTATTTAGTACTAAGTCAAATCCTACAGAATACTTAAAACATAGTCATAATCATATGCATTCATAAGCTTTAAAACATAACTTCATCATATTAAGAATAACTTATTTAACTTAGGAATCTCTTTATGTTAGAGTTGTCCTTATCATAAGACTGTCCATTCTTAGGTGAGGATTGTCCTTTCACTATCTTCAATAATATCATAAAAAGAGCGTCATGAAATACTTTGTTAACTTAAATTTTCATAAATATTTTTTTGAAGGCCCTTATCATTCATAGTGATACATCATTTGAACATTACATGAAAATTGGTGGGTTTGATGCATGGAAGTCTTTAAACATATAATGCAAGAGGAGTGTGCTTAAACTTATAAAACTCATTAGATCAAATCACTCATAAAATAACCCACCATAACATTCAAAAATCCTATATAGCCATTAAAGAAAACTTTTGTAAATCATCAGCTCTCATAACCATATCATAGCATTACATCAATATAGCTCATATAATTAAAAATACATCATAATATCAACATTTAAAGAGATATCATGCAACTCATAAAGTTTCTGTAACTTGGAAGCTAGTAAAATAAGAAACATACTTGAGCATTGTGGGTGAAAAAAGACCAAAAAACAAGACCCACATACCTTAATTAGAAGCCTAAGAAGGAGACTTGCCTTTTTTAGCCTTAAGAGGAGGAATCCCTAAGGAGAACTTTTGAGAGAAATTGGGAATAGGAGATAATGAGAGAAGAATAAGTGAGTTAAGGCTGATATGGAGAAAATAGGCATAAAATGACGTAGGATTAGACCAACTAGGATTTTGGCCTTCCTTCTCACGTACTTACACTAGCAACAAGGATTTGAGATTTCATAAGAATAAACTCGCCCGAGTACCATGGTTTTAAAGTTGAAGAGGACCTAGTGGATTTCATTGATGAAGCTTATAGGATTGTGGCCTTCATGGAGGTACCACTGAAAGAGAAGGCCGATCTTGTGGCCTATAAACTCAAAAGTGAGGATAAGGTTTGATATGACTAATGGGTTGAAGAAAGAGGTGATAAAGTGGGTCCAATTGCCTGGTAAGAGTTCAAGGGTGCTTTCTTTGATTGGTTCTTTGCACTAGAGTTAAGGAAGCCTAAGGTGCAAGTGTTCATCAACTTAAATCAAGGCAATATAAGTATGGGTGAATACTCCCTCAAGTTTACAAAGCTATTAAAATATGCACCATTCATTATTGCCGATGATCCAAGAGATAAAATGAACAAGTCTATCTTCGGGGTGTTAGAGTTGGTGTCCAAAGAATGCAAAACTACCATGCTTGTGAAGAAGATGAACATTTCCTGCCTCATGAGCTATGTAGAGCAAATAAAGGTGGAGAAGTTGAGAGAACATGCTAGGGAATCCAAGAGGGCTCGGTTAAAAGTGGTAGATTCTCTCACCAAAGAGTTGGTGGCCTTATGTAACACCCTTTACATTTAAATGTCATAAAAAAGTGAAAGACAAATAGTATGAGCCAATTTATGGCTCGTGGTTTGTTCCACGGTCATAGATAGGCTTCATGGAAGGGGCAGTGAATTTGGAAAATTTTTGAACCTGTAAGTCAAGTATATGAGGCTATAGTATGAGCTGTATTTGGAACTATAACCTATAAATATAGATTACAGATTAGGTCGAGATATTTGAAGAATTGGCTAAGTATGGACTGGACTTACAAGTGGGGTTTATGGACTATGGTCCCATTTACAGATGATGAACATGGTTCATAGACTGGACCTATGGAAAGAGACTTTTTCAAGTATGAGGTTATAGTACGAGAGGAGTTTATGACTCGTAAATAGAACTATAGGTCATAAAAATGGGTTTTTAAAGTAGATTCAGAGACCAAATTTCAATGGGACAAAACCTTGGATCCATGAGTCATAAATGGACCTATATGACTCGTAAATCGCTCTTGTGGAAGGATCTAACAAACTTTTAATGAAGTGATTTTTTGCCATTTTTGATCCATTTGACTCCTAAATTAGGTTGTTTTGACCCTAGTAACTATCCCAATAGCCTCAACTCTAATAAAAATACCTTCAAGACCTTCCAAACTCATTCACTCTCAAATTCACTCTAAAAGTTTCTAAGTCTTTTCTCTCAAGAGATCATCTATTGATGAACTAGGGATTTAAGCTTCTTCAAGGGAGATTAAGGTAAACTCTTTACTTTCTTCTAGAGCTTCTTCCTCAAGGTAAATAGGGCTTCATCCATGGACTACTTTCATCTATGGATCCCAATTAAAACTCTATTTTTTCCTCAAGTTTAAGCATAAATCTTCTGGGGTTTTCATGATTTCCATTTAGATACTTGAATTATGATTATTTTATGGTTAAATTACTCTATCATGCATGCATTATGATGAATTAGATGAGTTGCATGATTTTCAATTGATTTATAATGATTTACATGTGTATGTTGATTAAGGCTTATGAAATCAATGTGGGTTACTTTTCTTATTATTCATATCACATGATTTTTATTAAATTTTTCGTGATTTTAATGTCAATTATTCATGAACCCATATGTTGCCTAATTTCCTATGTTAAGCTATGTCTTCATGAATAAGACTCCGAGTATGAAAACATGCTTATGGTCATGATTATGAGGGTGACCTAAAATCCTAATATTATACTATGTTTACTGGACGAGGAGTATATAC
The DNA here is from genome assembly GCA_025642045.1 of Solanum sejunctum. Taxonomy (NCBI): domain Eukaryota; kingdom Viridiplantae; phylum Streptophyta; class Magnoliopsida; order Solanales; family Solanaceae; genus Solanum; species Solanum sejunctum. The sequence goes on along the minus strand of JAOTQJ010000001.1, from coordinate 15,432,989 downwards.
GCACTTTATACAAATCATCGAGATGAACTATCTTTATAATATGAAATGATCGATGAGGTTCTGATACCTATTTTACGAGCTATGAAAGTATGATTTTATGAACACAAATTATGATAATTTCTTATATGTTGCATGATTATGTATTTCATGGGATTTAACTTAGCACCAAATGAGGCTTAGAGCAGGGGTTCGACCTAAGTGGTCTGTATATAAAGTTTTAATTCTCGTACTTATGTGCCACTGTAGGATTATATATATGCTTAAATAGTGAGGAACTCACCGTACTAATTAGAGGATTCAAGTATGATACGCACCGTATTAGGGTAGAGCCCATAAGGTGAGGTATAATCTAGCTTGACAAGTAGACTACTCTTTCTCCTGCGTAGAGACAACATCGGGATTCTATGTAATAGTCTGCATGGTCTTATTATCGATTTTGGTCCTATTCTCATATATGTAAGTATGCTAGGCTATGAAATATTTTTTTAATGCTTCCGCTCTTGATTTTAAAGATACATTGATCATTATTCTCCTACCCTTATTCTATTGACATGTCTATGCATATTGCTATTGTATTATGATATTTCTTTGATGTATTACATACCTACATACTTAGTACATTCCATGTACTAATACAAACTTTTTGCTTATATGATCTAACTATTTAGAGATAGACGATAAGACTACTCCTCACTATCAAGGATAGAGTTGGACATTACACTTGAGGATTTTGGTGAGTTCCCATACTTCAGGGACAAGCCCTGGATTTCTTGCTCCTATGATACTATTTTGGGACTTTTATATTTTGTTTCTTTTCTTGAGGGTGAGCTAGTGCTTGTTTGAGTTCCTGCCAAGATCTAGTTATGTAGAGACATGATTTGGATTATATAATGTAATTTCCTTTAATGGGAAGACTTTACTCCCATGTTTTAGTTTTATTTTGAGACTATTTTTCTACTTGCTTATTCATATTAATGCTTATTTACTTTACGTGTGCTTATGATATGAATAGAAGGCTTGGACAGGGTGCCTTTGGGTTCTAAATTTGTCATGTCATGGCTAGGCTTTAGGTTCAGGTCGTGACATCATGGAAAGTATCAAGGTGGTCAAAGGCATATGGGACAAGGTTCAACCAACATCCCTCCTCCAAGGTTCAACAAAGATAAGGGGTCCATCCCGAAATCAAAAAGAGTTCCGAGTGCTCAAGCCTTCCAAAATTGTGCAAAGTGGGGAAGGCCAAACAAAGAGTAATGTCTAGCTGGCTCCAATGCATGCTTCAAAACTGGAAAGCCTGGTCATCATGCTTGGGAGTGTAGAAGTGGTGGTGATAGGCTCAAGACCAAGGTGGTCAAGCTCAAGGTGCTCCAAGAGACATTCTATTTTATGTTTTGCATACCCGCCAAGAGGTGAAAGAGATTTCAGATGTTGTCACTGATATGTTTTAAGTTTATGATTTTGATGTATATGTATTATTAGATTAGAGAGGTCATTTTTCTTTTGTAACCCTAATGACATTCAAGAACACCTCATGTTTGGAAGATGTGGATGATCGTTATCAGCATAATAACCCAACAAAGAGTTGGGGTTGAATCCCATAGGGAAAGGGCGTTCAAGAGATGAAGTAATGAGTTAAACTAGGCATTTGTAGTATCAAAATGGGGGGTTTCAAGTAAATTAAAACTAGAGTTCAGCTAAAAATAGTTCTAAAATATGAATTAACAATAAATTGTGAGGAATGTTGGGATTATGTAGAGATGGGATGAGCATTACTTAACTGGGTCTAAATACTTAATTGTTTGAGTTAAGAATATGTGAGTAAGCTAGGTTACTTGTAACCACTACCTCTTATGATAGCAATGGTGTTTCATATGAATCTACTTTGACTTCACATGCACATCACTCAAAGACACCACTAACCGCAACAACTATGGGCAAATATCATAATACTTTAGCCATTGAACCCAATTTTGTGGCATTCAACTAAAACTCCACAAGATTTCTAGCTAATACACTTGTTACCCATTTTAATCACTCAAATTAATACAATAATCAGAGATTTAAAGTTACCCTAGAGGTTGTAACCTCCAAATTATAAGATAAACATGGCAATAAGTGTAAACACACTCAGATTAGCATAGAAATAATCAAAATATCATAGACTCAACTAAGAATTCTAGAGCCTATATCATATACAAACTCGAACATTGGGGTTTTAGCCGCACATGTTCCAAAGTAAGAAAATAATACCTTAATCTGTAGCCATAAGTGTGGGTAAGATGAACTACAAGAGAAAAGATGAATTTCCTCTACTAATCTCTCAAATCTCTCCTCCCAAAAGCTTGGAAAACACAAAATCATTCTACTTGTTTAGCAAAAAGCTTTTGTGTACTTTCTCTCTATCTTTCTCTCTCTATCTTGATATGGTATGTTGTAGAAATCTAGTATGGAATGCTTTGTAGAATGTCATTTTCAAAATCCTTTTATAGCCCGTGGAATTTACTTAGAGTTTGTGCACTAAATCACAGTCAGAGGTCAAGCTCGGCTATATTTAATCACTTTGGTGATGCATTGAATGTGCACTTGACTACCTTTTATTGCATCGCCTAAAAGCTCAAGTCTCTACAATTATCAGCGACGTCTTTATTTATCGCTGATCCTATTTGGTGATCTACCGAACCTCCACCTGTATCACCTTTTTGTCACGAACTTAGAGGTTTGAATACTGCAATATTAGTTGATCTTCAGCGATTCACCGAATGTGTCGGCGACATCACTTTTTATCGCCTTTTTGATATTTTTGCTCTATTTTTGTGTTTATTTGAGTATTATCCACCTAAAACTTTTATCCGTATTCATATCATAACAAGCATTTTAATCAACATATGAAGCATAATACCACATTGAGGATAATATTTTTTTACATTTTAAGCCCTAAATGAGTCCAAGATATGGACTCATCAAACCCCATTCCTTGATAATAGATTCCATGTATGTCCCAAGGTCTTAGTTGAGCCTTTTGAGGTTTGTACTCCTTTGGGTGATCAGTTGTGGAAAAAAAGTCTATAGGGGTTGTCCCATGTCTATCTTGCATAAAGTTGTCTCATGTAATTTAGTAGAGTTTTTTTATCATTTATTTTGATATCATACTTAAGGTGAATTGATTGCATGTCTCATATGCTTCTATAGATTGTCAAACTCATTAAGTCAAATTCCAATTCTCAAATGAGCCCCTTCTTAAGTGGAAGGTTAGTAGTTCAGCTTGTAAGGGTTAGTTAGTCTCCTATCTCAAAGCTCATAAGATGATTTCTAAGGGGTGTATTTATCACCTAGTAAGGTTAGAGATGTCACTTTTGTGATTCCACCTCCTAAGTCCATCCCTGTTTTCAATGAATTCACTGATTTATTTTCCAAAGAATTTCCTAGTGTTCCTCCTAAAAGGCAAATAGATTTCAGCATAGATCTTCTTTCGATACCCAACCTATCTCCATCCCTCCGTATCGAATGGACGTGGTAGAGTTGAAGGAATTGAAGAAGAAATTGAAGGATTTATTATAAAAGCATTTTATTAGATCAAGTAGGTCACCGTGGGGTACTTCAGTTGTTTATTAAAAAAAAATATGGGTTGCTCCAAATATGTATGCATTACCGACAACTCAATAAGGTGACCATAAAGAATAAGTATCCTCTTCTAGGAATAGATGACTTGATCAATTGCAAGGGTCCAGACACTTCTCTAAGATTGGCCTTTAGTCTATGCATCATTAACTAAGGGTGATGGACTGTGACATTCCCAAAATGACTTTCTGAACAAGGTATGGATATTTTGAAGTTGTGGTAATGTTGTTTGGTTTAACTAATAAACTGATGGTTTTTATGGACCTTATGAATAGGGTGTTCAAGCCTTACCTTGTTACATTTTGCGGTGGAGCTCATAGATGACATTTTGGTGTATTATTGGAGTAGGGAAGAGTACATAGATCACTTAAGAATCGTGCTACAAACATTGAGGGAGAGGCAACTATATGACAAGTTTAACAAAGGTGAGTTTTAGTTGGGAAAGGTGGAATTTATTACATATGTGGTGTCCAATGAAAGGATTAAGGTTGATCCTAAGAAGACGAAATTAGTGAAGAATTAGCCTATACAATTAACTCATTTGGGCATTAGGAGCTTCTTTGGTCTAGTCGGGTATTGTAGGTGGTTTGTTAAACAATTCTCTTTCATTTCATCACCATTCACAATGTTGTCTCGAAAGAAAGTAAAGTTTATGTAGACGAATGAGTGTGAGAAAAGCTTCCAAACCTTGAAGTATCGGTTAACTTTGGCTCTAATTTTGACCTTGTTGGAGGGTACCAAAGGTTTTGTGGTATATTATGATACCTCATGGGTTGGTTTGGGCTATGTGTTGATGCAAAATGTGAAATTTATTGCCTATACTTCAAGACAATTAAAGGTGCATGAAAGGAACAACCCAACACACAATCTTACTTCACCGACTATCATATTTACATTAAGAATTTGGTTTTATTACTAGTATGGGGTTCATGTTGATGTATTGAACGATCATAAGAGTCTCCAACATATGTTCACTTAAAAAGACCTCAAACTAAGAATGAGAAGGTTGTTAGAACTTCTCTAGGATTATGACATGAGTGTAAAATACCACCTAGATAAGGCTAATATGGTAGCGATGGGCAGCGTGTCTCACTTTGATGATGAAAAAAGGGAGTTGACAAAGAAAGTCCATATGTTGGCTAGATCGGGGGTGAGATCTAGTGATTACACAAATGGTGATATGATCATATTGAATGGTTTAAACTCTATATTGATTGTGGATGTTAAATCTAAGAAAGATCTTGATCCCACCATGGTTGAATTGAAGACATTAGCGAAGGAAGGTAGATTAGAGGTTTTCTCACATGGGAGAGATGGAGTGCTTTGTTACCAAGGTAGATTGTTGTGGAGAATGTTAATGAGATAAAAAGTTTGATTTTGAAAAAAGCTCATAATTCATCTTGTTCCATTCATCCTGATTCTACTAAGATGTATAGAGACCTAAGAGAGGTGCACTAGTGAAATGGAACAAAGAAGGATATTGCAAAGTTCATGGTCAAATGTCCTAATTATCAACAAGTTAAGATTGAAGATCCAAGGTAGGGTGGCCTAGCCCAAGACATTGAGATCCCCACTTGGAAGTGGGAAAAGATCGATATGGATTTCGTGGTTCGGTTGCGTAAAACCATGAGGCATTTTAACTCTATTTGGGTGATAATTGATAGAATGATAAAGTCAGCTTACTTTCTATTGGTCAAAACAATCGATTATTCTAGATACTAAGCTTAAGTTGTATATTCAGGAGTTGGTGAGGTTACATGGTGTTCTATTATCCATTATATCAGATTATGTAATTCAATTCACTTTTCAATTTCAAAAGTCTTTTCAAAAGTGTCTTGGTATTAAGGTAAATTTGAGTACGACTTTCCATCCTCAAACTAATGGACAAGCCAAATGGACAATTCAAACACTTTAAGATATATTGAGGGCTTACATTTTAGAATTCAAGGGAAGTTAGGATGACCACTTAGCACTTATAGAATTCGTCTTCAACAATGGCTATCACTCTAGCATAGAGTTGGCATTGTTTGAGGCCTTGTATGTGTAGTGACCCTCTAGGTCATTTATGTTCTTTTGTGTGTTTTGTATTGGTTAGAGTTGACCTATAGCGACCCCAAGTCATTTTTAACTTGCTAGCACTGATGGTTCAATTGCCTAGTCACTCATTTGAATGACTTGTAGTTTTTCGTATTATAGGTCTATTAAAGTTAAAAATGGAATTTTGATAGTTCCATCAGCTCTAGATCATCCAAATTAGGCTAGACACATATTTGGTAAGAGCACCGAGATTTTCAATGCTAGTTTATACTGAGTTTTATAATTTAGCCTTCAAAGTTAGCCAATAGTTGACTTTAGTCAATATTCTTGGCAAACGTGTCTAAATATGTCTGAATGAAAATTCTGACAACATGGATAGCTCTAAAATGTTGAGTTTGATCTAGAATAACCTTTCGTTTGGATCCCGAGGCTTTCGGGTGTATTTTGGTCCCCTTGGTCAAAATTGAGTAATTTTAAAGTAGGGAAGTGGGATCTTTATTTAATGAAAACAACCTCGTATGGGAATTTGAACTATGCCATCAAATCTTGAATGTTGATTTGGTATTGTTACATCATTTGTTTACAAAAATTGGACTTTGAACGAGTCTTGGACACACCGTAAGAGAAAATAAAATTGGCTAATATCTGGTATAGACCCAACTCCTTTTTGTTTGCAAAGGTAAGCATATTTTCATGGGTAGTCTGCTATGTGTGTTCCGCATTTGCAGAGATAGGGCCTGCATTTGGGAGCATAAGGAATTTTCGCTCCACATTCGTGGAGCTAGGGTCGCAAGGCTTTACCTAGCTGTCCTCTTCATTCGCATGGTGTTAATGTTCTGCTAAATATAATATATTTGATGCTTAACACTCAAAATTTTATGTGTTCTCCAAGTGATGTTAGTAGGTTTGATGTGTTTTTATGTTGATTTTGTAGGATTACAGTATTTAGAATGATTTTGGGAAAAAGTCTACAAAATTTAAGTTTTCTGCAATTTATGTAGCACTCTATGGGCTGTATATTATTCCATGAGCCATAGGATGGTTCATGGGTCAGATCCAGGGAGAGGCCGATATTCAGATGTTGAAAAATACGAGTTATCAGATAAGTCGTAGAATGCTTCACGGCCCATATTGAGTTCTAGGTTGAAGATCAGAAAATATGCTGAATTCTGAAGCATTGCCAGATGGATTCACTTACAATAATAAGTTAGGTGAAGGGTCATAGATAAGGTTGTTCCTGGAGGATCAAATTGAAGCGATCAGAAAAAGTGCCCAAAAATGTGCCTCGAAAATGCCCATAATCATAATTTTCATATATCCCAAAATTCATTCATGATATCAAAAATCCAACTTCATATTCTTGTTCAAGGGGCAAATTAAGTGAAAAATGGGTATAACCCAAATTTTAGAGAACCCATTGTGAAAAATGAATTTCGCCAATTTTGTAGTTCCAGTAGCAGTCCGCGATTGCTCCATGATGCGGACTTGTTATGGAACAGTGTATGTTGTTGCCAGTTTACTAATCTCGGTCCAAGGCTTTGGGGTCTTGGTCCTAAACCTCTCCATGCATAAAAATACCTATACTTAGCCATATTTCAACACCACATCATACAAGACATTTCTCAATACTCTCTCAAACACTTAGACAAATATTTCACTCAAGATTCAAGTGTCAAAACTCATTCAGATCTTAAGGATTTCCACTCGAGCTTCAAGTCTCCAATCCAATCTTCATCAAAAAATTCTCTAACGCTAAGGTATGTGGGTTTCAACCATTGGTCCTTTTAACCATGGTGCCCAAGATTCCTTTTTACATAATGTTTCTAAGTTGATTTACTTATCGGTCTTACTTATTATGAATTTGACTATGAACTATGCTGGAGTTTCATAAATGAATGACAGTTTGAGCATGTGTTGAGCTATGAATTTTGGATCTATCTTGAGATTTGATAAAGGGCTTTGATGTATATTGCATAATGGTATTAACTAGTATTGGTGGGTTAATTTACTTCAAGTTCACTAGTATGGTTTCATTCTTGAATTGTATTGTTTTATACTAGTATTACACACCTGCCAAGTACTTGATAAAATATTCGGGTAATATATCTTATGTTGTTGAAGGCCTAATGCTTGACATATGAGTTAAATGATTTTATGATGATAAAAGGATGGTATTTATGTGATGAATTCATGATATGTATCTATAGTATTGTGAGTTGACCATAACCAATTGAGTTATTGATACATCAATCATCTCGGATGAGGATGGTAAGCCATCAACCAGTGGAGGGGTTGATACCTCAATCGCCTCGAATGGGGGTAGTAAGCCATCAACTAATTGAGGAGTTGATACCTCAATCACTTCCAATGAAGGATGGTTATGTCCATCAACCAATTGAGGGGTTGATACCGCAACCACCTCGAATAGGGTAGTAATCCATCAACCAATTGAGGGGCTCATACCTCGATCACTTCCGATGGAGGGTGGTCGTGTCCATCAACCAATTAAGGGGTTGATTCCTCAGTCACTTCTAAGGGGTGGTCTACCTTGGATTCCAAGTATTAAGTTGCTTGGTTTATGATGATGGTCTATTCCTTTACATGTAATATGTCCTATATAAGCTTGTTTTAATTAAAGTATCATTCATACATGTCATATTATTATTATGCTATCCATTGCTTATGATATTGTATTTTGACTATGTTGCCTATCTCTTATTGCATTGAATCCTACATACTTAGTACATTCAAATATACTAGTGCATACTCTATGCCTACGTGATGTTACCATGTAGAAACCGAAGCTCCTCACGATTATCCTCATCCTCCCCTTGGCTAGTATTATCTCTACAAAGCAAGTTGGTGAGTCCTCAATTTCGGGGACAATGTCTTTGATCTTATGCTATATATAGACTCTCTTTCCCTTATTGTATGTTTTGACTATGAGGGTGAGCCTGGTTGCATATCTTAGACCCCGCTAAGTTCTATGTTTACAGGTGTTATTGGATAAGATACGTAATGATGCTATAAGTTTTGATTCTTGTATGTTTTAGTTCTATGAAAGACTTCCCTTAGTCCCTTTGCCTTTATTTCTATTCTCTATTGTTGTTTAATTGCTTCCGTGACCAAGGATATGTAATGATATGCTAAGAGGCTTGTTTGGGTTCCCTTTGGATTCCCCATTCATCGTGCCATGTCAACTCCCTAGGCTTGGGTTGTGACAAACTTAGTACTAGAGCACTAGGTTGTTAATAGTTCTCGGCATCCAACACACTGCGTTGATTAGAGTCTTACTCATGGTTGTGTTGTGCACCACAACTATGAGTAAGAGGCTATGAGACATCTTAATTTTCCTTTTTCTCGATCTATGTCGTGCTATAGAGTTAAGGTAAGGATTCCCCTCTAACGAATGTTCTCTGCTATGTTAGATCATACCTAACACAAGATGAAGAAGAGACCGCATACCCGAGGAACAATCGGCTCATAGAGAGCTTTGGGATGCTCTCACCTTGCTAGCTCAAGTTGTGGCTAATCAAGCTAATCAAGTGGCCCAAGCCCCTCATGCTCCTACTCCAGTATCTTGGGTGAGGGACTTTATGAGGATGAACCCATCGGAGTTTAATAGATCTAAAGTGGATAAGGACTCTCAAGAATTTATTGATGAGGTGTACAAAGTGTTGGCTATCATGGGTGTTAGGTAGGAGGAGAAGGCAGAGTTGGCGGCTTACCAACTCAAGGGGTGGCCCAAATATGGTATACTCAATGGAAAGAGGAGAAAAAGAACAACAATATGATTCTTTGGGAGGAGTTCAAGGCAACTTTTCTCAAACCAGTTCTTCCCTCTTAATCTTAGGGAGGCCAAGATAATAGAGTTCATGAATTTAAAGCAAAGATCTATGAGTGTGAGGGAGTATGCCCTCAAGTTCAACCAACTCTCCAAATATGCTCCATACTTGGTTGCTGACCCGAGGTCTAGAATGAATATATTCATGATGGGAGTATCCAATTTAGTGAATGAGGAGTGTCGGGCTGCTATGTTGATTAGTGACATGGATTTATCCTACTTAATGATTTATGTAGAACAATTAGAGGGGGAGAAATTGAGAACGATAAGGGGTCATGAGGCCAACAGGGCCCATTTTGTTAGTGAGTTCCGAAGTCCCAAGGGTGTCCATTTTCATCTAGGCCAAGGGCCTTCTCATGCTCCTAATATAATATTCGCCAATGACTACCCAAGGGTTCAAAGTGATGGCAATATCATGCCTAATTCTATGTGTGCAAAGTGTGGTAGGGGTTATGGTGGCCCATGCTTGAGGAATACCAATGCTTATTTTGGTTGTGCGGAAGTAGGCCACAAGATGAATGATTATCCACGAAATCGCAACAAGGGTAAGGATGTTTGTCCTCAAGGCCGAGGTGCGAATGCAGTTCCTTTAAGGAGAGGAGGCCAACAAGGTGTTTTCTCAAGGCACAATCGATTTTATGCTCTTCAAAAGAGGCAAGGGGTAGATGAGGTGCCTGATGTCATCACTAGTATGTTAAAAATCTTTAATTTTGATGTATATGAATTGATTCACCCGGGTGCCACTCTTTCTTTTATTACCCCTCTTATTACCTAAAAGTTTCATGCTAAGCCAAAATATTGTATGAGTCTTATGAGGTGTCTACTCCTATTGGTGCATTTATTATTGCTAGAAAGGTCTATAGAAATTGTCCTATTTGCATTTTGCATAAAATATTGCCTTATGATCTTGTTGAGTTAGATATGGTTGATTGTGATGTTATTCTTGGGATGGATTGGTTACATGATTATTATACCTTTATTGATTGTAGAACCTGTAAGGTCAAGTTCCAATTCCCAAATGAACTCGTCCTTAAGTTGGAGAGTCATGATATGGTGGTCAAAGGTAGGATTATTTATTGCATTAAAGCCCAAAATTTGATCTCTAAGGGGTGCCTCTATTATCTTGTGAGGGTTAGGGATGTTGAGTCCACTTCTTATAGAGTTGGTTCCAGTGGTAAATGAGTTCCTGGATGTCTTTCCTAGTGATCTTCCTAGTGTTCCCCCCTAAAGAGAAATATATTTTGGTATAGACTTCCTTTCCGATACTCAACCCATTTCTATTCCTCCTTACTGCATGGCCTCTATGGAGTTGAAGGAGTTGAAAGAGCAATTAAAGGATTTATTGGAGAAGGGTTTTATTACGCCTAAACAATCACCTTGGGGTATACCAGTGTTGTTTCTAAAGAAGAAGGATGGGTTCCTTAGAATGTGTATCGACTACCGATAACTTAATTGGGTCACCATAAAGAATAAGTATCCTCTACCAAGGATTGATGATTTGTTTGACCAACTTCAAGGGGATAGTAACTTTTGTAAGATTGATCTTTGGTCCAGTTATCATCAAGTGAAGGTTAGGGAGTGTGACATTCCTAAGACGACCTTCCAGACTAGGTATGGGCATTATGAGTTTGGGGTTATGTCTTTTGGGTTGACTAATGCACCGGCTATCTTCATGGATCTTATGAATAGGGTCTTTGAAACCTACCTTGATTTGTTTGTTGTGGTTTTAATTGATGATATTTTGATCTATTCTCATAATAAGGAGGAGCATGTGGCTCATTTGAGGGTAGTGCTATTAAGACTGAGGGAAGAGAAGTTGTATGCCAAGTATAAAAAATGTGAATTTTGGCTGAAGGAGGTTACCTTTCTAGGTCATGGGGTGTCAGGGGATGGTATTAAGTTGGATACTAAAAAGATGGATATGATTAGAAATTAGCCTACACCATTGACCCCATCGTACATTAGAAGTTTCTTGGGCTTAGCAGGTTACTATCGCAGAATTCTGAATAGGTTCTCTTCTATTACTTCTCCCATGACTAAGTTGACTCAAAAGAAGGCTAAGTTTGTATGGACCGATGATTGCGAAAGGAGTTTCCAAACAATGAAGGATAAGCTTGTCTCCGCTCCTATCTTCTCTTTACCGGAAGGGTTGGAAGGGTTTGTTGTGTATTGTGATGCCTCTCTAATTAGTTTGGGTTGTGTTTTGATGCAAAATCATAAGGTGATAGCATGTGCTTCTAGGAAATATAGAGTGCATGAAAAGAATTATCCTATTCATGATATTAAATTGGCCGTCGTGGTATTTTCTTTGAAAATTTGGCGTCATTATTTGCATGGTGTGCATGTTGATGTGTTTACCGATCATAAGTATTTCTGATATGTGTTCACTCAAAAAGGTCTCAACTTGAGGCAAAAAAGGTGGTTAGAACTTCTTAAAGATTATGATATGAGTATGCATTATCATCCCGGTAAGGTAAATATTGTGGCAGATGCTTTGAGTAGGGTGTCTGTAGGTAGCCTAGTTCATATCAATGATGGGAGCAAAGAAGTGGCTAGAGAAGTCCATCAGTTGGCTAGGTTGGGAGTTAGGTTGGAAGAGGTTGATAATGGTGGTATTGTGGTTGTTGATGGTTCAAAATCTTCCTTGGTTTATGAGGTAAAAGCAAAGCAAGATCTTGACCCCTCCTTGTTAGAATTGAAGGCCTTGGTGAGAGAGGGCAAGGTGGAGGTTTTCTCTAAGGGGGAGATGGTGCCCTTAGATACCAAGGTAGGTTGTGTGTACCTTGTGTTGATGATTTAAGGAAGAAGATTCTTGATGAGGCTTATGACTCTTCCGATTCTATTAATCCCGATTCTACAAAGATGTTTAGAGATTTGAGGGATGTGTTTTGGTAGGGAAGTATGAAGAAAGACATTGCAAATTTGTATCCGATTGTCATAGTTATCAACAAGTCAAAGCCAAACATCAAATGACAGGTGGCCTAACCCAAGATATAGAGATTCCTACTTGGAAGTGGATGAAAATTAATGTGGATTTTGCGGTTGGGTCACCTAAGACTAGAAAGGGTTTTGATTCTATTTAGGCTGTGGTTGATAGAATGACAAAATCGGCTCATTTCCCACCAATTAAGACTACTTATAAGGCCAAAGACTATGCTAGATTGTACATTCATAAGTTGTATAGATTTCATGGGGTGCCCTTGTCTATTATATTATATAGTGGTGCTCAATTTACTTCACACTTTTGGAGTTCCTTCCAAAGAGGTTTTGGTACCAAGGTTAAGCTTAGTACGGCCTTTCACCCTCAAACAGATGGCCAAGCCAAAAGAACTATTAAAACTCTTGAGGATATGCTTAGAGCTTGTATTTTGGAGTTTGAGGATAGTTGGGATGATTATCTTTCATTGATTGAGTTTGCTTACAATAATAGCTATCATTCCAGCATTGGTATGACTCCTTTCGAGACCCTCTATGGTAGGCATTGTAGGTCCCCGTTGGATGGTTCAAGGTAGAAAAAATGGCATTATTGGGCTCAGATTTGGTTATAGAGGCTATGGAGAAGGTAAGGTTGATTAGTGAAAGGTTAAAAATAGGCTAAAGTCATCAAAAGTCCTATGCCAATGAGAGGAGATAGGAGCTCAAATTTAAATCTGGTGATTGGGCTTACTTGAAGGTCTTACCCATGAAGGGTGTGTTTCATTTTAGTACGAAGGGTAAATTGAGTCAAAGATTTGTGAGTCCCTGTATGGTGTTGAGGAAGATCGATAAGGTCGCCTATAAGTTGGAGTTTCCTAGTGAAATGGACTTGGTTCATCCGGTCTTTCATGTATCCATATTATGGAAATGTGTGGGTAATTTGAATACTATTGTACCATTAGATGTTGTGGGTGTTGTTGAAGACAATTTGACTTATGAAAAGGTTCTAGTATAGATCATGGATAGACAAGTAAAAAGGTTGAGAAATAAGGATGTGGCTTCTATTAAGGTCCATTGGAGGAATCAACAAGTCAAAAATGCTACATGGGAGGCCTAGGCGGACATGCAAAAGTGATATCCCTATCTCTTCCATTCTACTCAAGCCTAAGGTACTAATTCTTAGTCTCATATGTGATTTCAAGTCTTATGTATCAGCCCTTATGTCATTGCATGCATTCATGATTATGTTGACAAGTTCATAGTGATTTTGACATTTATGTTGAGATTTTAGAATGATGTTTAATTGCATTATTATATTCTTGTCGGGACTGATCTCTTCATGATTATTATTCTTATTGTACATTTCTTTGATATTCAGGGATGAATATTCCCAAGGGGGAGATGTTGAAACAATCCCAAAAAGTGTACAAAAGTATGCCTTAGAAATGCCCATAATCGTAATTTCATATATCTCAAAATCCGTGCGTGATATCAAAAATTTGACATCATATTCTTGTTCAGGGGGACAAATTCACTGGGAAATGGGTATAACCCAATTTTTTGAGGACCCATAGTGAAAAATGAATTACGCCAATTTTTCAATTCCAGTAGCAGTCCGCGGCTGCTCCGCAATGCCGACTTATCGTGGAGCAGTGTATTTTGTCGCTAGTTTTCTAATCTCGGTCTAAGGCTTTGGGGTCTTGGGCCTAAGCATCCCCATACGTAAATATACCTATACTTAGTCATATTTCAACACTATATCATACAAGATATTCTCCAATACTCTCTCAAACACTTAGACGAAGATTTCACTCAAAATTCAAGTGCCAAAACTCATTTCGGATCTTAAGGATTTTCACTCGAGCTTCAAGTATACATTCTAATCTTCACCAAGGAATTCTTCAAAGCTAAGGTATATGGGTTTCAACCATACCCATGGTGCCCAAGCTTCCTTTTAACATAAATTTCATGTTTCTAAATTGATTTACTTATAGGTCTTACTTATTATGAATTTGATTATGAACTATGTTGGGGTTTTATAAAAGTGTGATTGTTTGAGCATGTTTTGAGCTATGAATCTTGGATCTATCTTGAGATTTAATAAAGGGTTTAATATATATTGCATGATGGTATTACCTAGTATTAGTGGATTAATTTACTTTAAGTTTACTTGCATGAGTTCACTCTTGAATTGCATGGTTTTATACTAGCATTACACACCCATCAAGTGTTTGATAAAATCTACGAGTAATGTATCTTGAGTTGTTGAAGACCTAATGCTTGGCATATGAGTTAAGTGACATTATGATGATGAAATAATGGTATTTATGTGATGATTTCATGATATATATCTATAGTGTTGTGAGTTGACCATAACCAATTGAGGTGTTGATACATCAATAGTCTCAGATGAGGGTAGTAAGCCTTCAACCAATTAAGGGGTTGATACCTCAATAACCTCGGATGGGGGTGGTAATCCATCAATAAATTGAGAGGTTGATACCTCACTCACTTTCGATGGAGGGTGGTCATGTCCATCAACTAATTGAGGGCTTGATACCTCAATTGCCTCGAATGGGGGTGGTAAGCCATCAATCAATTGAGGGGTTGATACCTCAATCACTTCCAATGGAGGGTGGTCATGTCCATCAACCAATTGAGGGGTTGATTCCTCAATCACTTCTAAGGGGTGGACTAAGCTGGATTCCAAGTACTAAGTTGCTTGGTCTATGATCATGGTCTCTTCCTTCACATGTAATATGTCCTATATAAGCATGTTTTAATTCAAGTATCATTCATACATATCATATTGTTATTATGTTGTCCATTTCTTATAATATTGCATTTTGACTATATTGCCTATCTCTTGTTGCATTGCATTCTACATACTTAGTACATTCAAACGTACTAGCGCATACTCTATGCCTATATGATGTTACCACGTAGAAATTGGAGCTCCTCATGATCATTCTCATTCTCTCTGTGGCTAGTACTATTACAAACAAAGTTGGCGAGTCCTCAATTTTGAGACAAAATCTTTGATCTTATGCTTTGTATAATGACTCTCTTTCCTTTATTGTTTGTATTAATTATGAGGGTGAGACTAGTTGCTTGTCTTGGCCCCTGCTAATTTCTATGTTTAGAGGTGTTATTGGATAAGATACGTAATGATATTATGAGTTTTGACTCTCTTGACTGTTTCCCTTAGTCCCTTTGCCTTTATTTCTATTATCTACTGGTGTTTAATTGTTTTCGCGACCAAGGATGTGTAATGATATGCTAAGTGGCTTGTTTGGGGTCCCTTTGGATTCCCTATTCGCCGTGTCACAACTAGGACCTAGGCTTGGGTCATGACATAAAGTTTCAAAGAGTTTCAAAAGAACTACAAGAAGATGCACTTCACGGGCTATAAGTCAGAAGACGACCTATAGGAAGCTCTTGTAGGTTGAAGACTATTTTTAGAAAGTGCAGAGTATGAAGCCTAGGTACGGGCTGTGATTTCACCTACGACCCTTAAACCTATCTACTTGAGTTTTTGAATCTAGTTTTCTATTCTATTTTTTATATGTATTTTACTTATATAAATAGGTTTGCTCTTAGTGTGGAAGGACAAAAAAATCTATGAACTAGCAGAGAGACATGAGAACTCATCTTTTGTAACTTTATATTGGGATTATTATAAATTACATTGTGATTACTTGTAGAGAATTTTTGGATTTCTTGTTCTTCAATTCATCATTGTATGTATTTAATTATGCTATTCCATAACATGATTCTCTCTTCTACAATAATCATGCAAAGATAAATCCACAACTAGGGTTGTGGGAACCATGAATAACTAACAAAGTTAAACCGGATAATCTGTAATTCTTAGAAAGTGTGCATGTGTGTATTAATTATTTCTTCATTGAAAAAGCTTTTTAATATTGGCCAAAGTTATAACTTGTCTTATTTACTTGCTGGATCACAGGGGTAATAAATGGTATAAAGGATAAGTAACATGATTTGATGTGGCCCCTCTCCTCTAATCAACCTAACTGTATCAAGGGGTGGTTGTATTGGAATAAAAAGGTAAGGGTTAGTAATGAAAGACTTTGGGGATAGATCAAATCTTATTATCACGACCCAATCCTAGGGCCTAGACGTGACACGGCGTAAGGGGAACCCAAAAGGGACCCCAAGCAAGCCTCTTAGAACATCATTACACATCCTTGGTCGCAGAAGCAATAAATCAAGCATCAAGAGATAAAAGTGGGGAAAATGGGGCTAAGGGAAACACTTCCATATCATCATAATCAGGAGACAAGAGTCAAACTCATATCATAGATGCATAACATATCCAACAACCACCTCTATTGCATAGATAAGAGCGGGGGCCAAGACAAAGCAACTGGGCTCACTATTATAGTCAAATAGAACATAAAGAAGAATGTCTCAATACATAATAAGAGAGCATAGACTAAGGTCCCTGAAGTGGAGGACTCACCGGCTAGCTTGAGTAGCACTGAAGTAGCCACGTGGAAGAGGATTATCAACTTGGGCTCTGGTTCCTATATGATGATATCATATAGGCAAGAGAATGAATTAGTACGTTTGAATGTGCTAAGTATGTAGGGTGCAATGCAACAATTGATAGACATCATAATCAAAATGCATAATATTAAGCAATAGGCATAATATAATAATATGGCATGTATGATCAATGTTTAAGTAAAACATACTTAAGTAACTCACTCATATAGGATGTCATATGTGTAGAAGATACCAAGCTAGCTATTCAAGGTATAAACCTTTTGGTTGTTGTGTGGTACAAACCCCTCACATGGTTGATGATAATCACTCATGATCAACACTGTGGCAAAGTACAAACCCTTCACATGGTTGATGAGTACAAACCCCCAACTTGCTTACCCGGGCTCTTATCCCCCCAGATCCACTATGGTCTAATGCAAAACTTTATATAGAGTATATCATATACATAAGCTCATTTCATCATCATATAGTCATTCATATCATATCCCATGCTTTGGACCTTCAACACCTTAAGAAACAACATCTGGACATTTTATCAAGCACTTAGAGGGTGTATAATGCTAGTATAAAACAATGAAATATACAAATGAAATCATGTAGAAAAATCCATTGTAAAATCATCAATCAATACCTTAAAATACCCTCAAGCAATATACATACAAAACCCTTCTCAAATCTTACCATAGATCAAAGGTTTATAGCTCAAAACATGGCAAAATAGTCACAACTTTACATAGTTTTAATATAGTGCACAGTGAATTTCATAATAAGCAATACCCGTTTTTAAATCAACTTTAAATCATGCTATTTGAGTAAAAAGAGGCTTGGTTATCATGGGTGAAAGGAACCCATGAAAGAAACCCACATACCATATCTAAGAGATGAACTTGGTGAATATTGGAGATGGAGACTTGAAGCTTGAAGAAGAACCTTGAAGGAGAACCTTAGCTTAGGATAAGGGTTTGGGACTTGAGTTTGGGAAATGAAAATATGACTAAGTGTTTGAGTGAGTATAGGGAAATCTTTAGGATTATATGAGGGTGAAATAAGGCTAAGTATGGGTAAAAATACATTTGGGAACACTTAATCCCAAGACTTAGAAATCTTGTACCGAACTTAAAAAATAGTCCCCAAAATGGACAACGATAACCCCTCTGGAAATTGCACTTTTGGAATTTCATAATTGTTAATCTTTCGCTCTTAAATCGGTATTAGACCCTTTTTCACCTAATTTTGACCCACTGAACAAGAATACGAAGTTTGACTTTTGAAATAACAAATTGGATTTTGAGATATATAGAATTTAAAATTCTGGATATTCCAAAGCCTATTTTCGGGCACTTTTTGGGGTCATTTCAATATCTGCACCTTAGGAACATTAGTCCCCAAATATAAAAGAGATATACAAGACAAGAGTGATCATAAACAAACCAGCCCCAACTAAAATGCAACATTACATTTAAAACACCATTTTTAAAATCTCAACATACGTGTAAAATCATCGTAAACTTGTCAACTTAAACATGAATACTTATGAATGACATAGGGGCTGAATTATAAGACTTGAATCACATAGGGGACTTAGAATTGGTACCTTAGTCTTGAGTAGAGTGGAAAAGATAAGGATAATGCTTTTGCATATCCACTTCGGCCTCCCAAGTAGCACTTTTGATTTGTTAGTTCCTCCAAAGGACCTTAACGGATGTCGCCTCCTTGTTCCTCTCTTTATTTGCCCATCCAAAATCTGAACCGAAACCTCCTCATAAGTCAAATTATCCTCAACAACACCCATAACATCAAGAGAACAATAGCATTAGGATCAACAACACATTTCCTCAACATAGAGATATGGAACACCGGGTGAACCAAATTCATTTTACTAGGCAACTTCAACTCATAAGCTACCTTGTCAACCCTCTTTATCACCTCATACGGAACAACATACCTTGGAATCAATTCCTTTTTTTACCAAAATAGACCATACCTTTCATGGGAGAAACTTTCAGATAAACCCAATCATCCATTTTAAATTCGAGGTCTTTTCTCCTCTTGCAGGCTTAAGATTTTTGACGACTCTGGGTTGTTCTCAATCTTTCCCTAATCATCCTAACCTTCTAAAGAGCCTTCATGACCATATCTGGCCCTAAAAAAGCCACCTCTCCATCCTCAAACTGACCAACCGATGTTCTATAATATCTCTCACAAAGAGCCTCAAAAGGAGCCATACCGATACTAGAGTGGTAGTTATTGTTGTAGGAAAACTCTATCAAAGGATGATGGCTATACCAACTACCAGTCAACTCCAATACACATTCCCTAAGCATATCCTCAAGGGTTTGAATTGTCTTTCAGCATGGCCATCCATTTGAGGGTGGAAAGCCATACTAAGGTGAACTTTTGTACCAAGACCCCTTTGAAAAGACCTCCAAAAGTGTGATGTGAATTGTGAACCAAGATCCAATATGATGGACAAAGGAACCCCATGCAACCTCACCAACTCATGGATATACAACCTTGCATACTCTTCAGCCCCGTATGTGTTCTTAATCAATAGAAAATAAGTTGATTTCATCATCCTATCAACTACCACCCATGTAGAATCAAAACCTTTTCTAGTCTTGGGCACCCCAATCACAAAATCCATATTAATCACCTCCCACTTCCATGTAGGAATCTCTATGTGTTAGGTTAGGACACTCGACCTTTGATGTTTGGCTTTGACTTGTTGACAACTATGGCAACCTAAGACGAACTTGGCAATGTCCCTCTTCATGACTCCCCACCAATATACATCTCTCAAGTCTCTATACATTTTGGTGGAACTAGGGTGGATAAAATAAGAAGAATTATGGGCCTCATCAAGGATCTTCTCCCTCAAACTATCACCATAAGATACACACAACCTACCTTGGTTCTTAAGGGCCCCATCTCTCCCTTGGGAGAAAACCACTATTTTGACCTCTTTCACCAAGGCCTTCAATTCAGGCAATGAGGAGTCAAGGTCTTGTTTTACTATCACCTCATCAACCAATGAAGACTTATACCCATCAACAACAACCACACCATCATCATCAACCTCCTCCAACCTAACCCCCAATCTAGCTTATTAATGAACCTCCCTAGACATCTCGCTACCACCATCAATATGGGCTATGCTACCTATAGACACCCTACTCAAGGCATTCGCCACCATATTTGCCTTACCTGGATGATAGTGCATACTCATGTCATAGTCTTTAAGAAGTTCTAACCATATCCTTTGCCTTAAGTTGAGATCCTTTTGAGTGAATACATCTTAGAGGCTCTTATGATCGGTGAAGACATCAATATGCACCCTATTAAGTAATGATGCTAAATTTTTAATGCAAATACCACAGCGGCTAATTCAAGATCATGGGTAGGGTAAATCCTTTCATGCAATTTGAGTCGCCTAGAAGCATAGGCTATGACCTTATCATTTTGCATTAGCACACAACCCAAACCAACTCTAGATACATCATAATACATAACAAAACCCTCAAGCCCATTCGATAGTGATAATATATTAGCAAACACAAGCCTATCCTTCAATCTTTGGAAGTTTCTCTCACAATCATCGGTTTACGCAAACTTAACCTCCTTTTGAGTCAATTTTGTCATAGGGGAAGCAATAGAGGAGAACCCATTCACAAACCTTCTATAATAACCCACTAGGCCCAAGAAGCTCCTAATATCCAACGGAGTCAATGGTCTAGGCCAATTTCTAATCACATCGATTTTCTTAGTATCCACTTTTATACCATCCCCCGACACCACATGACCCAAGAATGTAACCTCCTTCAACCAAAATTCACACTTGTCATATTTTGCATATAACTTCTCCTTCCTCAACCTTTGCAACACCAAGCCTCAAATGACTTACATGATCCTCCTTGCTATGTTAGTAGATCAAAATATCATCAATGAAGACCACAACAAAAGAATCAAGGGAAGGCTTGAAGACCCTATTCATAAGGTCCGTGAAGATGGCAAGTGTATTAGTCAACCCAAACGACATCACAACAAACTAATAATGCCTATATCTAGTCAGAAAGGCCATCTTGGGAATATCACACTCTTTCACTCTCACTTGATGATACCCAGATCGAAGATCAATCTTAGAGAAGAAGCTAGCCCTTCGCAATTGGTCAAACAAATCATCAATCTTTGGAAGAGGATACCTATTCTTGATGGTGACCCTATTGAGTTGCAGTAGTCAATACACATTCTAAGTGACCGATCCTTCTTTTTCACAAACAACATCGGAGCACACTAAGGTGATTGACTAGGTCAAATAAATCCCTTTTCCAACAAATCTTTCAGTAGTTCCTTTAACTCTTTTAACTCCATTGGGGCCATATGGTAAGGGGAATGGAGATAGGTTCAGTTCGAGAAGGAGATCTATACTAAAATCTATCTCCATTTTAGGAGAGATACTGGAAAGGTCATTTAGGAAGACATCAAGAAACTCGTTTATGACCATAACAGACTCAATAGAAAGGGACTTTGGAATCTACATCTTTAACCCTCATAGGATAATACAAACACCCCCAAGAATTCAACTTATAGGCTTTAATGCACGAAATGAATCTACCCTTGACCACCACATCTTGACTTCCCACTCATGGATGGGTTCATTAGGAAATTAAAACTTGACCCTACAGGTTCAACAATCAATAAAAACATATTAGGCAAGCAACCAATCCATTCCAAGAATGATGTCAAAATCTACCATGTCTAATTCAACAAGATCACAAGGCAACAACTTATGCAAAATGCAAATAGGACAACTCCTATATTTCCTAGCTATAATAGATGCACTAATAGGAGTAGACACTTCATATGACTCATGCAACAACTCAGGATAATATGGAACTTTTAGCAACAAAAGTGGTAAAATAGCAAAGAGAGGCACCCAGATCAATTAAAGCATACATATCAAAGTCAAAGATTTTCAACATATCGGTAATAATATTAGGGACCTCACCAACCCTTTACCTCCCATGTAGTGCATAAAACTGGTAGTGCCTTGGGGCAATACCTTCATGATCACTTCTACTTAATGGGATCGCATTTGCACCTCGGCCCTTAGCACAGTTTCTTGGACAATCTATCTTGTTGTGATCAAGCTCCCCACATTCATAACATGCATTATAACCCTTCATGCATGGGCCTCCATGGCTCCTTCCATATTTAGGGCACACATCAATAGGATCCACCCCACCAACACCTTGAGGCCTAGGGAAGTCATTGGCAAACCCCCTATTAGTAGAATGACAAGGACCATGGCCTTGATGAAATTTAGCACCCTTTTGGAATTTACCCTCAAATTGAACCCTTGTGGTCTTATGCCCCCTTCTCTTCCTTAATTTCTCCTCCTCCATTAACTCGGCATAGGTCATCAACCGAGATAAGTCAATGTCACTAAATAGCATAGCAGACTGGCATTCTTTACTTACCAAGTCAGAGACATCCATCACAAACTTATTTATCCTAGATCTAGGATCGGCCACCAAATAAGGAGCATTCATTAAAAGTTAATTAAACTTGAGGACATACTCCCTCACACTTGTAGCACCTTGTTTCAAGTTCATAAACTCTGCCAACTTTGCTTCCCTAAGCTCAAGAGTGAAAAACCAATTTAGGAAAGCCAATTTGAACTTCTCCCAAAGCACCACATTACCAATTCTCTTTTCACCCTTCCATTGATCATACCATATTTGGGCTACCCCTTTGAGATAGTACGCCGCCAACTCTGCCTTTTCATTCAGCCCAACACCCATGATATTCAAGATTTTATAAGCCTCATCAATGAACTCTTATGTATCTTCGTTCACCTTTGACCTATAGATTACCGGAGGATTCATCCTCATGAAGTCTCTTACCCTAGCTCCCAAGGTAGTAGCATAAGGGGCTTGGGCCCCTTGATTGCCTAGGTTGTCCACAACTTGGATAAGCATAGTGAGAGCATCCCGGAGCTCGCCATTGGTAGGTTACTCCTCGAGAGTTTACACACTTCTTCCTTTAGTGTTTGGCAGGACCTAGCATAGGAAATAACAACTGTTAGGGGGAAAAGTTCACTATAACTCTATAGCACGATGTAAAACATGAAGACGGGAGACATTTCCTAAAATGTCTTATAGTCTCCTATTTATAGTCATGGCGTGCTTTACAACTATGAATAGCACTCTAATCAACACAGTGTGTTGGAATCTGAGGATCTATCAACCTACTACTTTGATACCAAGTTTGTCATTACCCAAGTCTAGGACGTAGACATGGCATGATACAAGGAGAACCTAAAAGGGACCCCAAGCAAGCCTCTTAGAACATTATTACATATCCTTGGTTGTGAAACTAATAAATCAAGCATCAAGAGAAAAAAGTGGGGAAAATAGGGCTAAGGGAAACACTTCCATATCATCATAATCAAGAGATAAGAGTCAAACTCATATCATAGATACACATGTCCAACAACCACCTCAAATTACATAGATAAGAACGGGGGTCAAGAAAAAGCAATCAGGCTCACCCTCATACTCAAACAGAACATAAAGAAGAGTGTCTCAATACATAACAAGAGAGCATAGACTAAGGTCTGCGAAGTGGAGGACTCACCAACTAGATTGAGTAGCACTGAACTAGCCACGTGGAGGAGGATGGTCAACTTGTGTTCTGGTTCCTACATGGAGATATCATGTAGGCAAGAGTATACGTTAGTATATTTAAATATACTAAGTATGTAAGGTGCAATGCAATAATTAATAGGCATCATAATCAAAATTCATAATATTAAGCAATAGGCATAATATAATAATATGGCATGTATGATCAATGTTTAAGTAAAACATGCTTAAGTAACTCACACTCATATAGGATATCATATGTGCAGAAGAGTCCAAGCTAGCTATTCAAGGTATAAACCTCTTGGTAGTTGTGTGGTACAAACTCCTCATATGGTTGATGATAATCACACCTTATCAATACGGTGGCGAAGTATAAACCTCTCACATGGTTGATGAGTATAAACCCCTACCTTGGTTACCTAGGCTCTTATCCCCGGATTGAGTATGGTCTAATGCAACACTTTATATCAAGTATATCATATACATAAGCTCATTTCATCATCATGTAGTCATTCATATCATATCCTATGCGTTGGACCTTCAACTCCTCAAGAAACCACATTCAGATATTTTATCAAACACTTGAAGGTATATAATGCTAGCATAAGACCATGAAATATAGATATGAAATCATGCAGGATAATCCATTGTAAAACCATCAATCAACACCTTGCAACGCCCTCAAGCAATAACAATCAAAACCCCTACTCAAATCTTACCATAGATCAAATATTTATAGCTCAAACATGGCAAAAAAGTCACAACTTTACATAGAATTAACATAGTGTGCAGTGAATCTCATAATAAGCAAGACCTATTTGTATATCAACTTTAAATCATGCAGTTTGAGTAAAAGGATGCTTGAGTATCATGGCTGAAAGGAACCCATGAAAGAAACCCACATACCTTAGCTTAGAGATGAACTTGGTGAAGATTGGAGATGAAGACCTGAAGCTTGAATAAGATCCTTGAAGGAGAACCTTAGCTTAGGATGAGGGTTTGGGACTTGAGTTTGGGGAGTAAAAATATGACGAAGTGTTTGATAAGTTTTGAAAAATACTTAGGATGATATGAGGGTGAAATAAGGCTAAGTATGGGTAAAAATACTTTTTGGAACACTTAAACCCAAGACTTAGAAGTTTTGGATCAAACTAAAAAAATACTCCCCAAAATGTACAGAGGCACGTCGCAGAGGCGACGCAAAAACCCCTCTGGAAATTTCACTTTTGGAATTCCATAATTGTAATCTTTAGATCTTAAATAGGGGTTAGACCCTTTTCACCTAATTTTGACCCCCTGAACAAGAATATAAAGTTGAATTTCTGAAATAGCAAATGAATTTTGAGATATATATAATTTAAAATTCCAGGCATTCCGAGGCACATTTTTGGTCACTTTTGGATCATTTCACTTATAGTAAAATTTGACTCTCACCTAGATCAAAGGGTCAGATAAACATAACTTACTAGTTTTTCATGCTACACACTAGAAAAGATCACAATTATCTAGCTATACGAAGTGAGGAATTCATGGGGAGCACAACACCCTAGTTACTTCTCTCATTAGCTTCACAACACTTCCTCTTCCTCTAGTTTAGGTTTACTTATTACATTTACAACTCCCCCCCTTTTTAGGAGATAAGTACTTTAATTCCTCTGAATTACTCGTAATAACATCAGGTCTAGACCATATTCCCTGTAGGTTCAACCCTAACCTTTGTTAGACTATATATTTTGATAACAACTGCTTATATCTTCATAGGGAGGGGTATCTTAGGTGACATTAAATTTTTTGGTCGTTGCAAAGGATAACTGTTAGAACCCGAAAATTTGAACAATTGAAATGCTTGTGAAATGTGGACGAATATTGGAAATTTCGAGCAATTCGGGATTTAAGTATTTATTTTAG
>JAOTQJ010000001.1:15394918-15407392 GCA_025642045.1 Solanum sejunctum | reverse complement strand
CAGAGGAAACTCTGTCGAAATTTTTGAGAAATTGCTTAGCTGTCGTAAGTAAAGATTCAGTATAAGTGGTTATCTCGATGTCCTATCGACACCATTCACGGCCCTTGGGTTGGGTCGTGACATTCTTATACTATCTTTCAAATTTCAGTTTATTTTACATATCGAGTGAGCTAGGGCCTGTCTTAGTAACTCATCTATGATTTAGAGACTAGATATATGTCTGGCTTTGAAGTCCATGTTGTCTTTCGTTCTATTTCTATTCTTTATTGAGATTATTTGATTTTCTTACTTTTCTGCATTTTTATATGTTTTATTTACCTTATGTACGCGATGAATGCTAAGAGGCTTGATTGGGATCTTTCGAGGTTCTAATCTTTGACTCGTTATGTAGGACCTAACTTGGATTATAACACTTTAAGAGATGCATTATATGATTATATGTATCATCGTTGCATTATATGATACTTTGAATCTCAATTCGCACATCTATCTTTAGATACTTCTTTTTAAAAAATATATATGATTTCGATTCACGTGAACCCTGTGATTCCCTCCTGCACACACCCTTAAATATTGTTGTTTACAACATATATTTTAAAAGTGATAGAAAGATAAAGTGGAATCACAAATAAAATGTGAAGAAACATAATTTTATTGATAAACGAAGTGGGTCTAAATTGTTCCTCCCTTGATTCTTCTCTCGTAAGATTTCTTCGGCCGTTAGTAGCATATTTCTCGAACATAAACTAATATATTTTGATCTCTATGGGATTTTTGAGATGCCTTTTTAAGGGAATATAGTATCCTTTATATAGGCATGAATTAAGATTTATGGTGGAGTAGTCTCCAAGAAACCCTAATTGAAATATGACTCATCATATTGAGTCCTACAAAATTTTAATGTCTACAATTGTATCTCTTTCGCATTTAGGTATACTGAGAGGTTGAATATGAAATCATAAAGCAGAAGAGGAAGAAGAGAGGTCTCCACCATCTGTAGTTTGATTTATACTAGTAATATTTCATATCAAATTCAACGTCCTTTATTGCTTATTGAATTTCAATTTAGGTGATGATAGAGACAAGGGGATGAGAAAGGAAGGGAGGAGAGAGAAAAGAGGAGAATGAGAATTTTAGAAAGAAGAAAGATTTGTTATAAAATCTTAAATATCTCTATATAATATAATTCTTTTAAATTAACTATACATAAAATAAATATATAGCACATGTTTGTCCTAGTGTATAATTTTTCCTAAAATTTTTGGGATGTGATGCTTTAATAGCTATATTACGGGTTTCTTCATAATAAGATTTTAGTACTTGCGGATTAATGAGAGTTGGATAACAAGTGTGAATATAGCCTGCAAGTTGAATAATAAGGATAAAGTATGTCTAAAAAAATATAATGAATAGCAAATATAATAACTTTTTTTGTTCTATTTTATGAGGTATTGTTTCATGACTTGAGGGTGTTTAAGAAAAAAAAAACAGATTTTGAGACTTGTGATCTAAAATAATTTTTATATATTTGTGTGGATATAAATCATTTCATGAATAATAAAGAAAAAATTTTAATATTGAATTATTTTTAATTATATTAAAGAAAAATTCTTTTTGAGACGGACGAAAAAAAAAGTGTAATATAAAAGGAGACAAAAGAATATTGTTTTTAGAGTACATGAAACATGTCTGTCCCTAGATAAAAATTACTTATATGCTTGTGAAGGAGTTAAGAAGAAAGTGAAGAAGGACAAAGCACATATATGATAGGTGAGAAGGTTCCAACAAGGTCACGTGAACTATTTTAATCTGAATTCTGTCGAGTCAAAGAGTCTAAAATTTCAAGAGTATAATTTTCATGTGGCTCTTCTTTCATCAATAAATATTATTTCTATTATCATTATTATGTGACCATATATGCATGACATCCTAATTTTGGGAATAACAATTGGCGCACAACTTTTTGGCAGTTATTGAAGAGAAACATTTCAAAGTTATTATTTTCTTGGTTATGAAGTTTTTGTTTCCCAGTCAAAAATTTACAATATTCTTTTTCTTTTATATCCGTACTTTTGCTTTTAGGAACCATTTTCTAAAGCATATATGTGTTGAATGTCATGATTTCCGCATGAGAATTTACAAAGGATTATATGACTATGTCACAAAAGAACTTTCTTCTTCCAATATCTTGTTTGGCTTCTTTGGGGCTTTGACCGAAAAAAAAAAGGTTATGGCTGGACATAGAAAAACCATTCTTTAATTGAGAGAATTACGAAGAGCTTATTTTTCAAAGAAAACTTCTCATATAACCTTACAAATATTGCATACGTTGTGCACATTATTAATGTTCTTCCTATAATTTAATAGCAATAGAATCTAACACTAAATTATGTTCAATTATTTGAGTCCATAAAATTCACAATATTTATTTAAGGAATTTAATTTTCTCACTATACTCGAGGTTTGTGGATTATTTTCTCTCAGGATAAAACAGATTAACTATTACGAAGTACCTCAAACTTTCGTAATTTGAGCAAACTCAACAAACTAGCAATGGATTCACACGTAAACTCGAATTATTTTATAAGAAAATATATGCAGAAGAAAAGAAATTTCAGTGTCAGAAAAAAAAGCAAAAAATGGCCTCCATTCCTAGACAATGTTGGGTGCGAATTTACCTTTTTAGAACAGTCTCATTTGTTCAGAACAGGTATGGTGTCTTTTGGGAACAAATATGTATGTTATGAAAGAACAGTTACAATAGGTATCGTATTTTTTGGGAGCAAATATGTCTGTTATGAAAGAACAGTTACACACAAGTTATAAAAATTAGTTAAACTAATTTTGCATACTAATTTAATTAATCCGTAAATTAACAATTTACTAATTAAATAATTAATTTATAATTCATAAAACAATATCAGAAAAGGAAAATTTTGAGATTGGTTAAATAATTTTTGTCCAAAAATTTTTCAATCGATCATATCATTATCGAAGCTGAAGCTAAGCCAAGCGAGCAATGACGACGGCGCGAGGGGATCCTCTGACTCTTTGAGAGTTAGAGGAAGTATTTTCTAATATAGAGAAAAAAACTTTTCCTCTATTTTACCGATGAGACAGAAATCACTCTTCATTCTCTTTATTTGATTTTCCCATATTTTTCTTATTCTTTTAATCTTCATTTTCCTTCAATCTTCATTTCTCAATACACATTTACTACTTAAATTCAACAATTAATTGAGAAATGATAGTTTAGAGATGAGCTAAAGGTGTAAATAATTTATCAAGGGAAATATGACTTACCACAGGAATACCTTTTTTGTTTTTATTTTTCATTTTTGTTCTATATAAATCATTCTCAGAAAAGCATCTTGTTTGCTTTTCTCTTTTTGATGCGTGTGGCAATAGACTTGACGCAAAAAATTTAATAGTTCAATAAGTTGGATATCTAAATTTATGTCTCATTTTTTATCTTTACTATTTTAAAAAGAATAATAATTTAATTTGTTGACTATTTAAAATTTTAATGAGATTTTGATTTTAATTTTTCACCTTATAATTCATTCCCTCATTTCCTTTTTTTCTACTTGCAATTTTTATTTTCTACAGGAAAAAGAGTAAACAAATGCTTTTAAATTATATGAAAGAAACGAAAATGTCTTTTATTTACATTTTGATTTAAAAATATCTTTGTTATTGATATTTTGATCTAAAAATATTCTTATTGTGTTACTAAATGGATTAAAATATCCTTCTTTAAATATATATATTGTGTTTCTAATAAAAATATTATGTTTAGAGAATTAGAAATAGACATAAGCGTCTAACAGCGCAAGTATTTAGAAAGCGATAAAGTTCAAACTTGACAGAAAGCCACGCCAGAGAACCACTAAAGTATATAAGTACCCAAAAATAACAAGAGATAATATTTTATTAATTAGATGACTATATAAGAAAAAGGTGAAGCTTTAAAATAAATAAATCACCATACCAATACCTTTTTCCACCAATAATTTTCCCACAAACTAAAGTTAAAGAACTGCACCGTCTTCTACAGTTTGCACCATGATAAAAAGCCAATAATAAAACAAAAGGATTATATCACTTAAAATTAAAAGAGACAATATCAGAATAAAGCACTCCCAAATATAGAATTAAATTATAATCACGCTTAGCAATGTTCAATTATTTTATCATAAGAGAATCTTGCAATCTGTTCAAGAAAATGACATGCTTCGTCGCAATAATGAATGAAATTTCTTTTGCATCCGTCCTAATCTCGAGAATATTCAAATCAAATAATAAATTAATTAACAATGCTTACACTCCAAACTAGTTGGCCATTTACCTTGTTCATTATTACTCAGTAAAGACGATGACGACCTCAAACATCTGTCCTTTATTTCTGTAATGTAAAACTTTCCCTCCATTAATGGGGCTAACGGCCATATCTTTGTCTGTAGCATAGGGCCCCCTAATTTGGCAACATCACGAGCAAAGAATACAGAAAAAGCCACTCTACTACTTATCTGTAAACAGTATTTTGCTCCTCTATTCTTCTTCTTCATGAGGCCAAAATGTCACATAATTCAATGGCTTCTGTATCTTCTTCCTCTCCTCCAGTATTTTCATATGATGATGATAAACTAGACCTTGAGTCGGTACATGGAGTCATCGCTGTTATAAATCAGCACCTAACTGCATTGCTTGCAGATACAAAATCTTGGAAATCCTTGAAATTGAAATGCAGTTCCAAGCTTGATGTTTGTAGTAATAGAGGGTATCTCGAGTTCTCTGAGCAGTCGATATTATCGAATCTTTACTGGGGGATAGAGAGTATAGAAGCAGCACTTGAAGCAAAATGGAGCCAAGAGAGAACCTCAAGGCTGCAGAATTCAGAGAACATGCTTCAAGTGCCAGCCTCACTTGAGGAACAAGGAGAAACAGCAGGAATTCCAAACAGTTATGTGATAGGCTACTCTTACTTTTACCTCTCTATTGTTAGAAAGCTCCAAGGGGATGAGTGGCAGGTTGCTATGCATTTTCTTCAAGCTCTTGTGGTTTCTCCTCGGCTTCTTCACACTGAGATTGCTACCGAACTCTGCCGACAGTTATCTGTCTTATGCTTTGAGCAGGAAACACAGCTTAAAGATGAGAATGAGGTCTATGATATGATGGTAAAGATGGCCAGGAGGTACAAAGCTTGGCTTATGTATTATCAAATTATGTCTTCTGGTGACGCTGGCTCTCTGAGGAATCGTGAAGTCAGCAGCATCCCTTCAACTCAACATGAATTACAACAGATAATGTAAGTTTCTCAAACTATGTTATTAATATATATTAGAGTAGTAAAGTGCACACTACATTTAGCAATTTCAATAATAAACATTTCTCACAATAACAAATCTTGGCGGCAAGAGAATAATATCTGGTGAAGACAATTAAAGACCTACAAGAAAGGATTCGATAATTATGACCAACTGTGATTAATCTTTAGCACTTTCATGAGTCCAAGCTTTAAAAGTGACATTTCAAAAGCACTGGATTGGAACATTTTCAGTAATCCAAATTATTTCTGTTTAACAGGAGTAACAAGTCCATAAGCACGAGATCTTCAGATTTATGTAAGCATAGAAACAAGCAGTGCAGCTGTCCAAATGTAAGTATAACTGATCCTCTTTGATAATAGGAAATCCAATCTAAGTCTCTGCACGATACCAAAAATTCTTCCTCAGACACGTTACTTGATGTGGTTATGCCATGTAGAGTAGGCTGTATGAAGGTTAACAAAATGGAAATAATGAGAAAATGGAAATAAAAAGGAATCCCTACAGACCCTGCAGTAGTGGTCAAGATAAGGGTAACAACAAAATGTACAAGTTCCCAAATACAAACTTGCATTGGTGTTTTCTCACCTTTCTCTATTTATAGTCAGCCGAAGGTCCCTATTCTCCTGATTATTGTTTCAGTTTATGACTTTCAAATTAATAGCGCATGAATGCAGTTTGAGAAGATGCATCCTTTTAATGCACAAAATGATGCTAAGGACAAGGAAGAAAAGATGATTATCACATCCAACGAGTCCATAGAGCAAAAACAGGTAGCTATTACTGAACTAAGGAGTGGCATAGCAGAAATACCCAAGAACTCAACCACCAAATGCGTCAAGGATATATTGCTTGATTCAGAGTCAGAGACAGCAATCTACTTGGATTTCAGTGACAGCAGTTCTGCAAGTGAAAATTTTCATGAGGTAATATCTTGATAAAGACAACCACGAAAAGATAAGTCGAATTGAATAGCCATTTGAAAACTAAACAATGCACAAGCATGCACCACTATGTTGTCCCTTCTACCCTTTTAGCACACAATCTCATCATCTTTTTGATTCAGGAATACGCAAAAGACATGGAAATCACTTTAAACTGGAGCCAAGAAAGTCAGCAAACAGAGGATTTGTATCAGTTCAGTCCCCACTCACCTGTTTTAAGCTTTATCCTGATACCTTAGTAGTTCTGATATTCACACTGACTCAACTAACACAATGAATGCAGGAACCAGAAGTCTTCTCACTCCTCATTGTTTTTGCAAAGCTTGGTTTGTAAATCGCAAGTTTCTGTACCAAGACACAACGAAGTAAGCACAGCAGAAATCACTAACTCGCTCTCCAGAAGATTCTCCAGTTCATTTAGTTATACTGATTTATCAGCAGAAGGAATCAGAGACCTCAAAACACACATACATTTGAGTGGTAACAGTGAAGCAGCAATAATGCAACAGGGCTTACAGATGATTGATAGTAGATCCGACAGATATCCAGTGTCCATGACTTTATGTGATTATCAGCTTTGCAAAACACAGCACCCAAGGATTTCTTCACGGCAAAAGAACAGGTGCAAAAGGACCTTAAAAGAAATATCTGAATATGCTGAAGAAAATTCTCAAGCAGAACAAGCAGCACTACTTGAGAAA
This sequence comes from Solanum sejunctum, assembly GCA_025642045.1. Classification (NCBI taxonomy): domain Eukaryota; kingdom Viridiplantae; phylum Streptophyta; class Magnoliopsida; order Solanales; family Solanaceae; genus Solanum; species Solanum sejunctum. The sequence continues at coordinate 15,400,420 of JAOTQJ010000001.1, read as the reverse complement.
ATAATTTCAAAGTTATGTTTCTCAGAAGAGTTTGGGGATAATAAAGACTACACAGTTGACCTTGCAACAATATATGAATTACTGAACAAAACAGGACTCAAGTATTCTTTGCTAATAGACATAATTATTGATCAACTTCTGAGGGCTATATCAACATCCAGAGAAGAACATGTGATACGAGAATCGGTATCAGTCCTATCAATTATTATTTCAAGGAACAGATCACTGGTTGATGACGTGAAGAGGAAAGGGTTACAGTTGAATCATTTAGCAACTGCTCTTAAGAAAAATGTTCATGAAGCGGCTATACTAATTTACTTAATAAACCCATCTCCTGCAGAAATCAAGACATTAGAACTTTTACCATGTCTTGTGGATGTGGTCTGTGCTTCAAACAATTACAAATGTAGCCTAAGAACACTGCGGATAACACCTCCAGCGGCGTCATTGATGATTATGGAAGCACTAGTCACTGCATTCGACTATACATCGAGTGAAACACAATTAGCTGTGATCAGCTCACCCAGAGTACTCTCAGGGCTCTTGGATGTCTCAAGAAACAACAACCTGGAAGAGATTATTGCTCTAGCAGCTGTTCTTATCAGATGTATGCAGTTTGATGGTCAATGCAGAAAACACATAAACCATTCTGCTCCACTGGCCCCATTTATCTCTCTTTTGAAAAGTAACCATGAGCGTGCAACATCAATTGCATTGGAGTTTTTTCATGAACTGCTGAGAATTCCAAGGTATGAAATATCTACCTATTCACCATTTTCTTTCTCCTCTGCTGGGGTAGCTAATGACCTTGACATTGATGATTGATGACAATGAGAATTCTTAAAGAATATGAAATCAGGATGGTAATCATCAGCATGAGATTGATGATAATGATGCCGTAATATGTAAGCTAAGATTTGTTCTTAGAAGCAAAACAATGACACCTTTCCCAATGTTTTAATTCACCATAATTTGTTATCTTGTCAATGAAGAAGACTGAAAGAATCCATCGACTCGAATTATTATCTCACCTAAAAAATGTATGTCCCCTAATTGAACAAAGTGACCATAAACAATATCTTCTTCCTTATACAGCATACTTCTCAGAAGTAACTAACTGTTTACTTTATACCTTAAAGATATGATAAAAAAGACTTCAGAACATATTCAATCTCTTTCGCATCAGGTCATCAGCCATTGAGCTGCTGCAGAAAATTCAGCAAGACGGAAGCAACAACAATATGTGTGCATTATTGCTTCTCCTCCAAAAATCACAACCAGAGTACAAAATTTTGGCAGCAAATTTGTTGCTTCAGTTAGACATGCTGGTAAGCATATTGAAGCGCTTTCTTTCGAAATATCTGGAAAAAATGTGTCTAAGAATAAAAGGACAAGCAGGTTTATGTAACTAAAACACCTCAATAGAACAGCATACGTGGAGCTTAGAATCTCCTAAACATATAGGGATATCACGAAATTCATGATATTGGTTGCTGAAGTACAAAAAGAAAAACCAAAAAAAAAAAAAAAACTACATTTATAGCTTAAAGAAAATTACCACAAAACACCACACAGAAGAAAACCTGGAAATGTTTATTTTCTTTTATTCTTTCTATAACCATAAAATCACCAATTTACCTATAACTGGTTTCCGTTCCCAGGAGAAACTAAGGTTTTTTGCCAATCCATATATCTTCTACATTTAATTACAACGCAAAAGGTGTCACCATGAACCTTTGACTATGATAAATTTTCAGGAAGAAACATCAAGTAAATTTGTATATAGTGAAGATGCTATGGAAGCCCTACTCGATTCATTGGCATGTGAAGAGAATTCCGCAACACAGGCTCTATCAGCATTCATCCTATCCAACCTTGGTGGAATCTGCTCTTGGTCAGGAGAACCCTACACAATACCATGGTTGCTTAAAAAGGCTGGTTTGACTTCAGTGCCACACAAGAACATGATAAAGAACGTTGACTTTGCAGATAAATGTCTACAGGTAATTTGTGCTTTCAAAATTCAATGTAACCCGATGCTGTGTAAGATCACATAGATATTGATGATCTAGGGATGATTTAGTATTTAAGTTTGATCTCAACAGTCCTAAGCAATGATTTTTGTGGAACTTACATTATCTTTTCAATTTTTCATATTGATGATCTAGGGATGATTTGACACTTCAAGTTTTATCTCAACAGTCCTAAACAATGATTTTTGTGGAATTGACATTATCTTTTCAATTTTTCATCCTTATTCTTTGAGATACAGATCTCCAGTCCTATTAGATATTTACCTATTCTGCTAAAGAGTTGCTGGGGTTCTTGTCTTTTCCAAACTAACTCATGGTGATAGTTGTTTTGCCTTTTAACGTAAAAAGTAATCCTCTATCTCCTCTGCCATTTCCACAATATACCCATTACTTCCCTCCCCCCACTCCCCTCCTCACCCCGTTTCAATTTGTTTAGGCACTAAGAACTAAGATCCACACCTAATTTGGTGACCATGTAATTTTTTACAAATCCTTGAGACGAATATCTATCAGAAATAGTCCCTATACTTCCCATGGTAGGGCTAAGGTGCATACAATACCCTACCTCGACCCACTTGTTGGATTACACTGGAAATGATTTTGTAAATTTTTACGATCTACCGCATCCATGAGTTGTTTACTTGTTCTAAAGACTCCATGAACTAACAGGACATTGGCATAGAAACATGGTGCAGCAAAGTAGCAAGGCGCTTCTTAAAGTTTGGAAGTCCTCTATTCTATGCTTTAGAGCAAGGACTTAAGAGCAAATCAAGGAGTACCTCCCGAGATTGTCTTGCTGCTACTGCATGGCTGGGGTCTGAAATCACAAAAGCCCCTGATGACTTGAGATATGCAGCCTGTGAGATCTTACTTGGTAGAATTGAGCAATATGTTCATCCAGGACTGGAGCTTGAAGAAAGGCTATTAGGATGTCTTTGTATCTATTATTATACTTCCGGAAGAGGTAAATGTCTAAATATGCATTAATTTTAAATTAGAAGATCAGAAAGTAGTCTGAATGTTGAATCAAAATAAGGAAGCACTGTTAGCTTCTCAAAGCTTGTGAAGCATAAGTTGAGCCTCAATAGAGGAAAAGACATGAATGGCAACGAAACAATGATTTTGTTTCACCAATTCAACATAACCTCCGTAGAGAGTACTTATGGCTGGAAACTGAAGAAACTTGTGATAGACTGTAGAATGAGTAGAGGGCATCAGCTGTGAATGCAATGATAATTTGACAAGACAGTCACTGCTTGTCTGTAATAAATTTCAATAATAAGCAAAATGAGGGCATGTGGAAAGTCCAAATTAAACCTGTGTAAATTGTACACATTCCTCTTTAATTCGTAGTCCCAAAAATCACCAATTTTAACGTCGGTTAGACACAATTTTGTCTGCTTTCTGTGCCACCTGTGTAAAATTAACTTAGCTTCACTTCAAACATATGTTTATTTCTTCTTGGATGTCACCTGTGTGCTTAAGTTGACTTGCTTTCACTTCAAACGTGCCTGAAATGGAAAACTCTTACAGGGATGAAAAAGCTAGTCAACTTTTCAGAAGGAGTTAGAGAGTCACTAAGACGCCTTTCCAACATCAGTTGGATGGCAGAAGAATTACTTAAGGTTGCTGACTATATGCAGCCAAACAAATGGGTAAGTAGACATCAGTTTTCTTTCTTATATATTGTGGCTGTATGTGATGTTACTATCACCATAATGCAAACCATTTGTACCAGTCATCTCCACCTGATCATCGCATCTATACAAGTGAATGTATAGAAATTGCATCATAAACAAGTAAACTATCTAGTTGTTAAATGTAACTTCTTATCAATTAGCCACATCCTTGGAAGAATTGTAACAAGGTTGGCAACTACATCAGTTAACAAGTTAAAATAAATTCCATAGTGTCAAATAGACTACTAGGACTTTTCCCTGCATAGGAAGTGAAATTTGGCCTTTACCATTAAAATGTAGAACAAGGATTACAGAAAACTTCAAAGGCAGAGAGGCATTAAAAAATTAGAGATCCATTTAAAGATGAATATGTACAATCAATCAAATTGACCTCAATCTCAAACTTGTTGGGGTTGACTATGTGAACCATTGGATTCATGTAACAGGAGAAAGATTCCCCATTTGAAACCATTTCACTCTTATTCGGGCCAATTTTCATATAATATCAAATGTTTGTCTTTTAAAGGCAAATTAAGGGTAATGTAAATCTAACAACAACGACATACTTAGTGAAATCCTACAAAGTAGGGTCTAGGGAGGGTGAGCGTAGTAGACCTTACCACTACCTCATGGAGATAGAGAGGTTGTTTCCGCAAGGCCCTCAGCTCAAATGTATTTGCCCCATGTAAAAGAAGGAAACTGTAGATATAAAATAATGGCTAAAACGAAAAGAAATGTCAATTCTATAGGAAAAAAAATGAAAGTAGTAAAATAATCGGAAAGAGCAATAACAACACAACCATAATAGTACGACTAGTCCTATGACACACCTAAAACTATTACAAGGCAAGACGACATTCTACCCTACTAATTTTCTGCCTCTACTAATCTTCTACTCTAATATGCGATCTCCATTTCTTTCTATCTAAGATCATGTCCTCGATAATATGAAGCTGCACAATCCTGTCTAATCACCTCCCCAATATTTTTTCGGTCTATCCCTACCCCTCCATGTTACCCCTAAATCCAAGTTGCCGCACCTCCTAACTGGGGTGTCAACACAACTCCTCTGCACATGCTCAAGCCATCTTAGACTAACTTCTCTCATCTTGTCTGCCACAGAGGCCACTCCCACCTCCTCCCGAATAACCTCATTCCTAGTCTTGTCACTCCTAGTATGTCCAATCATCCATTTGAATATCCTCATCTCCATAGCTTGCATATCCTAATAATATAAGTTTTTGACTGACCAGACTCCGCTCCGTATAACGAAGACTATCTAATCACCATTTTATAGAACTTACCTTTGAGTTTAGGAGGTACCTTGTTATCACACCATACTCCAAAGGCAAGCCTCCATTTCACCCATGCTGGCCCAACGCGATATGTGACATAATTGTCGATGTCCCCACAATTCTGGATGATGGATCCAAGACATTTAAGCTCTCTCTCTTGTGAATAAGTTGAGTGTAAGCCTTACTTCCATGACCGCATCATCCATCGCAACACTGAATTGTACTTCAAGTATTCTATTTTGGTCCTACTAAATTTGAACCCTTTAGGCAATAAGTTGACTAAAAAAGACTCATGGCAAAACACCAACATAAAACACAATGAAGAAACAAATGTTTAAGAAGATGCAGATCTGAAACTAAAGACACAAAGGAAACTAATCCCTTAATATAATGTGATGGGCTCCCGAGTTGCACCTGAGTGAAGAATTCCAAATGAAACAAATATGTTTATAGATCACCTGAGTCACAGGGGCAGCTCAAGAGCATTAGGGGCCT
>JAOTQJ010000001.1:15375361-15394818 GCA_025642045.1 Solanum sejunctum | reverse complement strand
AAAGCTAGGTTTTATTAAGAGGCTTTAAACTAAATTGGGATATAAAATTTTTGATCTTTTGGAACAAAATTTATAAATAATAAACAATTTCAAGGGGCCTAAAGCTAGGTTTTATTAAGAGGCTTTAAACTAAATTGGGATATAAAATTTTTGATCTTTTGGAACAAAATTTATAAACAATTTCAAATATTTAAAAAATATATATGATTGTCATGCTCAAAAACAAAAAAAGTTAACTAAAACACATAATTGAAATGAATAAAAGGGGTGTTATTAGAATGTAAATTAACAATCAATGAATATCAATCACATTTTCTAAGTAATTCTTCTTTTTTTAAAAAAAAATAAAGATCTGCTATTATTTAACCTTAACTTTTCAAAAACATAATAAAACTTTCCTTATTAATTTGTTTAAAAGATAACTTTTCATATCTTAAAAAATAATTTTAACTTTAAATCTCATTTTATTTCTAATGAAATGATTTATAACCACATAAATATTTATAATTTAATTTAAATCACAATTTCATCATATAAACTTAGATGAAAAAATGAGGCCTTAAAAATTTGGGGGCCTCAAACCCTTGCTTCACTTGCTTGGCCCTTGAGCCGGCACTGCTAAGTCAACACCAGTAATGGAGGTGTTGTGTTGTCATGATGCATGAATGAGAAATAAGTACTCCCTCCGTCCCAATTTACATGACATTGTTTGATTGTGCACAATGTTTAAGAAGAAAGGAAGACTTTTGAAGTTTGTGGTCTAAAACAAGTCTTAGACATCGTGTGGTTGTAAATCATCTCAGTAAGGGTATAGTGTGAGCTATTTGTTTCGAATATAGAAATGTGTCATTTTTCTAGGATAATCTAAAAAAGAAAGTGTATATAAATTGGGACATAGGAAGTATATGTCATGATAGTATGATTCATTTCTAACTCACTTTTTCTTCACTATGGTAAGAGCAGAGAATATCCTGTGTTCACACACAGATTCTCGAAATGAGTAGTAACCATAGTGGAGCAGTAACATCGCTCATCTATTACAATGGAGAGCTTTACAGTGGACATGCAGATGGTTCAATCAAGGTTAGCCACTTTTATGTGCTTCATACTTCTTGCCTCTAATTTATGGTCAACATTAACAATGAGGACAATGACCTCTTGATAAGTTGTACTCTGGGATGACGAGTTATGCCTAGTATATATGTATTTGAGGTGCTCATTTGTATTAGATTTCTAATGTAATATATCTGATGGTTTTACATAGGCATGGGACATCAAAGGACAAGAAGCAATACTCGTTCGGGACATAAGGGAGCATAAAAAGGCAGTGACATGCTTTTCAATTTCCGAATCAGGGAATTGCCTGTTGAGTGGTTCTGCTGACAAAACAATAAAGGTAACCAGTAACCAATCAAACTGTATGTTAACTGTGACTGAGGGCATGCTAAAATGCATTTATTGGATGAGTTTTTCTTTTTTGGCAGATCTGGCAAATGCTTGAAAGGCAGCTTGAATGTATAGAGACTATACTGACGAAAGATCCAATTCAAAATATTAATGCACATGGAGAACTGATTTTTGCAGTTACCCAGAGCCACAAAATGAAGGTAGATATAAACGGTCATTACAATCAGATGAAAGAACCTAGCAATTGGAAAGCAGACTCTTAGTCAAGTTCTGAAACAATTTTTAAGATGCTATATTCATTACCAAGAGTTGCTTTTTTATAGGTGTTTGATGGATCACGGAAGGCCAGTAAATATTTAAAGAATAAATCCATAAGGTGTGGAACATTGACAAATGGAAAGCTGTATGTAGGCTGCACAGATTCAAGCATACAGGTCAGGATCAGATCTTGTTTCAGAGTCACGCTATACAAATCATTCAGCAACTGATTGACAGATATATAATTACTCAATACAGGAGTTAGCTATAGCAAATAGTAGGCAGCAAGAGATCAAAGCACCATCAAGGAGCTGGAGCATGAAAAACAAGGCTGTGAACTCATTAGCTGTATATAAGGACTGGCTATACAGTGCAAGTTCAACAATTGAAGCTTCACATATAAAGGTAACAAATCCAACTTGTTAACGTGGAGAAAGTACCTTTTCATTGACACCACCACTGATGCAGGACTGGAGAAAAAACAAGAAACCCCAAATATCAATGTCACCAGAAAAAGGAGCCAATGTGTTGGCAATGGAAGTAGTGGAGGACTTTATATATTTACTTTGCAGTACGTCAATGAGCAACATCCAGGTACTGGCATATCTCATAGAAATTGAGACTTAACTTTGATAATTCTAGAAAGTCGCATTCCAAATGGAAAATATGAATCTCTATCTAGTTGATGAAAATCACTGGGAAAGTATATGATCCAACAATGTGCACTAAATATATGCTCATTACTCAACTCACTTACACAAAATTTACCATTTTAAGTACGACTTCATCTCTAAGCAACCTGCTGCATACTAACCCAAGAATACATGACGCAACCAGATTTGGCTGAGAGGAACACAGCATAAAGTTGGAAGATTATCAGCAAGGAGCAAGATAACAAGTCTTCTGACAGCAAATGACATAATTATATGTGGTACAGAAACAGGAATGATAAAGGTTTGTCTATTCAACTTACTCAAAAACGAAGAATTATTAAAGGCAAATGGAAGTTCTGACACTCCACATTACAGAACAAACATGTTTATCATGTAATACATACCCCTGAGAATAACAATGTTCCTATATGGAGTGTCAGAACTTTCATAACCCTTGTTGATTCTTTGTTAAAGAAGAGTGCAATCATTGTTTGCTTTTTTCCAAACATAACGGTGTTAATTCCTTGCTTTGACATGTCATCTTAAAAATGGCAGGGTTGGATCCCCCTGTAGTGGTATATTACATGTACAGAATAAGTCTAGCAAAAAATGATAGTCATTTTCACCCTGTACAGAAGGAGGAAGCAGTATGATTTCGAGAGAACAACCATACAAATGAGTGCAGTGTAATTATATCATTTCACTTCAAACAATTCTACATGCCATGTAAATCAGTGTCAGATGAATGGTAAGCCTTTTTTCTTCTTTTCTACGAGGATGAATCTTTTCAAGTCCTAAATGGTATAAGCGAGAGTATATCATTTCATACAAACACAGAAAATTTGACGGAAGATAATCTTCTTTCCTTTAAGGAAATCATCGAATCCTGAAGAGAAATTTTGACAAACAGATAGTTGGCAATCATACAAAATGTAATAATTAATTGTACAAACTGAAAATCAGATTTCGTGCAACTAAACAAAAATATAAATTAATCGGTGAAGAGAGAATCCAAAAACTGAGATTCCAGTAGCTTTTCTCTGGTCCTTTCCAAGTGTGCCTTGAACATCAGAGTTCATTCACGTTGATTTCACAAGGGGCCAACAGTGAAACAGCCGTAAATTTTATTTTTGAATATTTTTTTTTATATATGTGTATTTCTAGCAAATTTAATTAATATGGAATAGAGAAAGCAATAGTTTTAGTGGAGGTATTTTATAAGTGTAAATCATGCCAATTAATTAATATGAGATAGAGAAAGTAATAATTTAGTGAAGGTGTTTTATAAGTGTCAACCACCCCAATTAATAAAAAATGTATAACTTATACCATTGAATATATATCTATAGATAGTTACGTAAATATAAATACAGTATTCATACATTAGGATTCTAACTAAATTTGAATCAAATATTATAGGATCCATTTATGGATAGACCTTCTAACAAATTATTTTTCATACTCAGGGCTCGAACTCAAGACCTTTGACTAAGAATGAAGCAATATCACTGTTGCACAACAACCTATGTTGATAATTCTCTAACGTTCAAAAAAAAGAATATTTTAATTTATCATTAAGTTTTAAATTAATGTTCATTACCTATCTACCTTGATATGAATTATGATAAATGTGTTCATATATTTCCTTTGAATATCATTTTATAGTTCCTTTGAATGGAATGTAGAGTTATATTCAGGAAGTTTCTTCAATTTTTAAATAAATACATATATTCCTTCCAAACATGTATACATACAAATAAAAATTGAAGCCAATAAAAGTGTAGATAAATTATCAATCAATATGCATAATATTATGAAAGAGAGAAAATATTTGTTACATCTAAGTGTGTTGATTCAACGTAAATATAAATTTACTCTTTATATAATTAATATATGTAGCAAAGTTATTGTCTGATTGAAATTAGTATTGAATTGTAGAATTTTATATTTTGTTTATTAATTTATTTCAATTCTAATTTTGATCTTTCTTCCATTCCTAAATTGGATCATTTTTCCGTATTTCTTGGAGGTTTTTTTTTTGACTAGTTTTAGACTTTTTTCCTTTAATTTTTTTATTTATTTTTGTTTTGAGATGTTCACGTTTTCTTTTAATACAAAAATTGATTATTATTTTTAAAAAAAAAATTAATTATTTTTTATATCAAATCTATTTTTCCTTTTTTTGGACGTTTTCTAAACATTTTTTTTTTGGAGTTTTTTAAAAACTTTTTTCTTATTATTATTATTTGAAAGTTTTTTTAGATTATTTTCTTTCTGAATCATAGTATATGTTAGTTGAAAAGGAATTCTTTATGTAAAAATTTAACAACTAAGAAAATCTTTTCCATTTATTATGTTTATTATATTTAATAATTAATATTTTTAAAATAATAATATAATAATTAAATTATTAAATTATTATTTTAATTTTTTAATTATTATTTTTGGATCAAATCTATTTTTCCTTTTTTCTGGTCGTTTTCTAAACATTTCTTTTTTTGGATTTTTAAAAAACTTTTTTTCTATTATTATTATTTGAAAGTTTTTTTGGATTATTTTCTTTCCTAATCATCAAGTATCTATTAGTTAAAAAGGGATTCTTTGTGTAGGAATTTAACCAATAAAAAAGTCTTCTCCATCTATTATGTTTATTATATTTAATAATTAATATTATTAAAATAATAATATAATAATTGAAAAAAGTGAAAAAATATTTTTGTCTGTAGAGAAGTTTTTTAATGAAGGAAAAAAAGTTTTAAATTTATATTTTTAATATAGTATAGATATAAATATTAATAATATAGGGTTTATTTACACAAATTCAGTTATGTAAAAGTTAATTTATTTTTATTTTTATTTTTTATTTTTGGTGTTAATTTAATATTAAAAATAAATAAATGTTAGTATATATTTTATAAAAATAAAAAAATATTTTATAGTTATATTGTTGGCCTTTCTTATTTTTGTAAGTATTTATTTTTTCTGCATTTTTGTTTAGGCAACAATTTAGTTAGGAATTTTAGGTGTTACATTCTTAACTTTCTCAAATAGTTGAATCAACTCACGCGCGTTATGTACTTTTTCAGCATTTTTATGTTCCAATGTTATATACAAGAATTTTTATTTATTTATTTATTATTGAATGGATTATTATAATTTATAAGCATATGTATGAATATCGTTGTCAATAATTTGAGTGTCTACTATTATTTGCAAAATAATTATGGAATTACATTAAATCAAATTTTTCAGCTTCGTCACATTAGAGTAATTCATTCATTTGAATTTTCATATACCCTCTTATTCTAAAATCTAAAGCGTCTAGTGTTCAAGCAATAAAATAGAGATTTTTATAAATAATATGTAGAACCAACAAATCTAGCATACATCATTGAGCCAAATCAAAATTCTTGTATTTTATGATCTCAACGAACTAAACTAGACTCATTTTCATTTAATGTGAAAAAAAACTTACAGAATTTATCAATAAATTAACAAAACTGGCACATAAAATAGAGAAAGATCAAAGAGAACTAACTCAAGATATATCATATTTATATAATGCAACCTCATGATGTTTGTAGGAGAACTCTAAGAAGGTATGAAAACAAAGAACATGCTTCAATCTCAAGCAACAATTATTCAATTGTATTTTTTTTTTCAAAAGATGTCTCTTATTTTAACTTTGTTTTTTAATCAAATAGTAAAGCACCAAGCTTTAAAATCCAAGTATCGGCACTAATGATATACAATCAATTGAAATAATAGTATTAGAGTAATCTTCATTTTCTTCTGACCTTTGTGATCACTTCAGTTTTCGAAATTTGAAAAAAAAGGAATTGAATACAATTTGAGAACAGAAGATATTAAAAAATAGCTCAGGAAAGACGATTATGAACTTACCATTAAGTCAATATTTTCTGCAATTTGAAAAGCATCTTGGTTACTTACAAAAAAACTATTGTGGAATTTCTTATATATGCATTTGTTATACAAAAATAACCCATTTTAAGCGAAAATATTTTGCTTTACTTCTATCTTCTTCTATTAATAAGCCAATAAAAGTGGGACTAACACAACAATAATTGATTCTACTATAATCTTTATAAAGTGTATTATATAAATTTGGGTTTATTTTATTGTACATTCTTTTAATGTTCTTTCCCAGTCAACACGTGTTTGCTATTTTTTCCAGCAAATCACTTTTTCTTGACTACTTTGGTTCTCATTCTCTTCTTTCATATTCCAATAATATTCACTTAGAGAGGGCGAAGAACTATTTGATAAGGAGCAATATTTTAGCCAAGGAGTTGAAGTTAACGTTCAGAGAGAGAGAAAGAGAAAATATAGCCAAAAATTAATAATGCCTTCGTTACATGCCAGGGACCTGAATGTGTCCTATTTATAAAGAAGTTACAAGTACATGACTCTTTAAATTATATTTACAATAATATCCTTGTCACCCTCCCTCAATCTGAAGTGGAGGAACGCACATGAAGATTGACTCGGAACTCCTTACATTTTGTAACAGAGACAGCTTTTGTAAAAACATCAACAAGTTATTGTGAGGTGAGAATATGGGAAACAATAAGGTCACCTTGGGTAATCTTCTCACGAATAAAATGATAATCCAATGCAACATATTTTGATCTGGAGAGGAAGACCGAATTATGTGCAAGACGAATGGCTCCAATATTCTCACGTTTGTCTAGTATAAGAGTGCGAAGATAAATACCCAAGTCATGTAGGAAGAATTGTATCCATATAGCATAATTTCAACAACTAGAGCATGATATTCAGTTTCTCTGCTGGAGCACGCAACACTTGGTTGTTTCCTTGTAGGCCAAGATATTAGATTATCACCACGGAAAATACAAAACCCAGAGGTAGAGCGATGAGTTGCTGTGCAGCCCATCCAGTCGGAATCAGAGAATAGAGTTAAAGAATTGGATGAATTTTTATAGAGCTGTAACCCATAATGAGAAGTTCCTTTAAGATAACGGAAGATCCGCTTAACAGCTTGAAGGTGACTAAGGCGAGGTTATGCAGAAATTGTGAGGCCATATTTACAGAATATTGTATATCCGGTCGTGTGAAGGATAAATATTGAAGAGTACCGATCATTTTTCGATACAGCGAAGGACTATCAAGAAGTTGAGTATCCACAGAATGCCAATCATGCTTACTATAAACAGGAGAGTGGACAGGCTTAACGTCGGCCAAATCAAAACGACGCAAAAGGTTCGATATATATTTCCTTTGCAGTAGATGAACCCCAGCAGCATTGTGAACTATCTCCACACCTAAAAAGTACTGCAGGGAACCAAGATCTTTCATTGCAAATTCAGATTTCATGGATATTATAAATTCAGAAACAAGCCGCCTGGAGGATTCGAAAACAACATTATCGTCAGCATAAATAAGAAGTATCAAAATAGCATTGGCGTGTTGAAAAATGAACATGCTGTGATAAGACGTAGATTGCTTAAAATCGAGGTCCAAAAGATAAGTTGCTAGTCAAGTAAACCACGCTCTAGGTGATTGTTTTAACCCATAAATGGCACGACTTAGCTTATACACATGTCGTGGATAATCAGAGTGTTCGAAACCTTTGGGTTGTTGCATGTAAACAGCTTCATTTAGCTCGCCACGTAGAAAGACATTAGATATCTCTAATTGATGCATACACCAATTATTAAGAAGAGACAAAGATAACACTAGACGAATAGTGCTTAACTTGATCACAGGAGCAAATGTCTCTGTATAATCTATACCAGGTTGTTGAGAAAAGCCCTGTGCAACCAAACGAGATTTAAAGCGATTTATAGAACCAGTAAGACCATACTTCATCCGGTATGGCCCTTTATTTCCTATGATATTCACACTAGAAGACGGAGGAACTAAGGTCCATGATATTAGACACTTCACTCATTGCATTAAGCCCCCTCGAGTCTTTGGATGCTTGTGTAAAGCATGTTGGCTCAACTGTTGCGGTGGAATAATTATCCGGTTTGTGGATGGATCAAAAGATTTGAACCTTTGTGGTGTGGAGATACACCAATAAATAATCAAGCTATCGAACGTGGTTAAAACTTGTGAGCAAAAGAATATGCAACATAAGGATAACATAAACACTCAAAGACCTTAATCAAATTGTAATTAGGTGATTTACCAAAAGATTTTTCATAAGGTGAGCTAAAATTAAGAATAGAAACAGGAGTAATATTAATTAAATGAACCCCAAATAGAGAAGCATCTACCCAAAATGTATAAGGCAGTGAGGCTTGAAAGAGAAGACATCGGATCATATTATTAACATGCCGGTGCTTGCGTTCTGCACGACCATTCTAAGTAGAGGTGTATGGACATGAGAAACGATGAATAATGCCATGTTCGCTAAAAAGTGAATGAAAAAGAGAATTGTTATACTCTTTGCCGCCATCATATTGAAAATAAGAAATGAAAGAATTAAAAACATTTGAGACCATGTTATAGAATTTTTAAATTTATCAAATGCCTTGACTTGTTGCACATTAAATAAATCCAAGAGTACTTGGTGTTGTCATCCAAAAAGAGAATATAATAACGAAAATCAGAATTTGAAGGAAAAGGAGTTTGCCACACATCAGAATGAATTAATAGAAAGGAGCAGTTGCAATATTATGAGAAATTAGAAAATGCAACTTAAATTGTTTTCCTAGCGGACAAATAGTACATTCAGAATTTGTAGAAGAGGAATTATAGTGAATGAAACCCTTACGAACTAAAGCTTCAAGAGAACATTTCCTGGATGGCCTAAACATTCATGCCAAAGACATGGAGGAGAGACGACTCTGGAGAGAGCAATATGAGATGAGTAATGAGAGGATGTGCGAATTGGATAGAGAGAGTTGTTATTCTCACAAGGAAGCAAGACTTGCTTGGTCTTCTTGTCCTTAACAAAAAAACAAGAGTCAGTAAAATGAATAAAATAATTATTGTCAACACACAAGTGATGAACGGACATTAGATGTTTTTGAAGAGAAGGAACATATAAAACATCATTTAATCGAAGAGGCTTAGAAAATGTCCAAAGAAAAGGAAGTGCTAGTAGATAAAATAGGAAGATTACCATTGCCAACCATCACCTGTGACGAACCGTTATAAGGAGCTGAAGAGGATAAAAGTGAGGGATTGTTCGTCACATGCACAGAGGCACCAGAATCATGATACCATACCGATGGTTGTACCTGCTCCAAATGCATAGCGGCAAAGGATTTTGGTAGTAAACTAGACACATAGGAATAATTGAAACGATTTCTATACTCCAAAGCAATGTGATTAAAGTGGAAACATATTTAACATTGTTTAGTCGAGGTGAAAGGGGGTCACCCAAGAATGCTATAACTGGAAGAGGAAGGACGAAAAGGTGGTTGACAACCAGCCCATTGAGGAGAAAAATTTGAACGTGAGTATTGATGTTAACCTCTACCTCGATTTGATCTACCACGACCACGTCCATTATAGGATCCTTTGGAATATTAATTAGCATGAGTGGATATGTTGGATTGAGGTTGAGAAGTTGATCGTGCTGGAGCAGAAGCCAAACAATGTGAGAAGTAGAATCCTCTTTTTCAGTCGCATTAATATGTGTTTCTTCAGTAAGTAACAATGGACGCAAAGGATGCAAGTGTTCCTGTCACATTCAAATCAGAGACAAACGTATGATAAGAAGGTGGGCGTCCCTGCAAAGCTTGAGTCACTAAATCATCATCATCAGTAACTGGTTTTCCAATTGCTCCAAGTGAACAAGCAAGGGAATGCAGTTGTTGGAGATAATCCTCCATGAAAAGGGGTCTTTTTAAAATTTTAAAATTTTGATTTCAGATGAATGGACGAAGATGAAACCTGATCTAGGTAAAAGGATGCAAGAACATCCTATACCTGCTTGGAAGTGTCGCAAGCGTAGTTGAGAAGTGAGTCAAGAACTGGAGGGGAGAGAGTAACATTAATCCAACTTAGAGTTATGGTGTCACATTGAATCCACAATTGATATTCATCATGAGTTGATGATGGGCATGGAATAGAGCAATCAACTAGCGGAAGAAGGTTGTGGCTTTTTAAAATAATAAGAAAAACCTTCTTCCAAGTAAGATAATTAAGATATGTCAACTCAATGGGTACAAAATCTTTAATGTTTGAAATTATTGGAGGAGGATTTGAAAGACCCAAAGAGGACTAAGAGGAGATGACCTGAATTGGAGAAGAAGTTTGAGTAGAAGTTGTTTGGGAAGCCATGGCGCTGATACCAAGTTGAAGTTAACGTTCAGAGAGAGAGAGAGATAAGAGAAAATATAGCCAAAAATTAATAATGTTTTCGTTAAGGACCTGAATGTGTCCTATTTATAAGAAAGTTACAAAAATATGACTCTTTAAATTATATTTATAATAATATCCTTGTCACAAGGTATAACACTTTAATTATAAATTATCACTTCAAATCTTCAATTTCGTCGGAGCAAAATTAGATTTTGCTGCTTGAACTCTGGAGTTTTCTTTCTTATTCCTTATCTTAACTTTTTTTTTTTTGAATTTTTGGGTGCAATTGATGATTTCTTTTAGGAGAATATACAGTAGGAAGATAATAGATGTAAGCTTTCTCTTTTCGTTTCCTTTTCTTAAAGTGGATTTTGAGGGAACAAATTCTAAATAAATACAATTTTTTTGTATTATACTCTATTTTAACTCGAGATCAAACGATGTATAATTTATTGGTGATTCCAAAGTTAATTAACTTAAGAAGTCGCCACCTAATTATTTTTAAGGTAAATCAGGACACCTATTCTACTAAAATAATGCTAAATTAACTCCGATTGATGGACTACTACCTTATGTGATTTTAGATAAGAATTCTAATTATCCTAAAGGATAGGTGTAAGACATCCTTAAAGATCCATTAAAAAGTGATTTACCCATCAAATTTAGATTAGTTAAAAAATATAAGACGCTTTTTCAATAAGTATAAAACACATAAATGGTGCTATTTTTTACGAAAAAAAGAAAAATAAGAAATAGATAAATAAAATCTGAGTTTCAAGATTAAAATAATAAAATAAGTTGACTAAAAGAGTCTAAAATAATATAAGGATGAACTTTTAATTTAGTCTTTGACGTAAAATAGATTTACGAGAAAATTTTTAGAAAAAAGTTGAATAAATGTATCGCAACTTAAGTAATAAGCTCAAAATATGTGGATGAAATGACTTAATTGATTGTTTTTCCTAAAAAAAAGAAGGGGGATTTCTGTGGTTATAAAATTGTAATTAGATTTTGTCTCGAAGGAAAATATAAACATAAAAAAAAAGATTTTAACCAAAAAAAAAAGAACCAAGTCAAATGCCCATCAAAGGAAAGTCTTTAAGTATTTTGAAAAAAAAAAAAAACAATCGTGATTAACAACTTAAAACTAATCAAAAGAGTAAAAATTCAAACCAAACAATAAGTGGCTTGCCAAGTTTAAAAGAGTGGGTCAAATTAAAAGAAAGTTCATTCATTAATTACGATGTTTATTTCAAAATTAAAAGAAAATCTAATTATTTCAAATTTGAAAGACACGAATTGATTTCAAGAGAAAACCTTGAGGACTCTATTAAAGCCTTGAAAGAAAATTTCCGTTTTTCAGTTAACTTATATGAGAAAGAGATCTAGATTGAACAACACATGTAATTAAATAAATTAGAATTCAAGAGAAGATTAACTATGTCAATTTAAAAAGGTACAAACTTATTGAAAATTGATGAATATGTTAAAGTTTGAACAATGCAAAGTAGCGATTGAATGTTAAAAACAATTGAGGAAAACTAAAGAACTGAGACATAGAAAATTGAAAAATAATGCTCTTGACTTAATAATGGCCAAATAGTTAACTAAAATTGATGTGGACATAGATCAAGCAATTTAAATAAACCACTGTAAAAGAAAAATCATTTTTCAAAAAGTGAGTTGATTAACCTAGCAATTTTATAAATATTTTGAAAATTGATTCTTTAGAGACGAGAAATTTCAAAATATGTAAGCCTTTTTTTCCATTTGTAAAGATTTGAATAATGTGTAAAGTAAACAAGACTATGAGTTAGAAAAAGTGTATCCCTAAAAAAATTGTTTAACTAACCATCCCATATTACCTCTTCTAGGTTCAAACATACAGTCAATTCTTTTGAATTAAACAAGCAATCACAAAAAGGGATAAAATAAATTAGTTAAATACAAGATGATAAGAGAGAAATATGAAAATTATTCTCTGTCCCCTCTAGTTTAAAGGTTCTTTAAGAGAAGAGGTAAATGAGTAACGAAGAGGATTCTACGATTTCTCTTGCCCTCCACACTTCTTTTATGCTCAAATAAGGAGGCAAGAGAGATGCGAGTGAAGCAAGTATTAGATCTGACAGAAACGTTGAATTTCAATGTAAAAAGAGAAAACAATTAGTAAAAGGAAGTCGATTTTAATAGAAATATGCAAGGTAAATCCATTAAAATATGAATCAGGAGTAAAACTTGAAATAACAAATGAGTTTAATTGTTGAAATATCCTAAACATACAGCATCTCAATCTGCATGTCAATGATGGTATAAAAGTACCTTTATTCTAAAATATAAATGCTAGACTGACTTTTGTCTTTACCATCCACAATGTTAAGATAGCAATAATCACATCTTAGAATTACTCAACTAAAACAGGTCATCTGTTTTTCTTTTAAATTTCCCAACTTGTATAGATCAATTATGGCCAGAATACACTCTCTTTAAAATGTGGGTGTCTTCTAAACCTTAGAAATCAGATTTTAGCATTTATGGGGACAAAAAATCGGATACAGTTTTTTGGATAAATCCAAATGTTACGAAATAATTCATCCAAAGAATTGAGGCAAAATCACTTAAAAACATAAGTTCCAATTTACATATTACAATTCTTATAGGAAAGCAGAAAGTAAAATTCAGAGAAATCAATGCAAAAGAGAGGAAAAGAAAAAACAGAATCATCAAAGGAATAGTTTAAGCGTATCAGCAAGTTCTAAAATATGATCTTAAATAAATTTATGCATTCATTGGACAAAACTAAAAAGTGAAGTTGGGATTACCGACTGTGGGCCAGTGAACTGGAAAGTTATTGGCCTCGAATCTACTCCCTTTTTTCAAATAAAATCAAGCACATAGAAAGAAAATTTAAGAATTCCTTGTAAACAATATTTTAATGTAAGAGTGTAGTATAAAAACTTATCAGGTGATTGTCTTGGCAAACCATAATCGCTCTCCTTCAACTGAAGATATATCAAAGTATTTATGTCTGAGGCTTTTGGCGGGATTTTAAGATCGAAAGAATCATTTGAAATTAGAAAAACTGTTTGAGGCTATTATTTTATAGCAGTGATCTTTTGAGTGACCTTTGCATCCACAATGCTCACACTGTAAGTGTGACTTCCCGACTTTGTTATTTTCTACAAAAGTTTCTGCACCACCACTATCGTTTCTACTAGATCCACTATCTGAATTCCATCTGTATGAGTTTGTTCCATGGTTTTGATGAGAACTTTTCTATACATAGTCATTCCTTCTATAGAATCTGGTTTTGAGGTGGATGCAAGGTTTCTTTGACTCTCTTGATCAACAAGTAAAGCATATGCCTTATTCGGTGAGGGAGT
This sequence comes from Solanum sejunctum, assembly GCA_025642045.1. NCBI lineage: Eukaryota > Viridiplantae > Streptophyta > Magnoliopsida > Solanales > Solanaceae > Solanum > Solanum sejunctum. Next base: position 15,380,822 of record JAOTQJ010000001.1, on the reverse strand, counting down.
AGGACTCATCATTAGAATCTGACTCCTAGGTTGTGAATAGGACTTATTTAAACCCATTAAGAACTGCAACAAACTTTGATACTCACAATGTTCATTGAACTACTTTGATTCAGGACAAGGACAATCAGGACAAGGCATGAGAGCATCATACTCATCCCAGAGTTCTCTTAATCTGGAAAAGTAAATTCCTTTAACACATGTATGAATCTCTTTGTGTAGATGAAAAATTCTAGAGCCATTATACACTATCAAATCTCTCTTTCAAATCAAGCCAAACCTTTCGAGCATCACATGCATATATAATAGAGATGAGTGAACTTGGTCAAACAACATTCATGATCCAGGATAACACTATAATATTGCATTTTTTCCATTGATCATGTAATTTAGGTTCAAACTTGAATTTAAGGAATCTACCATCTATAAATCCTAGTTTGCCTCGTTCTACAAGTCCAATTCTAAAGAATCTACTCCAAAGAGGTCCAGTTAATTGTAGAAAAATTAGTGAGCTACCTGGAGTATCTGTAGGTTAAAGGAAGAGTGGATGGTTATTATCTATCACAAGAAAGGCAGTTGTGCGAGTACCTCTATTACTTAAACGTTTGATTGCATTAGTATTAGCCATTGAAGAAGGCTTCTGAATCTCCCTTTACTTCAACTTCTAACAGCTAGTCTTAAGAGTTGCTTTATAACATAATAAGGAACCTATGATCATAGGCTCTGATACCATGTTAACTCTATTAATAGAGAGTGAAGATCAAGCAAAATCACCAATTAAGGTGTTAGACTGCAGAGAGAAAATGAAGAAGAAGAAGAAGAAGAAGGAGCTTCTAGATTGAAGTTTGTTACATTTGCGAATGTTAGCTACACAAGTACACCAAGGACCTCTATTTATACATGTGCACACACTCGAACTAACTTGTGACACCTCACCACTTTCTAATTAACTCATCATTAGTTAGTTACTTACACTATATAGCTTGTAACTAACTCTACTCATCAACAAGAATAGTTCTCAAATAGAACAAAAACATAGTAATGGACTCCTTAAAGGTCTGCTGAAGATATAAACAACTACCTCAAGAATAATTCGAAAGCTCGATCCTATAAAGAGAAAAGTCTAGCCAAAGGGACCGGGCTCACAACCTACAAAAATGTAGCAAGGTGTGAGCACCAAACAACAAGGTACTCAGTGAAATAGAACTAACCTAAGTAAAGCAATGAAGAACACAAGTACTCCTTAAATCTTAACCATAAATCACTGAACAACAACCCTGCACTCAGAAAAGTCCGAATATATACAATATAAGAAAGCCCAGAGTATCAACAAAAACTCATCGCATAACATCATCTCTCAGAATGTACAAGTGATACATTGATCAAAGGGTATAATAGATATCTAGTCTCAAAGACAAACACATAATAATATCAATGAGATGTGATATGAGATGAACTGAATTTTATGAGTTGTGAATAATGTGATGCAATATCAAACAATCATGATGCATGTCTATTTTATGATACATATCCACTAATCATGTCAGAACGGAACCTATGGGGGCCACACATAGACCATGTATCCATCGGAACCATTTTTCTTTGACATTTACTTTCATATCTAGCCTAAACTATTTCCCTTTGACTTTTCATTTCTCTTCCCTTTCACTAGCCAGAACCATTTCCTCTCACCTTTTTATTTTTTTATTTTTTTTCATTAGTCGGAACCATTTTTTTTACTTTTAATTTCTTTTTCACTAGCCAGAACTATTTTCCTTCGGCTTTTCATTTTCAATGGCTCGTCAAGCAAACACATATGTAGATGGCATAATAGCCACATTTATATTAATAAAATATACAAGATGTCCATATGAGTCATATATATGTGTGTATGTATGTGTATGTGTGTGTGAGTGTCAACAATCGTAATCGAGAACTCTCAAGTGAACAAGTATTGACAATATACATCCAACATCATCACGATCTTAAGATCAAACAAAAAATAGTATATAATTTTTCACTAAAGTCACAAGTAAAAGAATTCACAACATCCACTAATACTCAAACTGAACTCAACAATCAAAGCCTACGATGGTACAATTTATTCGCAGTTTGTGACTTTAAATACTCAAGTTCATAAATATAGAAGTATACAAGTTCAATCATACCTAACGAAAGGTTAGAAGTTCACTTGTCTTAGATAAAGTCTCGAATCAAGTCAAATCCAAAGCCTTCCCCTTTCTAAGGTACTCCAAATCACCAAAATCTATTTAAATATAGCATCACAATCACATAACAAATCTAATGACACTAAAATCAATCAATTTGGTCTACAAAGGTAAAATGGTCAAAAATATTATGCCAGAATCTAAAAGTTAATACATAAAAATATTCTCCAAGTGACAAGGAGTTCAACAGTGAAAACCATTTCGAAAACAGAGCTAAGATGGGGGAGGAATCACCAATTAAATTTTAGAAATCAAAGTCTGAAAAATATCTAAATTCCACCACTAAAATCCCAAATTATAAGTTAAGAACACAAATTAATCAAAAGAGATCAATGAAATAGGTTAGAAAATAGTTACCTAATCGATTTACCTTGAAAAATCTTGAAATCCCTCTCCAAAACAAAGCTTGGAATAATAAAAATGGTGGAAAAAGACTTAAACCCATCATTAAAAGAGTTCAATGATTCGGGAATAATTAACATTCCACGAACGCGGAGGCTAATCCAATCACTGTACTCCACGAACATGGACACTTATATAGAGCTTAACTCTCATAACTCCGCGAATGTGATCTCTTTCCCATGAATGCGGAGGTCTAGATAAATTGACCTCCGCAAACGCGGGGCTAGAGGCGCAAACGTGGAGAGTAACTTCACATGCGCCTGAACTATTGAAAGCCAGCAACACACAACCAAAAACAAACACGAATAGGACCCTCAGGATTCGTTCGAATCCCATAAACACCAACCAAACATGAAATCCTCCTAGAAACACATCAGTAAGTTTTAAAATATGATCTTAAATAAATATATGTATTCATACAATGGATGAAACTAAAAAAGTGAAGTTGGGATTACGGACTGTGGGGCAATGAACTGGAAAGTTATCAGCCTCAAATCTACTCCCTTTCTTCATTTAAAGTCAAGCATAATAGAAAGAAAAATGAAAAATTCTTCGTAAACAACACTTTAATGTAAGAGTGTAGTGTAAAAACATGTCAGATGATTGTCTTGGCAAACCATAATCCATCTCCTTCAACTGAAGATATATCAGAGTATTTACGTCTGAGGCTTTTGGTGGAATTTTAACATCGAAAGAACCATATGAAATTATAAAAAATGTTTAAGTCTAAACCAAAATATGACAGAATAGAGATCAACAGAGATCATCCTTTTGCTACAAATAATCTATCACGATTTGAAATTCAGGTATGCTGGCACTCACCTAACCCATTATGACGAGTTAACCCAAACTTAAACAATCCAATACAATAATAAAAGTGTAAGATAAAACAATATAATATGACAGATAAGCATAAGGAATCCAAACTACAACCATCCCATAACTCGTAATAGAACTATAAAAAATACAAGTCTTAATGTCTAGTCCTCAAATAGAACATAATATAATTAAGAGTCCTCGAGGATCTGCTGAAGAGACAAGCAGCTACCTCTCAAGGGATCCAGAAGCTCGATCCTGAAACTGAAAATTCTTACAAGAGGAACTGGGCTCACAACCTGTAAAAATGTAGTAACGGGTGAGACCCAAATAACACAATACTCAGCAAATGGAAACTTAACCTGAAGTAAAGCAATAAAGAACATAAATTCTCCTATCCACCCAAGCACATATCGCCAAAACTACACATTTGCACTCAGAAAAGTCCTAACATAATACTATATATATATATATATATGCACACATTACAAAATAGTATCCCAACATATTCAATTGATTCCCAAAGTCAAGTAACATAAGTAGTTTTAGTTTCATAACCCAATAACCACATAGTTGATGTGTTGTCAAAATACAAAACTTTTGATTCCTAAAACTTAGAATTTTATGTGATCTCAATGTCATGTTAGTGGATTTTACGTGCTTGTATGTTTGTTTGAAGGATTTTAGGGTTGACATTGATTTTGGGAAGAATATGCAGAACTTGCTAATTTTGAGGATGTACGAGACCCTTTACGGGCCATAGAGGATCCTATGGGTCGTGAACAAGATTTCGTGTATAATTCCAGTGAGGGGTAATTTTTAAAGTTTATTCTACGATTATGCAGATGAATTATGAAATATTTTATGAGTCGTAGGTCAAGTCTCGTACCCTGAGGATCAGAGATGGAGGACTTTCTGAAGTTTCATCAATGAAACTCCCTATGGGCCGTAGAGGGGTACCGTAGAACATAAGTCTAGTTTTGCAGCAACAAAATATGAAAGCCTGATTACGGGTCGTGAAACACAATATGGCTCGTAAAGCAGCTCGTTAGGCGTATCGACCCGATTATCCTATTTTGTTTAGGACTTGTATTTTAAATATTTTAAATGGGCTTTTAGGTGATTTTTTAGGGAGAGTTCGAATAGTTAGCAGAAAAATAGTGAGATAGAGCAGAGAAAACATTACAGAATTTTGAGAAACACTTGTACACTTTAATTTGATCTTCTTGTTACAATCTTGTGATTCTCATTGAAGCTTGAATTTACTTGTGCTTAATTTAATTATGTAAGTGCTCTATTATGTTATTCAAATTCATAAGTTTTACATCTACATAAATCATAAGTAGCTAAGTCCACAACTAGGATTGTGGGAACCATAAAGAACAAACAAGGTAAAATCGAATAATTCATAATTCTTGAAAAGTGTGCATGCACATATTAATTAACTCTCTTTGTCTTGTATGTTTTCTAATGGTGTCCAACATTAGAACCCGCCTAGTGTTACTGACTGGACCAAGGTAGTAATGAATAGGAAAAAGATTAATTATTAGTATTCAATTGATGTGTTCTTATCTAATCAACTGAACTGGGCCAAGGGGAGGTTGTACTGGTACAATAGGTAAGGGTCAGTAATATCACATTGTGGAGATGGACCAAGTGACGTAATAAAATTCGTCTCTCACTTGGACCAAATAGTTTGGTAAACTTAAATTTCCATCCTGTATGCTACACACTAAGAGAGAATTAGGTTATCCGGTGATACTAAGTAAGGGAATCATGGGGAATATTATACCCTATTTTCTGTCCATATTAGTTAAACTCTTGTGTTAGTTAGGATTACTTTTCTACTTGTTATTACAACCCCCCTCCTTCGGAGAGATAAGTTGGTTAATAACTCAAATTGTATTAATTGAATTCTTCTAAGTCTACGGTATCCCCTTAAGTACAACCCTAACCATGGTTAGGTTCTATTTCTTAACAAGACCACTTTATCCTCAAAAAGGAGGTATAGCTTGGGC
>JAOTQJ010000001.1:15359786-15369901 GCA_025642045.1 Solanum sejunctum | reverse complement strand
GGGGTAAAAGGATAAAATTACCCTATTTTTACCTTTGCAACATTCAGAAAATTCTCACCCACGCGTCTTATTTTCGTGTTAAACACATGTTGTGTCATGTCAGCAACTTATGCCTACTTGTTCAGAAATTATCAAGTTAAGGATCATATTTGTGCAAGTTAAAAGTTTAAAATCCAACTTACGATCTGGTGTCAAGTTCGAGGGTTAGCTTAAATAGATAGAAAAGATGATTAAATAAAAAAAGTCACTGGTTGAGTCTCTCTCACACAAAGTAACAACTTTAGAACTATTCAAAGATTAACCAACATTTCGGATCGATCTCTTCTTAAAAGTGAAAAATTCAACAGTTTCTTGAGAAAAAAAAATACACGATGGCCAAGAAAGGGTTATGTCGTTCCTTTGTTAATTATTGTATTTGGAGAGCAACTACTCATCTATTTATTCATCGGAATCGCTGTTACAGCTTTCGCCTTCATTGTGCTTGATCGCTCCCCTCATAACAGAATCAGTGATTCATCGAAGAATAACGTATGAGTTGGTTGATCATGAGCAAGGTAACCACAAAATTAATGCAATGATTTTTCTTTTTAATCAAATATTTATGTTCATTGTGGTGTGACATGGGAAAGGTGCCATTAGGATTGAAGAGGAAGAATTTGAGAATACTGGTAACAGGTGGAGCAGGGTTCGTTGATAATTTCTTTACTGGTCAGAAACAGAATTTGTTGCACCATCTCAACAACCCTAAGTTCGAGTTGGTTAGACATGATGTGGTGGAGCCCATATTGCTTGAAGCCGATTATATTTATCATGACCATTATATCCTTTCGCTAGCATTTTAAAATTTCATAATTTGGAATGTATATTTCCTTGATTTAAGTAGAATGAGATCACAAGACAAATGTGATGGGAACATTGAACATGTTGGGGCTGGCAAAAAGAGTAGGAGCTCGATTTCTGATAACTAGCACAAGTGAAGTGTATGGTGATCCTTTGCAGCATCCTCAAGTCGAAACTTACTGGGAAAATGTGAACCCCATTGGTTAGTCAATTATATTCCTCCATCCATTTTTTTAATTCTTCTACTCCGTCCTCATTCTTTTCATGTCCATGGACCATGTAACCAAGTAATTCAATTGTCATTTCTTTATAATATTTGGGAACAATGGGAGATGGAATCACAAGGTGAGAAATTATACCCTCACGTCCCAATCTATTAAGATTCCCCGTCATCCTATTAACCATCATGTTCTCTTAATCTTGTGTTGACAAAATGGTTAAAAAAGAGTAACCATCCAATCCGACCCATAAAATATAACTGATGGATCAAATATGGATATTATCCACTAAAAATCGATATAAAACATATACTCGTATTATCAGTATCCATTTATGTGCTTGTTATTTTTTATGAGTTGTTGCTTTCTAAGAGTCAAAGGTTATCTTGATTTTCAGCTTTTGCTCTTCTTTGGCTATTCCTATAACCATGGATAATCCATGTTATCCACTCATTTTTAATCTATCGCTTAACCTGTTTTGGATCCATACATATTCGATCTGATCCGCTTCGAGCTGTCCATTCTGCCAATCACAGTAGTAGACTTGGTTTGATGATTGAACAGTTGTTATGATGAAGTTAAGCGAACAGCTGAAACTTTGGCGATGAGGACTTAACGTGGAGGTTTCCTAGTATTTCAACAGCTTAAATTTTTAAGCAAAGTTTAACATTTTTGTTTTGGGCAGGTGAGGATTGCTAGGATATTTAACACATATGGACCGCGTATGGAAGGGAATCATGTGGGTCCTTTCAATCTTGTGAATTTACCATGCTTGAACTAGCTAAGGTATTCATCATTACACAATTCAATAATCGATTACCACCTAGCTGAGGAATAATTGTAATTATATTATAATTTGCAGGTAGTACAAGAAACTATAGATCCGAATGCAAAGATAGAGTTTCAAAAGCAAAACAAGGGAACCAAGAGTCTCCCTTCGCATGGTTGATGACTTTAGTCAATCCACTATTATAGTAAACACTCATAATTTGGAAATTCTGATGATAGATCATTGGCCTCAAATAGAAAATATGTCATAAAATGTGACAAATATATTGATTCTTGTAGAGATGAACATAGCTGGACCTCTGTCAACTATCCTAAATTATTTGCAAGGAAAATGGTTAATTTCAGGAATAAAAAGCTCAAACCATTTGGGAGGAAACAAGCTGAGAAAGTATTGGCAGATGACCAAAGAAGGTATGGACAATACCGAATAACGAGAAAGACAAGCATAGGAGAAAGGTAAGAACCAACAAGTATTTCTTAGTGAAAAAAAGGTTAAAAGTATAATTTTATAAATTGGGGGCAAAAGATAGGGGTGTTTTGGGGGCACTTCTTCCGGCGTTTGGTCCAACAGTTATCATTGCCATAAATGCCTAGAAAATAAAAATATAAAATATTGGGTCGGGCTGGGCCTCTGCATCTGCAACCGAGCCCAGCAGCTGTTTATGATACAACTTCTATGGAAGTATAATTATTTAAAGAAGGAAAGAAGGTTCAATTGGCCGAAATGAATTTCTAAATTCGATTTATCGATTGTAAAAAGAATTAAATTTTTGTTGGTGATTATTTATGCTCAAAAAATAAAATTAGGAAAACTCTTTTGTCTTATTTATACTCTTCTTCAAAATCTACATACTATGTGGTATAAGAAATTCCTAACATCCGTAGAAAAAGAGTATGTAATATAGATTTTGAAGAAGAGTATTTGACTTTCATTTATTTTGATTTAGCTTTTTTGTTTTAATTGGAGTAGTGTGACTATGTTACTATTGCCATATTTCACTGCATAAGACATATCAATAGTTTTCTATTATAAATAGAAAGAAAGTCTTTTTATTTTAATACTAGAGACATAAGGAAGCGGCAGATAAATGTGGGGAAGAAAAAAATTATCAAGAGTCAAGAGTGTTGACAACATATAATGGGGAACCAACTAGTGACATATTTTCTGGACATTCCTTATTTACAAAACAAGTGGTATGTTATTGGCACATATAAAGAGAGATTCAAGAGCAAGTAGCCTAAGACCTTGATATGAACAGCTTAACTGCATCAAATTGGAAACACTTCAACTCAATATAAGCTTGATATTTTCGTTGTTTGGGTCGTCATTCATCTCCTCATACTTCTTAAAAAGAAAGAAAAGAAGTTAATGCCCATATTTTCTGTCCAAAGTCCAACAGCGTTGGTGTGTAAGCCCTGTTACATTTGACACACATAAGCTTTGTGCTCTAGAAATGAACCCTGTTCTCTATCATACAAATTAACCACCAAAACCTAAGACCTGTTTTCAGTTAAAGCAAGAAAAATTTTGCTTTCCACACTTAATTTGTATATCTATACTTAGTTAAGGAGATGAATTAACACAAAATTTTCAGCGCATCCGGCAGTCTTCAAACATTAAATATTTGGCACATCTTTGATGACAAAATAATGCCATGACCGAGTGTTTTTGCCTCTCATTTGTTAATTATTTAAGCACATAATATAAGGACCACTCAACAATTAGTTATCTAAGAATTCTTGGCATAAAATTCACTTTAACAAGAGAGCTTCTAATGTAAAACCAGTAGGCTTATGACTTATGAGGAGTGTAATCTTCATATGACTTGCAACTTTAGTTGCAGACGAAGAGGAAAAACAGATTTGTCTTCCAAAGTCTGCATTTCAGTGGTGCAGATGATGCAACGCAATTATAACGATACAAGGTGGGGTTCAAATTCTTCCGCAAACTCAATATTTCCGATGGAACTCATTTTAACATCCACCCCAATTAATGAATTACAACATCACTCGAACAAGGCAAAGAAAATCAGAACGAGAAAGAAAAATGTCACAAGCAACTCCAAATAATGTTTTCTCCTCCACCTGACAAAAATTGTTCCCAGCAACTGCCTGCCTTCCCACATCTGATTTCTTCTCATGCGGTTTCACTACTTAATCCTCTTCTTTCAGATTAGATTTCACTCAGATGGGGCACGGTGGAACATCAAGAGTAATACCAGCTTGGATTTGACCCCAACCAATAAGACGCCAGTGCTTCTCGATTCTCCGGCTAAGAGCAATTTTTTCACCTTTGCTGGTACACACTGGGGACGTCAACTGCAGTTTCGCAAACACATTTTTAACTGCGACGACACGAGCCCCAGTTGACATGGACCCTATATTTAACATAAGGATTTCTCCCTTTGCCAACTTTGAAACTTTACCCTGCTTTTCTGAGTCCTTTGTCCTCACACCCAAAAGACGACGGAGCAAAAAGAAATTCACCTGCATTACAAAGGAGTAATGCTAGAATCAATGAAGAATATGCAAGCACATCGCTTTAGAAAATTAAATGGATCAAATAAGTAAGCCTACTTAGCTATAACGATAACAACAAACCCGGTGGAAGCCCACACAAAGTGGGATATGGGGAGGGTCTACTGGACTATAAGTTAGCTCAAAAACAAATAAATTAGGAAACGGAAATGACAATTCATTACAAAAGATAACGGAGTACGAAACTTGTATAACATGACTTAAAAAACAGTTAATAGGAGATATCTAAAAGTCACATTTTTAACTGTCCTATTCTGAATTGTTTTGAACAAGTCATTTACCTCTAGTTCGACGAAAACTTCAGGAAGTGACCCAACCTCCCCGAGAACTTGTCCCACCAATCGATCTGCACGTGTCAGTGTTGGATCCATGGTTGTTCCAACTCCAATAAGGCCTCCAGGCACGGCAAATTGTAATTCATTTTGCTCGGCGAACAATGACACGATTCTTGAATATATAGGGGTACATTTAATTTTGCCACCGTCATCCTTGACAACAATACCTGGACGAACCTCGATCAATTGATTTACCTTCAACACACCCTGCAAAAAGAATTGAATTGCTTACATCAAGTATGTAAATGCTGCTATGAGAGTCTCCTAAATGTCCAGGTAAGAATAGGCACCCAACTATGGTAAATGATGAAAAACAAGAATGGTCTGTCAGGTCAATCACAAAGCTCTATGACCGCAGAGATGTTGTTAGCATAGCGTATTAGTTAAAAGGAAATGAGAAACATGCCTTTAAAATACTGCCGCCAGCAACGCCACCTCTGATCTCATCAACTTCAAAACCAGGTTTATTAACATCAAATGACCGAATAACGATCATATTTGGTGGTGAAGTGAAATCCCTCACAGGAATCGGAATTCTTTTCACAATATATTCACAAACAACATCAATGTTGTACTTCAGTTGAGCAGAGATTGGTACAACTGGGGCACCATCCGCTACAGTTCCCTGAACATGGCGTTCGAGCACAGTATCATTCTATAGCTTCATGGACAAGCACAAAAATAATGCAAGGCTAACCAATGTCATATACCACTAACCTGAATAAATTTCTGAATAGCTTCATGCTGATTGATGGCAACGTTTTCCTGAACAAGGTCAACCTTATTTTGAAGGATTATGATATGTTGGAGCCGCATACTTTCAACTGCAGCTAAATGTTCAGAAGTCTGAGGCTGGGGACAGCTCTCATTGGCAGCAATTAGAAGTAATGCTCCATCCATAATGGCTGCTCCATTAAGCATGGTAGCCATGAGAATATCATGACCCTGCAGCAAAAGATGCAGAATAAATGCATACTCGTTCCAAACCATCAAATGGTTTATAGACAATTTTATCATACAACAAACCTAATGAGCTAAGAGAATACCAGATGTAAGAAAAGTTCTGCCTGGATAATATTACTCAACTACTTACTTCAAAAAAAATGTATGCTCACAAACTACCCATGAAGAAAGAAAGTAAATTACAGATAAAAAAAGAAAAAAGCAACATAAACAGCACACAGACTAGATGCTCAGCCATCTTCAACGTAATTAGTTGAACGCATCCAATGGTAATTTAAAACATAAAATTTCGAAGAAAACAAAAAGCAGCCAATGGGTTTTTTTTTTCTTTCCGTTTTTTGAAACTAGTAACTTTGTATTCCTCAGCATAGAGGGTATATTGGCCACCTCCAAAAACTAGGCTATAAAAGAACTAAACAATAAGTAAAAGGTACTTACAGCTCTCCCAGGAAATCTACTATCTTTGCTTCATCATCTACAATGTGTTCTTTACACCAAAAACAAAGAGACACAATATAATTCCATTTTAATTTAAACAGCCAATGGTAATTTAAAACATAAAATAGATTCCCCTTCTATGAAAAAGTACCTTTTACTTGATGGTATAAATGGCATTCACTTGCACCCTTACGCCTAAAGAGTTCAGTATCTAAACATAGACAAGTGACGATAAACTGACAAACCAGACAGGCTGAGATATTTGAGACTAAAACCATCAAATAGATGCAGAAATTTTCAGTCAATGATAGGGCTGCTTATTGGACGGATTGGGTGGATAATATGCTTAATGGTTTGGCTTATCACATATCGACTTTTAGATTTAGTAATCCGCTAGCCAACAAATGCTTAAATTCACCAACACTTGAAATAAAATAAACCAAACAGAAACTTGCTCTTCTAAAAAAATTAAAAACAGGAAGAACCAAGGAAATACTTAGGTTGCTCCAAAATGCAGGTCATAGAGAAAGAGAAACTCCACAATGATACTCTGGCGGAATGGATGAAGTTCTGTACAAACAAAGCAGTAATGATACACGCAAAGGCTGTCTTCGACAAATCCATTTTGGTTTTATTCCAGAATTACTAATAGCTAAAAATTAAGATATGCCATTTGTATACAACAAATGTTTGTGACCTTGTATATCAACTTCATGCAAACAAGATTACACAGTAAGTTGGCATATGAAATACTTACAGGACAATCAACAAAGGACACATGTCTCAGCAATTTCATCTTGCAGCTCTCAAAACCAGGGACATCACACATGGGACTGTCTTCTTTTCCACTTCCATATGCCCTGAAAAGAATTTTTGTTTACTTGCAACAAACCATATGAAGCAAAAGTACACTTATCTTTAAAATTCAAGAGCTTACTTGTAGCACATGGGTCTAGGGCAGCGCTCTTCTTCACATTTGTATATTTTGGCATTAGCATATCCAAGCTTGATGGTAATGTTACGCTCTAGCTCATTCTTAAAACGAACGGTCTGCAGATTTTAGGGGAATAATTAATGGTTATTTTCAAGGATAACAGCGTAAAGCCACCCAAAGCAACATCTTCTCAGCTTTTCAATTATTGTGAAATATTATTCTGTTTGTAAATACTATTGTTACTTCTAGACTTCCTACAATTTATGCATAGACATAGTAATATACCAATATTAAGAAGCCAACCTGCACAAGGAAAAATAAATAGAACCAAAGACACGTTGGGATCATGCGTGAGTTTTGAAGACGCAGAGAGAGAGAGAGTAATATACCAATATTAAGAAAGCAGCCTGCACAAAGAAAAATAAATAGAACGAAAGACTTGTTGGGATCATGTATGAGTTTTGAAGACAGAGAGAGAATGAGAGAGAGAGAGAGAGAGAGGAGGGAGGGAGATGCTCTCCTAGAACCCCGTCAAAAGACAACCATCCAGCAGCTTTTTATCTTTTGGCTGACACTTGGGTGCAATATTAATTTGTCCAATTCTATTTCCACTTTGGATGGTGTACCAGAGAGGTTTGCAAGGAAACTCTCAAACTAGAAAAAGCAATCTCTCTCTTTAGGTAGTAGACTGACTCTCAAAAATTATTTCTGGACTCATTGCCTACATACATCGTCTCTATTTCCAACCAGGTTCCGTAATCGAAAGAATTGACAAGCTATGCAAAGATCTCTTATGGCAATGTACAAGGAGATTAGTTGAACGAAACACGGATACAAAGAAACAGGGAGATTAGAGGATTCGAGATTTGAAGAGCTACAGCAAGTCAAGAGTGCAAATAGTGTTTTTTCCGAGGAGGTAACATGTATGTATATTTGAATAAAAACAGAACGTTGGTTGTACTGGAACAATAACTATAAATGTGAAGAATAGAAGACTGTTATAAATGCCAGGTGGAACCTAAAACACCTAGAATTAAAGCAATATTATCTGCAGAGAACTGATTACTCCATAAACAAAAAAGCAATATACAATTCAGCTTGATCTAAGCAAGTTGCCACTGTCCTCAAAACATCTGGAATCCTTTCTTTCTTGATTGTTCACTATATGCATGTTGGGACAGTGCCATCTATCTTTATACCTTGTTTGAGCTCTTGCTTCATTCCTACATAAAAGAACTTCAATAATCTTGCCACACATTGTCTAAGAATGACTCTTGGATCACTAAAGACCTTCCATAGCTGATTCATGTAGCAATGTAGGCATAGATGGCTAACTATCTCTGCTTCTTCTCAACATAAATATCACCTTGAACAAAGTGATATTCTCTCTTTACGACATCATCATGAGTCAAACAGCCTCCTTTGTTAGTAACCAAATAAAACAGGCAACTCTATGGTAATCTTAAAGTTTTTCATATATTTCTCATGGCCAATTAAATTTGGTGGTTAGATAGATTCATGTTTTTGTATGCTACACTCACCGTGTAAACACCACTTTTATGACCTTGCCACCACAATTTGTCGCTTTCATTCTGTAGCCCTTTAAATATTTCCAACGGCTTGTAAAGTTCAGTCACTCTAGTCAACATCTTGAGGAGTCCATACTTTTGCTACTGTCTTCTGCAGATATTGTACTAGACAGAAGATATTAGTGAAAAGCACCCAAAAAAGCTCATCCCCTAGCCAATTATCTTTCCGAATAGTATATTGTGTCCATTGGATACTTCAACAGATGTTTAAGTTTTTCATATCACACAAAAGTGTCCTCATGGATCTCCATAAACTGACCCCATAGGCTCCATTAACTTCCTTTGATGTCTACTTGACTTCCTCTCAATATTTTGCTTTAATCACACTCCCCAATAATATTTTGAGGTTCTTGAGAATACCTCCTTTACCATTTTATCTTGAGTATCTTGGTTTGCAACTTCAGATTCCAAATTCCTAGTCCACCATGAGGTTTACCAACTGTCAGTGATTTTTGTTTGATCAAATGAAAACCTCATTTTATTCATTTCCTTTTGCCACAAAGAGGATCTTCTGCGTCTGTCAAATCCTTTGAATGACCCCTACTGGAATGGGAAATAAGGACATCATGTATGTCCGTAGAGCGTCTAGGTCTGAGTTGACGAGGATGTTCTCCTCCCATAGATAAATATTAATATTTTCATCCAGACAACTTGTTTTCACACTCTCACCAACATTTTTCCATATAGCCATGGACTAGGATTTTGCACCCAATGGTGTGGCCAAATAAACAGCAGGTAGATTACCTATTGCTCCTCCCATAATCAGTAGGAGTAGCGAATGGACGGATTAGATTGGATTTGAGCAATTGAAAATGAATAAGCTAAAAGGATTGGATTGTAATCTACCCATATAATATGGGTAAAAATAAATTTAATCCATATCATTGGGATAAAATGGTCCTGACCTATTTTTACCCTCCTACATTCTTTTATTCACTTCTTTCCTCCTTCATTTGTTTTTCTTTTCCTATTTTACTTCTTCATATCTATTTCTTTTTCTGCATTTTAAAATATATTTATGAATTATGATATGATAGACAATTAGACTTGCGCACTTAAACTGGTCAAATACAACCACTAAACTAAAAATTAAAAGAAAAGAACATTATTTTCACGAACTCCATAAATGAAAAAGCAATACCATTCATGAAAAATATATTCATCACCATTTATTAGATTCAATTTAAGACATGCTAGGAGGTCACAAGTTCAAGGTGTGAAAATAAGATTACGAGTTCAAGTTTGTAAAGAGTCTCTTGTTGAAATTTAGAGTGAGGTAGCATACAATTCCTATCCTTGTGGTGTGATCCTTCTATGAATCTTGTGCACAATGGCCAATGCACTACTAAAAAAAGGTCAAAACCGACCTCAATTCATAATTCAAGAAAATCATTATCATCAACATACCCCAGTGCCTCAAAAGGCTCCCGCTCATTGCGGGGTGAGGGAGGTCGGATGTACGCAGCCTAAC
>JAOTQJ010000001.1:15347372-15359686 GCA_025642045.1 Solanum sejunctum | reverse complement strand
TCATTTTGCTTTATTCCATCATACTCCAAAGCCAAAAAATAGTCAATCTTTGACTCCATCCGAGATTGATGGAAATACCATAATTCAAGAAAATCTTAATCGAAAAATCAAACCGACCTTGGGAGGACGATTTTTTATGTTTTTTTTTTTTGGAATATTCCAATCTTTACAAGTCAATTATTTATTAAAATAAAATTGCAAGAACCGACCTAAAGAGGTAGGCAAAAAAAAAAAATTCAAAATAAAGTGATTGTTTTTTCACAAAAAAAAAGACATGGAGAGGTGAGTTCTGCAATTATTTTTATTTTAAAATAAGACTTTATGTGATCGATTTGCATTTAATTTTTTGCATTAACTTACTGAAAGAAAAATAATGGCAAAAGAAAGAAAAGAAAACAGCATAAATAAAAACTAATTCAAAAGCAAAAGAAGATAAAAACTGATTTCTTACAAAAAGTTGATAAGAGAACATCAATTTCAACTGATTTTTTAAAGAAAGCTGATAAGAGAATATCAATTTCAAGTAAAATGACTCAACAAACATGGCCTTCAATCAACTAAAATGTGTATTTTTGGTTCCTTCTTATAGAAATACTAGTTTTTCGGCACGCGCTTTGCGTGTGTAACCATGTAATAAGTATATTATTAAATATCATACTTAAGTTATTAAAAAAATAATCCAATACAATAAGCTTGGTAAAGGAAGAAACCCTAGCTCATGAAAGTTCCTTAAATACTTTATTGAAATTAATATTTGTCTGGGCACTTTATTGTACAGTACTTTTTTAGCTTGCCTCTAACTATTGAAATTATTTAAGCATGTCAGTTTGTGGGATATTCTTCAACAACCAAAAAAAAAAGAAATAGATTTAAGGTAATTTTTACACGTGTGTGATTTTTATTAATCATTTTTCATATGTTAGGGATTCTTTTGGCCCATTTTTTCATCATGAAAATAGAATTTAATTGAGGGTTACAAGATCAATCAATTTTATGTAAGCATTTTGATCTCTAAACGAAGTGTTTTTAAGAAATCTCGTCTATTCAATGTTATCATGAATTTATAAAATGGTCCTTAACTAAGTTGGCTCCTTGAAAAATCATAAATATATCTTATTACATAAAACAAAGTTAATGAAACAGGGGGGCTTTTATATTGGCAATCAAATGTGAATATTCAAGGGTAAAAAGTTAGTAAATAGTTGAGCGTTGTCTTAGTTTTAACATATTCAAGTATCCGTATTTGGTGGTAGTCTAGATATATTTGATAGTAGTAACCTGTTTATGTAATCTTTAATTTATGTTGGTATGTGTTAT
Source organism: Solanum sejunctum (assembly GCA_025642045.1). NCBI lineage: Eukaryota > Viridiplantae > Streptophyta > Magnoliopsida > Solanales > Solanaceae > Solanum > Solanum sejunctum. Next base: position 15,358,369 of record JAOTQJ010000001.1, on the reverse strand, counting down.
CATATGTTGTTACTATATTTAGGTGATTTTTCACCTTATTGTTGACATTATGGTTTCTTACATATATGTCTTGCATTACTTTCTTATTAATTATGTTTTTCTTCGCTATCTTTTTTTTCTCATTACTATTTTATTTGTTTTGTGCTAAGGGTCTTTATGAAATACTCTCTCTACCTCAGGAGGTGTAAATAAGGTCGGCATATACTCTAGTTTACCCAGATTATACTTTGCGAAATTTCATTGAGTATATTATTGTTCCTGTAAATTCAAGTACTATAGTTTAATAACTTAGATCTGCAATAATCATATTATAACGAACTCATAAGAATTCCAGATAGAGAAAGTTCGACAGCAACACACCAAATAATTCTCAATATATATTAATATCAAAACTCATAAAAAATAACAAAATTTTAACAACTTGCCTTAAATCCTCATTCTGATTTCCAGAATGCAAATGAAAAAGCAAATCAAAAAAATTAAAGCCTTTGCTGAAGAAGTGATACGGATAAAGCATAAAAATGCTATCACAATAGCAAATGATTTTGCTAATGCAACTCATGTCATCAACTATACCATTCACTTGAAATACTATTTTTCATTCTCAAATGATGAACACATTACAAAATAATTAAAAAGTTTCATAAGTATCATCAAATAATTAATCATAAAATAGGACATAAGACACACCCTATAATTAATCATAAAACAGGATAAATCAACTCAATTGTTAATCTTTTTTAAAGATCCTACCCAGATAGATAAATATATTCAATTATCTTTCACTTACCATATTTGAGTACACTCTATATATATAATAATAGATAGAGCCTTTTTTATGAGCAAAATCATGAAACTTATACGAATAAAAATAAAGACAATAAATCTGGGTAATAAAATAATCTGTTTGTAGACGAACAAAAATAGATAATATTGAGCACTAAAGTGTAAATGACTTGATAAGCTGCATTATCTTTTTCTTTGTAGACCGTGATAATGTTCCACTAATAATATATGCAAAAGTATTGTTATAATAAATAGAAAAAAGAATTTACACCAAAATGTAACATCTATGTACGCCAACTATTTGTATTTTACCGAAGACTTTACAATCACTCCTATAACTTCCAAACATATATTTTTTTAATTAATATGACATGTACATAAAAATACAACATGGATTATGAGATCATCTGGGAAAAAAATCTATGACAATATCTTTAGAGATCGACTTCATCATAATCACAGAAGGTCTTGAATAAAAAATTGATAACAAGGGTGAACCAACTATTTCCTAGCATAAGTAGTAATAGCTATCAATAACTGGATCGCCACATTTTCCTTTTTAATTTATTGCTTTGATGCTAAATGTTTTGTCAAACAATGAGGGATCTCCACAACATAAAGCTTATACTTTTCAATATGTATGTTACTGTTTTCTATTCGTAAACAACGTTCATAATGATATCCATCAAAATTAATTTGTGCATGATGATAAAATATATGTTTTAAAAAGTAAGAATTGAAGAACAAATATGAGACAAATTAAACTATTAACCTATATGACTGAGTGAAAATAAGTATGTACAAGACAAATGGACAAATGGACAAGTAATTTTGGCCAAAAGAATTATCTCTGAAGTACTGAATATCGAAGCAGCAAAGATCAGTTCACATCCACACAACTTTTGGCCAAAAGGAATGTATCTAGGAGTGACAACATTTAACCTTTTGAGGCAATCAATGAAACTTTAAAAAGACACCATTTTTTTCCGAAGGAGTGCATCTATTCACAAGCGTTGGTTTGTGATAATTTTAGTTATTTTGTTGTCCCAAGGATCACATCTGTTTGCAAGTGTTGGTTTATGGTATTTTCTCTCACAGCTTTTTAAATAAAATTAATAGGTCATTAAGGTTTTCTTTTAAGAAGGATATTTTAGTAATCTATCTTTTAAATTAAGGGGTTCATGCTTTTAAAGTAATACAGATACTACATTTGAGTTGGCTTACCATGGTCAAGTATGGATACCGTATTTGTATAGGTTAACAATAGATCTAAAACCATATTTATCCGTATTTCAAGGAGTTGGATCACTTGTATTTCGAGGTTCTTTTGCTTGATTCTAGAATCCACTGATTCATTAGTTATCAAAACAACCACCATTACTTGTCTCTTTTTTGGTAAAAGACACTTGTTGTGAGTCCACCATCTTAGCCAGCACCCTCTTCAATCCTTCCGTCAACACCTTCAAAATCACCTTGTATATCACAAATCAAACCAACTAGCATAAAATCTCCCAATTCCTTTGCTTTTGTCGTCATAGGAATAAGTGTTGCAAATGGATTTGGAGGCTCAATTGTGAGGAATTTTATTGTCTCTAAGTTTGGCATGTTGAACCATGGGGTCACAAAACATACTTCCCCTCTTCTCTGATTGAGTATCTAAAATCATATTACGGATTTATGGGAAGTGTACTTGACAAATTCATAGCTGGCAATTCGCAATGGGAAAAATTAAATGCGGCCATTCACCTTTGAAGGATCTTTTCCCAGAGTTATTCATCTGCTCTTCTAATCGATTGGCTACTATAGCTAAATATTGAAAACTTCATATTTTCCTTCATTCGTTACAAAACTTACTACCTCAACCCAAACAATATACAGAGCAATTTCAGTGGAAAGGCTCCTCCAAAGGTATATTCACGGTAAAGAGTTGCTAATCTTTGCTCGTTAATCTGATTACCAACCCAAATTTGGAAGAACATGGCACCATAAAAGGTTAAATACTTCTCTTTCTTAGTTCAAATGAAGCCTGTCTTTCCCTAAACAATCTTCAGAGAAAAGTTTTTAATTGTGTAACAAATGTAGACTTCGCAAAAAGAAGGAAGAAGATAACAATCATTTATTTCTTCACTGCAAGTTCAATGCTTAGCTATGGAACCTCTTATTCCACCTCAAATGCCATAAGTGGTGCATTTCTGGCTCCACCCTTCAGCTCCTTCAAGGATAGCATAGAGATGGTTTACATAAAATCTCTAGCCCCCTTTGGAACACCATCCCACTTGCTATTTGGTGGATCATTTGGTAGGAAAGAAACTATAGGGTTTCCGAGAAAGAAGAAGATTTTGTACCTAACATCAAAAAACAATTGTATGTTCTTGCTTAGGCGGTGGTGTCACATGACTCCATTAGATGTGTATGACGGTTTGTCCATTGTTGATTTTATTAGTTGTTGAATTTATTTGTAACTCTTGAGGGTGATGCCACTTCTATAAATAAAAGTTACACTTTACCCATCAAGAAAATAGAACTAAAGACGTGATAATCACCATGCTAAAGCTATCACTGAGTGCTACCTAGCCACGAAAACATGAAATACCATCAAGGACCTCAAAGTTGATTACTCTAGCCAAATTTCTCCATTCTAATATAGGCTCCATATCATGCAGCAACTTAAGCTATATGGTATACTTCACCATGCCAAATAAGGGAAAGACTGCATTGAGTTCATTTTTTTCACCACAAGAAAACAAAAGAAAATGAGAAACCCTTGAAAAGAAGCTTGTTTCAAAGAATTGACCAACTAAGCAATTGGAGAAATGAAACACTAATAGTTCGCAGTCAATGTATGGTTATACTCAAAATGGATTATCTACAATTAAGGTGCAATAGGAAACTATGGTGACATTTTATTAAGACAAATGTATGACTTGTATCCAAGTAAGAAAACATATATTAAAAGGGGCACTGGCATCCAACAAAAATCTTATAAACTAAAAGAACAAACCTTGTACACTTCAATTAAATGCCATTATAAGTCTGAAATAACAATGTACCTGCACTCCAGATATAGCTTTTACAACTGTTGACTTTCCGTGAGCCACATGGCCAATAGTACCTGGCAAATGAAAATTAATTCAGTACCAAGTCCAGCAACGTGTAAAAGTGCTTGTCCAGAAAAAGAAAGTTAGAAAGACAAGAAATAAGAATAATTTCAATCCAATATACAGAATACAGAAGCACAAAGCAGCTCAAGGTCAAACAGACAGTTTACCAATGTTTATCGTAGCCTGACGAGAAATCACTTCAGGAGAAAGTGGATGCAACTGTGCTACATCCAACTTGCTCAGGTCCTGCTCCATCAGTCCTTTTCGAGACATTTTGGCTGTTCTTCGATAATTCAGAGATCAGCAATTCCTCAGTCTGTAATTTGGCACAGAATATAGAGAATGTCATCAACAAAATCGCAGGTGACTTATGAGAGAAACCCAAGCAATCTAATAACAAACAGAAGGCATCAAATCACAAATAAGAGGACTTCATTAAGAATAATTGTTTTGCTAGCCTAAGAAGAATATCATTCCTTTCTTATTCATCATTTTAATCACTTACAGATAGGTTTGTTTCTATATTTCACAGTCGAAATAGCAGAACGGAAGGTGTGGAGGTCTGGCACTAAGAGATTTGGCAATAAACAACAAAAACCTACTGATGAAGTGTCATTAGAGGTACAAGAATGAAGAGAGAGCTTTATGGAGAAAGAAGATACTGGTGTACTAGTCTCGGTTACTTTTCCCATGGTATAGGACCATAGAAATATGTTAGTAGGCAATATGAAAATTCAACAGCACGACTCATCAGAATAAAAAATAGAAAATAAACATTATTCTGGGTGGATACATGTGTTGGAGATAATAGCTTAAAGGAGGATTACCGGTCCTATTCCAAAATTGCAAGTGATACAGACGCTACTTCCGTCAGATGAGAGAAGGCAAATCCTGGAATGTTCATTTCAAAAGGAATTGCAAGGTTTGGAGACAAAAGGTATGCAGTGATTTCTGTGAAAATTGTTGGCCCGCAGATTCAGATGTAGGAAAATGACAGATTGTGTTGGGGGGTTGGGAGGAGAAGGGACAATTTACATAAAGAAATGTTATGGGAGGATATCTACAAGTAAATTGTGATTAAAAAATGACCCTAAATGAAACCAAGATCCATAGAAAAGTAGCATGTGTCAATTAGATAGCTATCAGGGGAGCTTCTCACACTCGAAGACAATTGAGGAGAACTGGTATTGCATTGTGCAGTAGATATTTTATATATGCAACAGAAAGTGTATAACACTTATTTTGCAGCATCCAGTAATAAAGTGTGTATGGGTTATGTGCTTGTGCTTGTTTGGAGAGGCTTGGGCAATGTCATGCAACCTCAAAGAGGTGTGAAGGCTATAGCTAATGATTCATGCCTGCATAATTAGGGCCATTTGTAAGCAGAGAAATAGTGTTGCACTGATGGGATCTCAACTCCCTACTGCATTTTGAAAGATAGATGTTTTCCTAATCTTTTTGCTTGGTTATTAACTGAATAGTGTAGATATCTTCGGATCTTCTAAGCTCCTTCAATTTTAGTTAGAGATGCAACTCGTTTGCATCTTCTGGATGCTTACAGAATCAAACCTACTTACCTTATCCAGAAAAAACATGTATAGCAGAAACTTATTTATCAAAAGTTGTAGAACATAGAACCTTATTGACTAAAGAGTCATCAAACAAACACACTCCACTTGGAGAGGAATTGATAATATTTTCCAATATCTCAAAGAAGTAATATGAGGTATTTTAAGAGTTGATAGAGCTTGTTATAATTTTTGCCAAACATGCCCAAGTGACAGTTGACAGCATGGCAATGCAACAAACATAAATGAAAGAACTGCACTATTGCAACATATATTAGGGGAAATTTCTTTTTTCTTTCAGTCCAAATAAGAGAACAAAGAAACCACTCAAAATGAAAATTGCACTGGGAATAGAATGAGCCAATAGGTGAAAGCAGGTGTAGTGAATCACCAAGATAAGCCATTACCTGTCAGCACATGGTGCATAAGGCGGGCACCTTCTTTCCATCATCCAATGCAACATTTCAAAAAAAGAAAAAGCAAATACTATTCGCAATTCTGAACACAAAACTATACTTTAAATAGCAATGCAATGTCATCACAAGATCAAAGCAAGGACTACCATTGATAATTCATCTATTAGAGCTTATTTGCTTCCTAATTCACATCCGAAAACAAAAATTGGTGGAAATCCGTATACATCCAATTAGCATAGCAAGCCAGCACAAAGCAACTAAGAAACAAACATAAATGATTTCAATGAGCGAGAGAGTTTAGACTTCAGATCAAAACACTCACCAAAACCCTAATGGCAAAAATCTCACTTCACCAATTACTTTATATTACCACAAAACTTGTCGCTTTAGACGTTTCGAAAACTAGAATACAATTACAACAGTAAATATAAGTAAATGAATACAAAAAACCTCAGTGAAAATAAAGAATTAAAAATAAAAATCGATTTGAAAATAAACTCTCCGTAGGAGATGACAAGCTCAGCGGCAACGCCGTCGATGGATAAAGGACAGCGGACTCACCGTAGTAGAGTGGAAGCGGTGCGGGACAGCGGTCGGAATGCGAACGAGAGAGAGAACGGCTGAGGTGTAATTTTGGGCTGATAATATTTACTTTGAGGCCACCAGCTTCTTACAAATTAAATTACAAAGGGATCTATTACTTTCTAATATTCGTAGTTTTACTACCTTGATTATCAGATTCAACACCCAAAAAATTATTAGGGCATTTGAGTTAATTTTAACAAATATGAAATCTTTCCAAAATTATCATAAATTTCCACCTTTTTGGACTTATTGATACTAAAAATGAAATTAATGATATATGTCAAAAAGTATGAGCATTAATTGTTAGTTGCGCTAAAAAAAGGAGAAGTAGGGATTTATAATTTTGTATCAATAAGTGTTACAATTTTGTATCAAATAAGAGATTTTTATAATTTTTTAAAAAAGTAGAAATTTTTTATAATTATGTAAATATATAATGTGTATTTATGTAATTTTTTTGAAGGGAAAGAATAAGAAAACTTACCTAAGCTAACGGTCCATAACTTTTGTTTACATTTTTTTAGGTTAAATTTATTTAATATAATTACTCACAATAGACCTTTTTGGCTATTTAGTTCTTTTTTCTTTTATTCTTTTCTTTTCCTACCGGCTTCTCTCTCTGTTTTTTTTTTCCTTTCAAAAATATGGTCATTCGGCCTTCTTCGTGTGTTTTTTTCACCTTTTTCTTTCTGATTTTTTTAAATAATTTTTTTTACTTTTTTTCGTCTCACAGTTTTGAGTTTATTTTATTTGGCCTTTTACTTTTTGATTTTTCTAAATAAATCTTTTTTATATTTTTAGTTGTACTATGTTAAATTAATTTTTTTAAATGTATTTATTTTATAAATTTTTGGGTGGGATTTCACTTGTGTGTTGTGATTGATTTGCTTCACCTAGTTATTTTTATTTCAAGAATATATAGCTAGAATTAAAACCCCTTTACTCCTAAACATAAACGCTCAATAATCATTAAAAAAGTCATCAAAGTTAGGATTAGCTTTCAAGATTCATCCTCAAGGATTTTAAGAAACAAATTCAAGAATTTCAAGAAAGGATTTTTTTATTCTTCTTTTTCAAGAATCAGAGTTCTTCATCAAGAACTGTAAAGATTCCATGTCAAGAATTCAAGAATCTTCTTCAATTCTTCCAAGAACTAATCTCTAAGAGGTTTCGGCGAATCGTGTTGACAATTTTCGTCGATCTCCTTTATTGGCGGACTCGGTTTGTTTCTTTCAGAATAGATCTCCTTTATCAAAGCTTCCACTGCTCATCAGATTTAACGACGCTTTCAGGTAGACTCCAACGATCAGGCCAGAAACAGAAAATTTCGACGATCAGCTCACTCTATCAGTCAGTTTCAATCCAGGTTCTATCGCTCCTTTCTTGATCAGTTTTGGGGATATCATTTCTAGTTTCTTGGATATCATTTGTACTTCTTCATTCAGCTAAGTATCGTTTCTTTTTTTTCTCTATTTTTTGATTTCTTAGTTTAAGCAATTTTATCCTGTTAATTGTTGGATTTCTTTGTTACTGTTGCATATTCACCTAGTATATACGTTATTTTGCCTTCTACTGTTTACCTTGTATATACATACTCTCAGATGTATTATTGCCTATAGCTTTTGATTTCTTGCACTCTAATTATTTGTGTCATATGGTACCGTTTACTTATCTTTGATTTCTCGCCCTCCAATTATTTGTGTCATATTTGATTCCTCTGCTTATAGTTGTATATATGTTGTATATTGTTGTATACATATTACTTAGCATATTGTTTGTTGGAAAAATTACTTAGCATATTATTGTTGAATTGTTGCTATATTATTGCATATTGTTGTATTTTGTTGGAGTATTATTTATTATTGTTGCATAGTACTATTTATGGGTAGTTTGCTGGTACTGTTTAGTATTCCTTGTTTATAAAATTGCAAGTTTATAGTATTGTTATTCTTTATTGTGACTTGTACTTGTCTATAGGGATTATCGGTTTTGTAGTTTAGTGGCATCAGGAGATAATGGTGGACTAAGGTCATGTCGTGGATCGGGGTCGGAAGTAAAGTGTAGGGGTGGCAAGAGGGTCACGGGCTTATTTAAGTTAAGGATAGCATCGTGGAATATAGGTTCACTAACGGGGAAGTCCATAGAATTAGTAAAATATTTTAAAAGGAGACATATTAATATAACATGTGTCCAGTAGACCAGATGGTTAGGCACTAAAGCACGGGACGTGGATGGGTTTAAGTTGTCGTACTCCGATGGTTCTAGGGATAGAAATGGTGTAGGTATCCTAGTAGATGAGAATCTTAGGGATTATGTGGTTAAGTTTATGAAGGTTAATGATAGGATGATGTTTATCAAATTCGTGGTTGGTAGATATGTAGTGAACGTAGTTAGTGCTTATGCGCCCCAAGTAGGCGTAGATGGGGAAGTCAAAAGGCTCTTTTCGGAGGATCTGAATGAGGTTGCGCAAAGCATACCGGAGATAAAAAAAATCTTTATTGGGGTTGACTTTAATAGACATATTGGGGAAACTACTAGCGGGTTTGAAAATGTTCATGGAGGCTCTAATTTTGGGGTGAAGAATAGAAGTGGGACGTCTCTCTTGCATTTTGCCAAAGCCTTTGAGTTAGTGATTGCTAACTCGTGTTTCCCAAAGAGGGAAAACCATTTGATTACCTTCCGTAGTACGGTAGCTAAGACTCAGACAGATTATCTACTTCTCCAAAAGGGGTGATAGAAGTCTATGTAAGAATTGCAAGGTTATTCCGAGTAAAAATGTTTTCACTCAACATAGGCTTTTAATGATGGATATAGAGATCAAGAGAGAAAAGAAGAAGAAGGTTATGTATGTCCAATCTAGTATTAGATGGGGAGGCCTTACTCCTGCCTTTTCTTGCGAGATGGAAGAAAAGTTGAGAAACTTAGAGGCGTGGAGTAGTGAAGGTAATGTGAACACTATGTGGGACACGACTATTGGTTAAATAAGAAAGGTAGTTATCAAGGTACTAGGGATTTCGAAAGGGACCTTTGGTGGACGTCAAAGTGATTGGTGGTAGAATGATAAAGTTCAAGGCAAAGTAAAATATAAGAAGGTAGCTTACACAAAGTGGTTAGAGTGTAGGGATAAAGATGAAAAACAAAAGCTTAAGGTAATCTATAAGATGGCCAAGTCAGAAGCAAAGATGGCTGTGACGAATGCTAAGTCAGTAGCGTTTGAGCGCCTTTATGAGGAGCTAAGTGATAAAAATGGGGACAAGAGATTATATAGGCTCGCTAAAGTAAGAGAAAGGAAAGCTCGCGACTTGGACCAAGTGAAGTGCATCAAGGATGAGGAGGGCGAGGTGTTGATGGATGACACTTTCATTAAATTAAGGTGACAAGCTTACTTTTATAAACTCTTAAATGAAAAAAGAGATAGAGATATTGAGTTGGATAAGTTGGCACACTCCGAAAACTATCAGAATTTTTATTATTGTAGGCGGTTTAGAGTTGAGGAGGTAAGACAGGCTATTAGTAGGATCAAGAGGGGGAGGGAGATCGGGCCCGATGAGATTCCGGTAGACTTTTGGAAGAACATGGTCAAGGATGGCATAAAGTGGTTGACTAGACTGTTTAATGCTATTATGAAGAATGACAAGATGCCTGATGAACAGAGGAGGAGTACAATGGTTCCATTGTACAAGAATAAGGGAGATATTTAAAACTGTAATAATTACAGCGGTATCAAATTGTTAAGCCACACTATGAAGGTCTGGGAGAGAGTAGTGAAGATGAGGGTGCGAAGAGTAGTATCTATCTCGGAGAATCAGTTTGGATTCATGCCGGGACAGCCGACTACTGAAGCAATTCATCTTGTTCGGAGGTTAGTGGAGAAATATAGGGAAAGAAAGAAAGACCTTCATATGGTGTTCATTGATCTCAAGAAGGCATATGACAAAGTCACAAGGGATATCTTATGGAGGTGTCTAGAGGCGAAAGGTGTCCCAATGGTATATATCAAGGCGATTAAGGACATGTATGATAGAGCCAAAACTCGGATAAGAATGGTGGGAGGAGACTCATAATATTTTCCTATTGAGATGGGACTCCATCAAGGATCTGTGTTGAGCTCTTTTTTGTTTGCCTTGGTGATAGATTAGATGAGCTGACACGATCTATCCAGGAGGAGGTACCATGGTGTATGCTATTTGCAAATGACATAGTACTGATTGATGAGACTCAGACTAAAGTTAATGATAGGTTAGAGGCCTGGCGACATGTCTTGGAGTCCAAAGGGTTCAAATTAAGTAAGACCCATACCAAATACTTGGAGTGCAAATTTAGTGTTGAGAGGGATGAAGTAAACTTTGATGTGAGACTTGTCACTCAACCTATCCCTAAGAGGAAAAACTTTAAGTATCTGGGGTTCATCATCCAGAATAGTGGTGATATCGACGATGATGTCACATATAGTATTGGGGCAGTATGGACTAAATGGAGGCTTGCATCTGGAGTATTGTGTGATAAGAAGATACCACCTAAACTCAAAGGTAAGTTTTACA
>JAOTQJ010000001.1:15327896-15338818 GCA_025642045.1 Solanum sejunctum | reverse complement strand
GAAAAATGGGTTGTAGACCCATACCCTTCAAATTACACTTTTTAACCCCTGGAACTCATCTGAAATCCTATAAATATCAATCATATATGCAACCCTATTAGAAATGATGTTCTGGACGCAATGAAATCATCGAAATTTGCATTAGAGCTTCTGAACTTAGAATGTTGACCTAGTAAAATTTATGATTCAAATTCAACTGAAAATGCAACTTTGGACCTAAAATCTCTGTTTTAAGTTTGAATTCAGTTTCATCAGTTCTCCTAGACCAAATTTTGCGTTGCAGAGCAAATGGACTCAACGAAATTGCATTATGACACTCGTAACTCAAGTTGACATCAAAACTCAAAATTTCAAACTTTGAACCTTTAAAAACTATTTCTTCAGTAAACTCTGACTTTTCACAAGGTTTTCAAAATTTGACTTCTCAACTCATCTAAAAATGACTTAAAGCAACTTTTGGAAAGGGAAAAAATAATAATTTCATTGAAAATGCCAAAAATATCCTTTAGGGTTATTAAAAAAAAGGACCTGGAGAGATAGTTAGAGAGATAACAAAATCCTATACTTTTCATTACAAAACAAATAAACCAGAAAAAGATGGATATTTTGTGAAAGAATTTTTGATCCTTTAAAAAGTAAAATTTGTACTTATGAAAATTATCGAGTAACAAGAGATAAAAAAGAAGACCCAAAATTTTATGAATAATGCAGAGTCAAATTTGTTGATTCTCGAATACGAAAGTATCAAATGAGCTATATCAAACTCGCATGCCAGTAACCCATGTGTGGTATTTACAACGTCTTTCTAGTTATATGGCAAATCTTTTAGATAAAGTACTGGAGAAACTACTTAACTACACAAACATTCTTATTATACATACTAACTCACTCTATAGTTTGAAATAACTATGTCTTGTCTCACTAATTAATAATTCAAAAAAGAGCCTAAATTGTCCTTGAACTATAGAATACAGTACAAAAATGTCTTCTATCAACCTATTAGGCCTAAAATGTGTTTGTCATCTACCTTTGGGTCCAAAAAAGTCCTTTATTAACATTTTTAACTCACTTATACTCTTGTAACTAACCACCCTCTCTTTTTTTCTTTATTTTTTAAATATTTATTATATTTTCATTTTCTTATAGAATAAAATAAATCTCCATTTCTATTAGATTTCTTTCTATAATTTATCCAAACTGAAATAATCTATCTCTTTGAAGATCAAAGTGATTTTTATAAAAAAGTGATCAACGTGATTTATTAAAATAACTAACCAATTTATTTCTAAATAATGAAAACTTTTTAAAAATATATAAAGTTAATGAAAAGTAAGTTTTTAATTTATCCAAAGAGTAAGTTTTTATTTTTTTTAATGTTATAATAAAAATAACGAAAAATTATTCAAATTTGATTAAATAAAAAAATTAAAGAAAGCTAAATCAATTTTATAAATTGCTTCGATCCTTAAAAGGCTAATTATTTTGTCTAAGTAAAAAATAAGTCTGTGCAAATTTTTTTAAAAAAATATTAAAATATGTATTGTTGTAACTTTAGATTTTTTTAAGAGAATTTTTTAACAATTTTTCCCATAATTTACTAAATATAGAAAATATACCTACCCTTAAAAATAATTAAAAAAACTATGGAAAAACTACTAGTTTGTTTTTCTTTAACAAGATTTTTCACATATTTTGTGCAAACCAAAATAATATTTTGCTTTATAACCCAAAACAAACTTTTTAAAAAAAAATAGAAGGTCTTTAAAAAAAATTGAAGATGTGAGTTTACTTTATTCTATAAGAAAATAAAAAATAATAAATATTTTTTTTAAAAAAAAGAAGATTGTTAATTTAAAGGGTATAAGAGAGCCAAAAAGATGAATGGAAGACATTTTTGAACAAAGGTAGATACAGAAGGATTTTAAACTCAATAAGTGAATGAAGAACATTTTTACATCATTTTCAATAGTTTGATGACATTTTAGGTCTTTTACCATTAATAATTTCATATTAGATCTAGCTCTCCGACCCCCTCCTCTCTCCTTTCTCTCAAACAATGCCCACTTTCTTCTCTCTCCCTCACTCTTCCTCTGTTTTTTCTCTCTCTCCCCTTACTCTCTTAACCCCACTCTTTATGCATGTGAATGTATGTTTTTAAAAAAATAAATAATATTTTTTTAATATTAGATATAGAGAGAGAAGGAGAGAAATAAATAAGATAGGAGAAAGGCGAGCCTCAGAGTCAACATGCATCTTTATATTAGATACATGTATCTTTAATGTTAGATGCATGCTAAAATACAAATACATAGTAAAAAGAGTTAATATATCCCAAATATATGTGAATCACACTTAGTTTGAATATAGTATATTTAATTTTCACCTAATTTGATCTACATGTATTTGAGATAATAAATCTAGAGAAAAGTATTACATACGAAAGGTAATTTCCTGAACCCTAACAAATTCTTAAACCAAAAAGAATTGTTGGAAGTACTTTTAAACTAAAAAGTAGAAGAATGATATTTTCGAATCATTTTTCATACTTGGGGATATTTTGTATCCTTTTTTCTTTAGTAATAAAGATAGTAGGAAATTTAGGAGAGAATAAATGGAAAAGTTCTTGGGAAATCTTCTATTATATTCCCACTACTCCAAGTCTTCATACAATCAACTTCTCCCCCATTTTTAGGGCACTAGCCATAGTGGACTGGAGCAATCTCATTTGTTCCTCAGAAGCATAATATCATGATATGATTTAATGAATTAATCTAGATATAGTGATATTAATACAAAAAAGAAGTATACAAATTATTGGAAGAAAAATAATCCTCTAAACAAGATTCTTTTAATAATTACATTGATGATAACTGAATATTATTATATTTTTTTTTGTGGGAAGAACCCATTTTTAGTTATTAAAAAAAATAAGGGTAGGGGAAAGAAAACTGGGGCGTGAATTACTATTTGGGGTATTGAATTTTCTTCAACAAAGTGAAAATTCAAATAGTCAATCAACCAAATTATTAAGATTTTTCATTATAGAAGTACATTATTTTTCCTAATCAAATATGAAAAAGATATTTTCCGTACCAAGAAACTTTTTCCACGGAAAAGAATATTTCTAACTATGGTAGAAAATAAGGTAAACTCTATCATTATACTTTAACCACAAAAGAAAAATATTTGAAACGCCTCTAAACTTAGTATAAATTATTAGTCTCATCTCTAAACTATTGACAATTCTAACTAAACTTAATTGCACCCTCAATCTTACAATATGATAGAAAATACACCATTAAATTCTCGCCAAGTTTAATGGTGTTTTCAACACTTCTCTCATCTTTTTATTAAGATCTTCATACTTCTTCAAGAGTTGGAGACTAGTTGCTATGTCACGTGGCAGATCAGGCTAGAGTATATTTAATCTCAGTTAGTTAAGTAAAATAGTGTTTTTATTACTATCAATAGTTAAAGGACAAAACTAATAATTTGCATCAACTGTTTAAATACTTTTCTCAAAAACCAAAAAGTAATATTGGGTGTACTTTTAGGATAAAAAATGAAATTTCGAAGTCATTTTTCATACGTTAGAGACATTTTTTCACCTTTCTTTCCATAGTAATGAAGTCATAGGGAAATGAGGAGAAACAAATGGAGAAGATAGGTGTGAAATCATCCACTATACAAAGAGTAAGAGACATGGTAGCAGGGTCTTGTGAGTTATCCTCAACTGATAAGTTGGGCATGAATGGTTGCTTTCCACTATTTGTCTATTTTGAATGTACGTAAGCTCTAACGAATGTGAAATAGACATAACGAGCAGAACAACCCACCCACCCCTTCTCCATTGAATGCACTGATAAAATTAACTTTGTGGGACATTCAAAATATTTTATTTCCTGGAGTACTCTCACATGCATTTACAAGTAAGGTATATATTTAACTACAATTATTTTGTTCTCTTCTCTTTCTATTTTTAAAACAAAGTTAAGAGGGTTTTTTTTTTGCCATTATAGACCAGTGATTAATTAACGAATTAAAACATAGAAAAGTAAATATATTGGGGAAACAATCAACTAGGAGTATCAATAATAGACATGTGGAATTTGAATTTGTAGGCGATTAAAATAAGGAAAAATTACACGGATAAATAAATATATATTAGTTAATTAGCTAACATAGTTATAATTTGAATAAAGTACGGCTCATGGCATACATCTAGTTGTAATTATAGTTTGAGTTTTGTAAAATTCTCACGATTTATACAAATGTTGTACGTGAATCAAATTGTATAATAAAATATACAAATAATGTAAATTATATAGTGAATTAGACAAACTTTGTGCACAAATTGGATAACAAATTATACAAATGTTGTACAAAAACTGCGAATTGTATAGCAAACTATATCAATGTTGCGCGAATTATATAAATATTGTTATAACTATAATTATAAAATATAATTACTCAAACTACAATTATAAAGTATAATTAAAATATTTTTGAGTGACTATACATGGACATTCTTCTTAAAATAAATTGAGTTTTTGGGGTTAAGCATGCATGGGCTGAAAGGAGTAATCAATTGATGATAGCCCCAACTTGTCCAACTCTAATTAATCAAGATTTCATATATAATAAAACTTTTTTTACTTTATCATAATTATATATAACATATGAAACAAAAAAAGTTGGTTCAAAAAATATTTTGATAAATTTGCCCGTGGATTAATTTGGACTATCTATTTGCTTAATTTTTAGATGAGTTGAATTACACCGTTCAAAATAGAGTGAGTTAATAAATGAGTAGATAATATTTTCATGGGTTATTTTAATACTCGCAGATTTAACAAAGAATGTGTATATCTATCATAAGTTGACTTATTTACATAATCTAATTTTCCAATGACTTCATAGCATAATGCAAATAGAATATGAACCTCATAAGCTTTAGCACTTGATTAACACTCCAGTATAAGGTGGAAAAGTAGTTGTATAGAAGGGAAAAAAAACAATCTGGTGTGGTTGTTGGGGCCTAAGGCTTAAAATCTGTCCCATGTCCTGCAGCTAAGATAGATCTTTTGATCTTAGCATTCAATGTTTGTTGAGAAAATTTTGGCGTACCAAACACTTTAAATATTTAACCAAGTGATGTGCTGTCTCTTTATGTACAGTATTAAAAGTACACTTCCTTTTTTAAAATTTTGGAGTAAAGTTCATTCATTAGATGATCATATCATTTATGCCCTGCTCCAACAATATCACTATTTTCTCCAACAGCCTTTTTTGCAGTGTCTTTATGCACTTGGGTCCCTCCTTTGCAATCATATGTCTCTATCATAACTTCTTTCTATATAATATATATTACTACTTCATTAATCCATGTCCAAATATCCAGCATTATTCATATCTTGACATTTTAAGTTTGCAATGTATCAGTACGGAATACTGATTAGCTTTCTGCTTATGAAAATTCATTTGTTTGGATGTATTAAGCAAATTAATTTAGCTTACAAAATTATGTTCGTGTCAGTATCTTGATCAAAATCTTTAATTTATTATCATCAAGTTGGTTGTAACTTGATTTGAACTTACCTTGAACCTGCTTCAACCTTGCCGCACCATATAAAAATAATCGCAGTGTCAACCATAAGTCCGAAGACAAGGAAAATTACACTAAAACAAGAATATATTGGTATGGTTTAGGTAATTGACCTACATGTGAGAAAACTAATATAAAAGAAAGCATGAAACTGAAACCATTGAGAGAAAATCTCCTCCTATACAAGACTTTAGCGACAACATCATGGATGTTAACTATTATATTACTGCCTGGAAAAAGTATTTTCTATTTATAAAAAGTCAAAAACTTCTCTCCAAGATAGGACAGTCATTTTCCACCAAAAAAACCCTTCTGAATTAAAACATGATTGTGTAAGAGCCAAATAAGGTAGGTAATTCAAGCCAAACCCTAACAAAATTCTTTCTGCTAAACCAAGCCAAATCCACTTCTCTTAATGGTTAAAATTGCAATTTAAGAATCCAACTTCTAATGAAGTGAGGGGTTTTGATAAGTCCACCTGATGGGAAAAGTTCTTTTCTTGAAATAACTAGTGCCAAAGAGAATAAAGAGAGACTTAAATACACTAATGCTAGATAAGCAGACAAACTTATATTGGGTGTCTAGTTCATTTGTTTCTTTGATTTAGACCTTTTGGCATGTATCCTATCTACCAAGCATGTGCTTAAATTTTGACCCAAAGCTTGAGTCTTTGATCTTATAAACCCTTGGCTGCTCAACACCCTTTTATTTTAACAATGATATGATGTGTCTTTGAACCCTTGCACATGAGTTAGTGACATGATACTTAGCAACTCATTATTTAAGGATTTTTTCACTTTTGGACAGCTAAAAGGGTGGCACATAAGCTAGTGAGACTCCCAGATGGAGACAACTTGGGGGGGTAAAGGGTTCCACAATACACCATCCAAGTATCTATAGATTATGATTTTGTATAAAAATTGCTACTACAAAAGTCATGCATTAAAGTAAGGCATCAATCCAACAATCTCCATCAAGATCCTAAACTTGCTCTTTGCACACATGCAGTCACAATCATTTCCCTTTCTCCTTCTCTCTTAACTTTCAAGATATAATCAAAATTTTATACATAACCCTCAAATGCTTAGGAATTAAACATATAGAATTTTTTTTAATTCAAATATAGAAAGGTGTGGAGATTTGAGACACAAAACCTCATATTGGTGGTTAATGAGATGGGTGATCTCCTTATAAAATTTAGACAATTCTCCTCCCTTTGATCTAGCTTTTGGATGTAAGTTAGTCTTAAAATCTTCTTCAACATGATATCAGGGACGCGAGAGGATGATATCAGGGACGTGAGGGGAGATGTTGAGACATAAAGTCCCACATTGATGATTAGTGGGATGGGTGGTCTCCTTATAAGATTTAGGCAATCTCACTCCCTTTGAGTTAGGCTTAAAACCTTCTTCAACATAAATGTTGACTTAAATTAGGATGGATACCCATATTTGCTCCCGACTGTGTTTAAAAGTAAGATAACTTTTTCTCTAGACTTACTCCCAAAGAACATGCATATAAATCAAAAAACCCTACTACAATTAGAATTCCAACCAAATATCTTTTGCTAACTCAAACTTTGACATGCTACCACAATGTCACCAACAGAAATTAATAAAATCAAAGACGAGTTTTGACCATAATAACATCACCACCTTTGAGGCTAAAATAGCAACAACAAAAATAACAAATTGTTTCATTCATAGAGTTTGAGGCTAACATAGCAACAACAAAAATAGCAACTCTTTCCATTCATAAAGAGCCCCATAAGCAACTTGCATGAAGAACAAACATGTGGTACATGCTTAGATTGAATTGGATCACTGCTTGCAAATTTCCCGATAATAGAACAAATAAAGTACAGATTCATCATTTGTGAATTACCACCACTCCACCTTCCTGAAAAAACTACATGCACTTTAATTCAAGCAATTGTTTCAATTTTACAATAGACATAAAGAAAGAAGTGGTATCTTATTTACTCCACTGCCAATAAAAGCTTCAACAAAAGCAAATAAACATCAACCTC
Source organism: Solanum sejunctum (assembly GCA_025642045.1). Taxonomy (NCBI): domain Eukaryota; kingdom Viridiplantae; phylum Streptophyta; class Magnoliopsida; order Solanales; family Solanaceae; genus Solanum; species Solanum sejunctum. The sequence continues at coordinate 15,331,184 of JAOTQJ010000001.1, read as the reverse complement.
AAAAGCAGGTAGTTAGCAAAAAGAGATAAGCACAGATCACACTTGACAAAATAAACAGAGTTTTCAAACAGGAAGAAAGTAAATTTCTATAGCAGTATCAGTAGAGCTAATTAGACTTAGTAAATAAAAGTTGGAAAAGAGAGCCCTTTGATTAGCCTCTTGCAGTGAGCAAAGAAGGAATAGCCTCCAAATTAGGAGTAGCATTCTTATTTGAGGCAGCTCTTTTCCCACTTGATGTCTTACTGAAAGCTCTCATTGGACTTGCAAATGCCCATCCCCAAGAACTCTTGTTCCTTCCATGTACAAGCTGCTGCTGTTGCTGTTGTCCCATGCTGGATTTGCCATTCATATTTTCCTCAGATGAAACCCAATGAGATGAAGATGATGATGAAGATGAAGAAGAAGTCATCATAAAGCCGCTGAATAGTCCACCACATCTCACTCTTTCCTTAATACAATCTTGCCCTGCTCCACTGTTTCTGTGATGAATTTTAGACTTGTTGTTACCTTCTCTCTGAGACTCCACTCTTCTCAAAGTACAATCCCCAAAACCAGTTGAGATTCTTTCAAAGAAATCACCTGAAAAGCTTCTACTTCCACAGCCAACAGATCTGGATCTAGATACCTTTCTATTAAATGCAGGACTCTCATTTTCATTCTCCACCACAACTACAGACTCTTCTTCTTTCTTCTTTGACCTCATAGAAGAACCATTCACAGATGACCCAAAGTTCATGCTTTTTTCAGTTTTCTTGTACTGCTTAGAGGATGAGGATGAGGATGAGTAATAGAGAAATGACCAGAACCTTCTCCTGTGTGGAGTGTTATAGTCTTCTTCTTCATCCAACAAGTGCATAGGATTTCTAGGGGTTGTTGTGGACTTGCTTCTCTTCATAGTAGCAATGACACTGCCATTATTGTCACCATCTTTTTTCTTCTTGTGGTAATGACTACTCAACAGAAAAGGCATTCTTGATTTCCTCATTTTCCCATAGTGATTGTCACAAACATTTGCTTGGGTGTTGTTGTTGTTGTTGGTTTGGTTGATTTGGAGTGATGGTAGAGTTGAGGAAGTAGAGGAAGTGGTGGGTGCCCCAAAATCAGATCTAAAAGAAGGGGTAGAAGAAGAGGAAGAAGAAGGGAAAATGGCAGAAGGAAATGAGGAAGAAACAAGTTTTCCAAGCTTTTCTTGAAGACAAAAAGCACAGATCCCACCTGGGGTATTGTTCTTGTAAGGATGGTTAGTGCATATCATGTTTCCATCACCCATGTCTTCTTCAATACCTTCCATCACCATTGCAGCTAACTCACTCTGTTTCTGCCCTCTTATCTACTACTCATTACTTTTCTCTTGTTCTTGATAGAAACAACTTCGGACCACTACTACTAGAGCTTGCTTAGCTTGTAGGAAGGATCACAAACTGAAGGGAAAAAAATGGAGGCGGCAAAAATGGTCAAAGGTGGTGTAAGTGAAAGCATTTTAGAGAAAATAGAGAAATTATGGCATTGAAGGAAGGGAGGAATGGTAGTCCCCAAGAGCACGTGCCAACCTGACTAACTGATATAATTAAAACTGACGAAACAAGACAAGGGAACCCCCTACGAGCTAGTACTGCTAATGCATGTACGCATAAAAATATTTTAAATAATTAATTTTCTCTATATATAACATATATCACACATTATACAATTCAGACATTTAACTACTAAAGTCATTTATGAATAAAAAAAAATTATATATTGATGGTTAGTGAGATGGATAGATTTCTTATAAGTTTTGAATAATTTTTTCTTCTTTTGAGCTAATTTTAAAAATATGAATTGGGCTCAAGACCTAATTTTACATTTATCTTGTGAAAAAATAGATGAAAATATGGAAAAAGAAAATAAATTTATAGATAATGTTCATTGATCTTGAGAAACTCATTTATCTTGTGAAAAGATCAATGAAAAATGTAAAAAAAGGGGAAATAAATTTATAGATAATGTTCATTGATCTTGAGAAATCCATTATTAAATATCGAGAGAAGTCTTTTGAAGAATGTTTGGAGTACAAAGGTGTATCAATGTCTTATAAATAGAATGATATCAAAATCTGGATAGGAACAGTGGAGGAAATTCGAAACACATTTCAATCGAAATGGGATTGCATCAAGGATTAACACTTAGCCATCTATGAATTAAAGTTGCATTTGATGAATGAGGTATCTTGACGTATTTTATTTTCAGACAAAATGATTCTTGTATTAACAACAGATTAGAGATGTGAAGATAGACTTTATACTATAAAATGTTCAAGTTGAGCAAGATCAAAATAGAATATTTAAATTGTAAAATTTGATAATGGTATGCATGAGACAAACAGGGAAGTGAGACTTGATATGCAAATTATTCTCAAGAAAAAAATGTTTCAAGTATTTTGAGTCTCTGATCCAAGAAAATAGAGTGAGTGATGATAATGTCTAGTGAGACATGCTATGGGTCTTACTTAACATGCAATAATATTTTGCCTGTTTGAGGCTTGCATCCAGAATCTTATGCGATAAGAAGTTATCATCAATATTTTAAGGTAAGTTTCTATAGAATAGTGGCTAGATCGTATTTGTTGTATGGATTGGAGTGTTAGTTGGTAAAGATCTCCCGTATTTAGAAGACACAAATATGAAAATAAAAATATTGAGATGAATATGCAAATATACTAGAAGTAGTATTACTAGAAATGAGGATATCCGAAATAACGTAAAGTGGCATTTGTGATAGACAAGATAAGAAAAAAGAGATTAAAGTGCTTTGTATATATGAAGAGGAGATGTGCAAGTTCCCCGATGAGAAGATCTGAGTAGTTGGACATAGTGGGGATGAAGAGAAGAAAAAGGTAAGCCGAAGAAGTATTTGAAAAAAGTGATAGATCGGACATGACATAACTTCAACTCATAATAGAGATGACCTTAAATAGGAAGGTTTTGATATTATAAATAAGGATAGAATATTAGTATATAATCGAGTATTGTCGTAGTATTAGCTAGTGCAGGCAACGAAATCAAACATTATGTCACACCCCACCCCGGGGGTCATGACCAGTGCCCGATAGGGGCACGCAAACACTTAAAAACCCAAATTCCTTTGTAACCTAGCCCGAAATTCTACAGAAATTTCGGCAGAGTTTCCTCTATTTTATTGACTAACCGCACCTGCAAAGAAAGATCTAGCAGCTTCCCAGACAGTAGTATATATGCATAATTAAATATATGCGGGCCGGCAAGGTCACCGCTGCGGTCCTGCCGCCTA
>JAOTQJ010000001.1:15308013-15321603 GCA_025642045.1 Solanum sejunctum | reverse complement strand
ACATATCTTCGTTGTATCATCACTGGCTCATAGGTGGTGATTGTTGATTATAGAAACTCCTAGATAGGTTTAATGTTGATAGTACTCCGTGATTGATTGATAGTTTGATGTCCTGATGGACAGTGATATGATAGAATCATGTTCCTTACTCTGAGTGAGGTTGAGTGATTGATGAGCTAATGTCATCGTATATCGTATAGCCTTATTGTTCACTTTAGCCCATTTTACATACAATACATTCCATGTACTAATGCCTTTTTCTAGCGATGCATTATTTTATGATGCAAATTTTTTAGACAGAGGACTTCAACAGCCTAATCGTTGAGGTTCAGAGATTCATGAGTGCTAGACTTGGTGAGTCCTCCTCTGCTTTCGGAGGACATATCTATTCTCTATTTTCTATTTTGATGTCATTTATTTTGATTACGGTAGCCATTGCCTGTCATGGTACCTTCATAAACACTAGCTATAGAGGTTTCATAGACATAGATAGTTAATAGTTGAAGTTGAAGTTGTTTCCTTGTTTCTTACTTATATTGAGATTGTTCATTTACTTTTAGCCAGTGTGATAGACCGAATGATGGATCTTAGCCTATTGCCCACTGATAGCCCTTTTAATTCTTAATATCTTCCACAAATGAATGGATTGAACGAATGCAATGAGACTAGGTGGTTCGCTTGACGGCTAGCAATAGTCTCCGAGTGCAAGTTATGCCTAGGGTATCCTCCCGGAGCGTGTACATTAGATTACATAATTGTCTCTTTATTTATTTTTATTTGTGCACTTTTTACTTGATTTACTTTTATTTGTCTATTTTTAAGTTTGCACAACCCTTATTATAATTATTGATACGAATATTTTACTGTAATATCTATAATAATTGATATTTAGCATTTAGATCTTGGAAAATGACTTGCCTAATAAATAATTAATGCCAAGAATAAAACATGAAAAAAAAAATCTCCTTTATTAATATGTTAAAAGTGGTAAATAAAGTAAGAATTTATTTTTTTGAATAGTGAACAAATAAAAGTAAACTAAGGGAAGAGGGAGTAATCTATATTCATTCCTTCTCCATTAATATTTTATTATTATTGTCCATACTCGTAAAATCATCAAAAACATATTTCTGAAATGAAAAAATTGCTCAAAAACTAGTTCATCTTTACAGGCGCGACTTTGCAGGATCTATCGTTCCACTCTGCAATGACCACGAATGAAATCAACATCCTCATAATATAATAACAATGGTGTAATCAATTTAGAAAAAAAATATGATGACTACATCCCATTAAGTATACTCACCAGAGGAACCCCACTAGCAGCTTTTTTAGCAAGGTAGTCACAAGGCTTGAAAAAGTTTCCATAAATTCTTGTCCACTCATCTAATCTTGAAGAAATGTATTTGGATCCAAGAGTATCTGCCCAGTATATGATTCCTCCCCTGTCCAACAAGTATCCAATTACATCTTTATAACTGACACAATTTATATATTTTTCTCATTATTCTACATGATCATAATTTTACTGTAAGAAGAAACTGCATACTCCCTCACACATTCATGTGAAATTAGGTTTTACACCAAACTCATATCCTAAAAGGTATATCAAAGGAAAAAGGATTTCAAAACCTTATAAAGGGACTACCAATCTCATTAGTTATCAAGGTGAGACTTTTTTTCATTCTTTAACAATTTAATGTGATGAAAACACAAACCTGTAAGGGGGAAAGCCCATGCCCATAACAGAAGCAATGTCAAGATCAGAAGATTTGGCAGCAATGCCTTCAGCAAGTAATCTACATGCTTCATTAAGTAGAGGGAAAAGAATCATTTCGATGATATCATTGTCCGAGAGTTTTGCTAGCTGAGTCATGTACAAAAAGCAATTTAAGAGTAAGTAAGAGCATGATAGAGCAACACAACATGATTTCAATTATTAGTATTTTAATGTCAAATAGAAGGAGAGGTTCAGAAAGAGAAACCTTAGGATCAATGCTGACACCAGAAATTTCTCTTGCCTTCTCAATATATTTTGTAATTTCTGGATCAGACTTGGCTTTGCGTCTTTCGTCATATAAGTAGAAACCTTTTCGAGTCATTTCACCTGCAACAAGCGTTTCAATTTCCATTTAGAAGGATCATGAGTCTCTTAACTATCATTTGCAATACTCCTAACACCTCAAAATTGGGAACTATACCTAATCTTTTATCTTGTTGCATAAGTGGAATAAGCATTGACTTGTAACTTCTGTCGGACATACTGGATACAAATTGAGCTTCACTAGCCATTGCAACATTGAAACCAAAAAGATCAATCAACCTGCATGTAGGAGATCAAATAAATCCTCTCATTGTTAGTTATGCAAAAAATTCTACATTGAAAAAATTGATAAGGAAAAGCAGCTACAATATAAGTTGTATACGTATACTCTTGGTGGTCCTGAAAACGGACAGTACATCGTACATCATGTTTGAGCATATATGTCTTTGGACTGGTTTAGCCAAAAAATCATTGTAACATAGGTACATTTATCTAACCAATGAAGTTCGTAGACACTTTACCTGAAAGGGCCCATAGCTATTCCAAATTTAGTGAAGGCTCTATCTATGCAGTATATATCTGCTCCATGTTCAACAAGCAAAAGAGCAGCTTGGGTGCAAGGAACGAACATCCTATTGACAGCAAAACCAGTGCAGTTCCTTACTACTACGGACGTTTTCTTCATCTTCTTTCCAACATCAAGCAAGTCTACAATTACTTGTGGAGATGTCTTTTGGGTGCGAACAATTTCTAAAAGTGGCATCACATGGGCAGGACTGCACCGAATTACAAGAATAAAAAACAGAACAAATGAGGAAAATACAAAATTCCAACAGTCATCACCTGAAAAAATGAGTCCCAATAATACGATCCGGAGATTTGCTCCTCTGCCCAATCAAATTCAAGTCAATTGTAGAGGTATTACTAGCAAATATACAATGTGGAGGGCAGTACTTCTCTAGATCCGTAAAGATTTGCTTCTTTAAAGATAAGTCCTCTGTGACAGCCTATTACAAATTAATAGGAAGGCATTATAAGATAATCAATCAGTGGGCCAAATAGAGTATCTATATAAGAATATAGATGATACCTCAATGACAATGTCAACATCTCTGAAGCTCTCATAATCAAGAGTACCAATGAGCAAGGAGAGAGCTTTTTCAAACTTCTCTTGAATCAATTTTCCTTTATTGACTCGACTTTGCAAATTTTCTAAGTTATTAATGCATTAGTCATATTGTTAAGTTGTAAGTTAAAGTAATAACAGCAAAACAGGGACCTTACCTTTAATTCTCTCAATCCCAGCCTCTAGGACTTTGTCATTAACTTCTCTCAGGATCACAGAATAGTTGCTAAGGAGCAAAGCAGTTGCAATGCCAGAACCCATTAATCCACCACCAACAATAGCCACCTTTTTAACTTGACGTGGCACTAACCCCAAATCAGTCACCCCTGGGACCTGATTGTGTTAAAACAAAATAAAAATCAACATCTTTATCACTTTTCTGCAAAATCATATAAAATTTATGCATAAAATAATTTAACACACCCGCCTGGTTCCACGTTGGGCAAAGAAAATGTGGACAAAGGCCTTGCAAGCGGCTGAATGTATAAGGACTTCGAATGTTTCATACTCCTGAAACATAAGAGCATATGATCATTACATTTGTGAGAATGAATTTATTTCATAGGAAGAAAAAGTAATGAAAAAGATCGAAAATTAAACCTTTATAAGTCCGGCACGTGGGTCGGACATTATACCCTCTTCAACAACATCAATGTATGCTAACGGATGATAGAGAGTTGGGGCTATTCTGATTGCTTGAGCTCTAGCAAGCTTTAATATTTCCCTTGCCTCACCAAGAGACTCCATCTTGTCAGTTCTGTAAAGACTGGCAATATTCCAAGGTCTTTTGTGCTCCCAAACATCAACTGCCCATTTACGAGCAGTATCCAATAATTGGTTCGATGAAACTACAGCATCAACAAGGCCAAGGTCAAGAGCTTCCTCCCCTTTAACAGGTTTTGCTGTCTACATAGGCAATATGAACAACAAAAGGGTGTAAGAGACTAAATATTTTTATGATGTGACCAATGCCTACACTGAAATATAAAGGTGGCTTGCATCTTACTAGCATCATTTCTAGGGACTTAGTAAGTCCCACGAGGCGTGGAAGCCTCTGAGTACCTGCAATATAACATTACAAGTTCAATTACCACAAAATCAGATTAATCAAAACGAGAGTTTTAACTTTTTTTACACAGTACATGCTCGTTCATTATTAACTTATTATTAATATATGCAGTAGCTTGTCCTTATACATATGAACAACCTGCAACTCCATTATCAGATAAGTGCCAATCCGAACACAATCAGAAAATGGAAGAGAAGAAACTAGATTTTTATGCTTCAGCAGATTGCCCTTTACTAGGCAATTGAAACCTGGAATTCAATCAAATCAAATGTGATATTCATAGCATATATAAATGCCATTGTTTCAGGATTTAAAATGGTCCATTAATTTATATTTTGGACTAGCGCTGGACATTTACATTCCATAGTACATATATTCTTTCACATAATTCAAATATAACATAAAATTAATAATGGAGTATTTGTTAGTACAACAGAAGTTTAAGTGAAACAAGTGGAGTTTATATTATTTTGGCATTTATTTTACTTAGAAGTGATGATAGATTAAGAAATCGAGTAGTAAACAAAAAGCTTGCATACCTCCAAATCCAGGAATTATACCAAGGTGCAGTTCTGGCAATCCAAGTTTTGCATTTGGAGTGGAAATCCGTACATGACAACACTAACGGTTCAAGCAACATAAATAATTACCAAAATGGATTCATGTCAACAGCAGAAAAATTTAATACCTACCATTGCAATTTCAAGTCCTCCACCCAAAGCATGACCATCGATCGCTGCTACTATAGGTTTTTTTGAAACTAACATCAATGAAAAGTAAGATCACTTAGCATAGAAGGAGCTTAAAATTGAAATAAAAATAGCCTACAAGTAGCGTGTATGTTTAATCCCCCCTAAACAACATGCAGAAGGTTGGATCAGTCAATGTTCAGGGTTCGATATCCTCAAACTGCTTCTAGATCAAGTTTCAAAGTAAGGGCATACCTTCCACGGTATCAGTGAGTATATCCAGCGATATGTAACCAGGTTTTGGTTGTGCCACTGTACATGATAATTTGCGACACAACATAAAAATATGCAGCCACTAGCACTAGTATACAAAATCTAAATGTTAAAATGTTTACCTTTTCCTTGTTGTAGGTCAGCAAACGAAGAGATATTAAAACCACCAGAGAATTTGCCATGACAACCTGTCAAGAATAAATCATATGTATATGTTGAAATTTGATATATTATTATTATTATTATTATTATTATTATTATTATTATTATTAATTTTGCCCCTATAGTATAAAACTTCTAATAAATTTGATATTAAAATAATATATAATACTAATATTAGAAGTATGAAGATGTTAAGTCAAAAATTAAAAGTTAATAGAAAATTATTAGATATTCTTATTCTTTTAAAAACTAAATTAATAAATTAATTACTCTATATCATATTAGTGTAAAAAAAATGCATTTCAAATATAAAAAGAAAAAAATATTAGAAAAATTAGAAATGAATCATAACAATAAAGCTTTAACTCAATTCAATGAATTTGTTAGTGGACCAATTAATGACATAAACTATAGAGGAGGGGAAGACTATCAACTATAGAATTTGCAAAAGCTATCAACCTTTTAAACTGAAAATTCATAACAAATCAAATGGAAAAACAAAATTTAACCATGGGTCACTACTTCTTTGTTTCTTTCATCTCCCCCCTAATTAATATGAGTAGTAATTTTCATAAATAATTTAATTCTTTATTCCTTTTATCTTTAACATTAATAATAATATTAGTGCACAATCTTTTTATATTCCTTGATGGACCTATAAAAATAGACAATTTGTATTATTTCTTAATCACGTCAACATGTCTCCCCATCACACCCCAAAAAAATTTATTGATGGACATTTTTTTCCAGATAGTATTAAATTTCATAAGAGTGGATAGTGATCACCGTTAAATAAAGGAAAATATTGGCAAACCTTCTTTGACGGTTTTATTTTTATGTTTTCATGTTTAAATTTTCTAATATAATAGAGTGTTACATTTTTCTTGAAGTATTAAAATATCTCATGGATGATTATGTTATGTTTCATAACAATCATGGACACAATTCAACTAATAATTTTGTTGTTTCTAACTTCTTATTTTAACAAATTGAAAGAGGAATGGTTTATTTATGGATGAAGTAATCAAAATGACATGTGATTATGATACACAAAGCGGATATGGTCTAAAATTATTTAATCCTTTCATTTTCATTCCAAATATTAATTTATATTTTTTGCAGAAATGAATAGTGATGGTGAATCTAAAGTTTGATTTTGCAGAATGGCTAGATCGTTATGTCTATGAATTAGCTCATTAATTAAAGAAAATCCCAACTTACATAATTGTATTATCAATAAATTATCTCAATAGCCAATTAATTTTGACAAAAAAATAGTTTGTATCAATAAATTTTGAAATACTCTACTTTAGATAAAAATTCTATTCATTATAATTAAAGTTCAATCTATTTACCTCTTGTGAAATAAAAATCTATTATGCAAATATAAAATCAAGTATGAGTACTTTATTCTTTTTGTGTAACTTTGTCTCAGTATCTTGAAACAATATATTTTTATTTATGTAATTTTTTATTATGAAGAAATATACATAATTTACAAAATACTATTCTCATTCGGCAATCATGTCTTGATATGTATGCACAATAATAATCGCTAGTTAAATTATGTTTTGTGACATATTCAAAAACGAATATTAATCAAGTTAAATAATTGATATATTAAAAATTTTATATACTTGAAGTTGTTTAAATATTTTTTTTATGATTGCCGAATGAGAATAGTATTTTGTAAATTATGTACATTTCTTCATAATAAAAAATTACATAAATAAGAATATATTATTTCAAGATACTGAGACAAAGTTACACAAAAAGAATAAAGTACTCATACTTGATTTTATATTTGCATAATAGATTTTTATTTCATAAGAGGTAAATAGATTGAACTTTAATTATAATGAATAGAATTTTTACCTTCTAATGATAATAAAATCGGTTGAATGAATTCACATTCCTTGTTTTGAGCTTGTATATTTTCTCTTCAATTTCTATATAAGTTATCATATACTAATAATAATTTTTTTGAAAATATTTATATTAATTCGCACTGAATAACGAAGGGGTTCGAAAATTGGTTATTAATAAAAATGAATATTGTGATTCCAGCAAATTTAATTACCTGTTATAACAATTGCCTTCACCTCATCTCTTCTAACGGCTTCCTCAAATGCCTCTTTCAAGCTGTACAAAACTAATACAAGAAACTACACTTACATTGAAAATCAAAGAGTCGAGAAAGACGAAGCTTTAACAAAACCAAAATAAAATATGTACCATCAAATTTAATTTGCTACTGCAAGAACTTATACTAAACGAAGCCCCCGACATTTTTTTTTTTTGCCAAACCTAAAACAAAATTATTTATGTACTTAATATAAGCCCTTCTTTCTCCATACTATTTAGTTTCAAGATTTTTTGATAATATTTGAAGATCATTTAAGATAAGTGTTTCTTAATCAAACTTGTCCATTGTTTCAAGATATATGAAGTTTGAAATTTAAAAAACAGTTTTAGTAGTTTATATCCAAGCACAGCTTTAACTTATGCAGATTCTTTTTAATTCAACTTCAAATACCGCTTCTTTTATTTTTATATATAACATGTCCAAAAGCCTACGAGCCATGACGACAAAGTTCATATTTTTGAAGAGTAAAATCATCCCACATTATAGAGAAACAGGAAAAATAATCTTTACAAACAACAACATTACCCAATGCCTCAAAGGCTTTCGCCTATTGCAGGGTAAGGGAAGGTTGGATGTACGTAGACTGACCCCTATGTTTACAAATATAGCGCGACTGTTTCCAAAAAATATGTAAGATTTTTGGAAATCTTCATAAATCTCGAAAGGATGGATTGGTGTTAATTAACATACCATCTAATGAAAGAGAATTGACAGGAGGGTTAATAATGGTGATGACAGCAACTCCATCAACTCCAACCTGAATGGTTGCTCTACCCTTCGACTTCATTTTGTTAGCAACAGATGGGAGTGTTAAGAGTGCTTTAACAAAAAGTTGCTTATTGCATGCACTATCAGTAGTCGAGAGAAAAGATGTTCTCTTATATAATAGGAGGGAGTTAGGGCCGCAATAAGGCACCTCTCCGTATGCTTGAGCACTGTTTTCTTTTATACATTATACGGGTTCATAAAAATATTTTATTGACTCTTTAATTTAATTTTTTCAAAGCATCTATTTGCTTCTCAATTAAGATTTTGTAATATTGTCGCTGATAAATAATTTTACCAGTTGCTTCAATTATGATTTCACTAAATCACTCCGATCAGTTATTTTGAATTAAGTAAATATTGAAATTAGGATAAAATAAATTTCTCTTTAAGCTAGACAAATAAAATTAAGTAACTATTTTAATATCTTTTGGTGATTATATTTGCATCAAAAAGGAAGTACTACGAATATATATATAAAACTTGAAAATCACTTAATCATTAAATTTAAAATTTAATCAATATTAATAATATATTTATTAGATATTAATTTTATAGTTAACGAGAAAATTTAATAGCTTTTAATTAGGAGTATTAAAAAATAAATTTATGAATAACTATTGAAAAAATAAATATATTCAAAACTAGTTTAAAAATAAGTGATAGATAAAATAAATATTTTAAAGTTAGATTATTATTAAATATAAAAATACTTCCTACGTTTAGAAAAGAATGATCTACTTTGATTTGATATGGAGTTTAAGAGAACAAAGAAGACTTTTCAATTTTGTCGTCCTAAGTTAAAGTTGTGTGAAATGTACCCAAATGCCTTGTAATCTTGTATTTTTAAACATGTCACGTGAAAAGTTAAAATTAAAATTTTGTCAAAAAAAAATGAGTCATTCTTTTTAAATATATACCAAAAAGAAAAAATAGATCATTTACGGAGGGGAGAAAGTATCATTTCCTGTGACTAACTAAAAAGTAAAGAAAGGTGGTCTTATGCCTTAAAGCTCCCACTATATACAAAGTTTGAGAAAAAATCCGACCATGAGAAAGGATTTGATCATAAGAACCTTTTATATACATTCTTATTTTATATTTCTACTATAGACTATATCTAAAGTTTAAACTTGCAATCTCCTATACAATAACTATTTTTACTACTGACTTACTAAAAATGGAACACAGAGAGTAACAAACATTCAACTATAAGGAGAATCACATGCAATTCATGATAAAATTTATTTGTTGTGTTTGTTATGACATTCTCAACCTTAGTTGCTCAATTTCCTATCACTTTCTGTATTCAATAAAAACTCTACCTTACTAATGCGGGAATTGGGGATCATTTGGTTCGCATGCTAGTCACAAGAGGATTTTGGTAATGAATAATGAGGAATTGTTATTCAGTGAATAATCAATACTATATTAAAAAGCAGAAAGATTCTTAGAATTATTGATTGAATTTTGGTTCTTAATTAAATTTTTTTTTTAGATAAAATTATTTTTTTAATTATTATATTATTATTTTAATCATATTAAATATAATAAAATAATAAATGGAGAAGATTTTCTTATTATTATTATTAAATTATTACACAAGAATCGTTTTTCAACTAAAATAAAGTTTATCCCCAAAAAATAATTAAAAAAATAACTTTTAAACAATAATAATAACAATTTTTAAAAAAAGATCCAAAAAAGAAAAGGTTTAAAGAGCGTAAAAAAGAGATAAATCCTTCTAAAAAATAGACTTGATTCAAAAAGAAAATAATTAAAAAAAACTTTTAAAATAATAATAAAAACAGTTTCTTTTATTTTTAAATAAAACAAAAACAAATAAAAAGTTTTTTTTAAAAAAAAAAGTATAAAAATTTGTCTAGAAAACAAGCAAAAACAAATCCCAAAAAGCATGAAAGAATAATCAAAATTTTCTACTAATAATTTAATCACTTCCTCGTTTAAAAAAAAATAACTTACTTTTCTTTTTTGTATATTTTAAAATGAATGATCTATTTTCTTTTTAAGCAAAAAATTAAGTTCAACTTTTCATATGACATGTTTCACGCCATAAGATTAAAAAAATACTAACACAATTTTAATTTAAAACTACAAGATTAATTTTTTTTATTTTCTTAAACTCTGTGCTAAATCAAACTAGATCATTCTTTTTAAAACGGAAGAAATGATATTTAGGATTGAAACAAACTAACACAAAAAATATAAAGTTTTGCAATTTAATACTAATTCTAATTAGACAATAACACTAAACACATAATTTTTATATAAGGAGAAATTTTAGATTCACATCAAAACAACACACTTACACATTGCGGAATTTAGAAGTAATAATATTTTTTCTCTCTTTCATAGTATTATATTATCCTATAATTTTTCTCTCTATGCATGTTGATCAATAATTTATCTAAATTTTTATTGGTATATATATGCTTGGAAGGAACATATGCATTTGTTTTAAATTGAAGGAACTTTCAGAATATGACTCTATAATTCCTACCCAAAAGAAACTATAAATTAATATTTAGAGTAAATACTTTATTATTTGATTATATTGTAATAGAAAATATGAATATATTAATTATAATTCATAATTGGTGTTTTCAATATCAACCATTAAATCTATAAGTTGGTTAGCTTCTTAGAAACAAAGTTTGTTAGTATTATCTTAGTGATTATTCTTAGCCTTATGATGGATGTTAAGTTATTTAACCTAAAAGAATTACTATTGAATTTATATGTGTTCAAGGCTACAAAAGTTTAGTATTTCGATGGAAGCAAATAATCAACTAATCAAAAAATAAAAACTAATAACAAAATAAATATATTAATTAAGTAAATGATATCAACATTGAGGATTTCACTTGCAGAATGAGTTTTATAACGGCTAATGTTGGTGGTTGTCTTATTTTATGGGCATACTCAACGTCGATCCAATTTCATTCATATGAAGCCAATCTTATCATTTGCCTATACAAATAATGTAATTACTTTGACTATTTTTTATGTGTCCTTGCTTAATTTACTCTATCTTACTTAATTTTATGTGTCATGTTTAACTGAATTACATATTTTAATTATTTTTATCCTATATAATTTTTTTAAGTTGTTGAGTAATTTCATTATTCGTAAAAAATGAATCGAGAAAAATGGGTATTAAAATAATAATAATAATTATTAATAATATTAAAACAGAGAAGAAAAAGGAGCAGGCATTTTCAATTTCCCGCGCAAAACGCAGCAGTAAAGCTTCATTTTCTTCGAATTCCACCAACTTCCGACGCACATATGCCATCACCATGACCTCCACCGCAACCCAAAACCCCTCCGCCGTACGCGACCATCAACAACCGCCGCCGCCGCCACTATTGTCTGACATCGACATAGTTCAATTAGCTCAACTATATCACCCTGAATCCTCCACTCCTCTACCCGCTTTTCTTCTCTCCGAGGACTCTCACCAGACCCTTGTATCCTATCTCCACTCACGGGCCTCTTCTCCGAACCCCTCACTCGCCGTCTCCGAATACCTCTCAGCTCTTCTCTCCCTTACCCAACTCCACTCTTCACTTTCCCCTCTCATCCCTCTTCTTCTTTCTTCCTACATTTCCCTTTTCACATCCCATAAAATCCCCCACGACAAATACTCTCTCTCCATTTTCCAACTCTTCGTGACCCATATTCAAACTGTCCACGTTCAAGAATTGCCGGCAATAGTTGATTCGATTATATCTTATTTAACTCGGATTATTGATTCTGAGGATACCCATATTTTAGCTATATTTGCTAAATGTATTGAACTCATCAGATTTTCAAATGAGATCTGTAAGCCTTTGGAATATGTTGATAAGGCGTTTGATAAAATGCTGAACTGTGATTGGAGTAAGGTTTTGTTGTTAAAATTGGTAGAAATTATTAAGGATTTGAATTTTATTGGGAAGGGGAAAAGGAAGGAATTCTTGGAGAGTGTATTTAGTGGAATGAGGAATGTGGACTTGCAGGATTTGCCTGGCTTGGTGTATCAATTGTTGGTATTGGGATCAAAAGGTTTTGGTAAGAAGGAAGTAATAGAAGGGATTGTGATGTATTTTGGTGGGCTGAAGGGGGGTTCAATAATGAGGCAAGTTGAAGGGACTGTGTTACTTCATGTGAATTTTGCTGTGAAGCAAAATCCTTCTCTGGGACAAGTGGTGTTAGGGCTAGTGAGGTCTGATTATCGGGTGTTTAATCATTTTACTGTTGCTATATTGTTGTCAGTTGCTAGAGTGAAGAGGCTCACTGAGAGCTCTATTGGGGTTTTGAAAACATCACTTTTTGCAGCTTATAAAGACTTGAAGTTTGCCAGGTACATTTTGCTGGGTCTCTCTTGGTCATTACTCCTATCCATCCATTATCTTTGTTGGAGTAGCACTGATGACTAAATAGACCTAAAACTGTTTTTTTTTTCATCTAATATAATTTTCTTACCGTGTAATCAGCTCTGTCTTCTACAGTAAGTTTTTCAAACAGTCTTCTAAATTATTTGTAATAAGAATTCGCGATTTATTCTAAATATGTTTTAGTGTGTTTGACAAAAGTTATGGACTCAGTATCCATTGACACCATAAAAGATATAGTTTTACCTTGTATTTCATAGGTTGTCATTATTTTTGATGAGGTATTATTTGTTTGTACAAGTTTAAGCCTGATTCAGCTCCACCCCTTGGAGTTTATGAGAACCCATTCCATCAAAGTGCAAGCTGCCCCTGAACTTTAAGATTTTTTCCATAGTCATCAATATTGTATTAGCTGAAGGAATGGTACCCTAAGGCCATCATTAATTTTCTAAACTGTTGTGCTTGACACTACTGCCACGTTCCATTATAATGTTATTGCATTTCAGGAGCTGTAAATGGCTATCCTATGACTTGAAGAAACACTGTTTGCATACTTACAAAGACATGGTGAATGCTGTGCTAAGAGCTGTAAGTTCCTTTTGCCTTTTTACCTCATGCATGTAATTACATAATTATTCCTCTACATGCCTTTGTGATTTGTAAGAGGAGAATGCTCTTAGGTTCTTCCTTTATGTGTTAAGCATTCATCCATAACTCCATGTCTTCCTGATCAGAATAAAATATGAGAACCAAGACTGCATGATTTTTTTTCATATCAAAGAAGATGATAAGAACATAAAATATGTCATATTGTCAACTTTATAAACTTGGAAACATTCTCTTTAAAAGTTGATCAATATCTATTTGCTGGAGTTGATAGCTGCAAATAGACTGTTCTATAGAGGATTAACTGGTGTTT
>JAOTQJ010000001.1:15261262-15283559 GCA_025642045.1 Solanum sejunctum | reverse complement strand
ATTTCTCCGGTCCGGCAAGGGTTCGTCGGCGCTCAGTCAGTGGAAGGCTTTCCGGCAAGAGCGTCGCGAACCCTTGCCGGAAAACGCGACCTGTCGGAGGGAAGGAAAGGGACGTTGGAGAGGAGAATGAATGGGCACCTTTGTTTTTCTTTTGTCTCTTTGACAAGGGCATTTCGTCCTCAAAGTCACTATCATGTAATAAATTGCTTTCATCCATAGGCTCCTTGCTCTTGCTCTTCCGAAGATCCTACTCTTGACTAACAACTAAATCGTCATCATTTTTTGTTGGTGAGGGAGTGTATATATTTAACTCAAAAGATAGTCTAAAACAACAAAAGGATTACTATCTTTTTTTTTTGAAATCTTGAACTTTTTCGAGTAGGTGTAATTTCCATATTTGTTGTTCCCTTTTTTCTTATGGAAGAAACCACATAAATATGAGAAATTTTTGAAAATAAATATTAGGGATTTGAAATCATTCAAACAACCGAAAAATTTTATTTAAATGTAATAAAAATGTTACACTAACCAAAAAATTTTTGAGGAATTGTAGCCGAGAATTATGAGCAAAACGATTTTCTTCAATAAAGATTTTTCTTCTAGAATAGGAAGGGTTTGGGAAAAAGGTTGACGGATGGGAGGAATTTGGGATAAAATAATGTGTAATGTTAAAAATTGACTTTTTCAAATGCTTTTTCTTAAACAAAATTGGCGTTTTTATAAATTTTTCATTAATAAAAGAAAATAACATATATATATAAAAAAGTAAAAAGTTTTTTTAAAAAAAAGCAGCCCATTTTTCATTTACATAAAATATAACTCCAAACCAGCAAAACTATACAATATAGCTTGTCAAAAATTATAGAAAATATAGACACTATATAATGTATATTACTCATATACAAACTACACACTAAATATACATTATAATACATAAATATACATTGCCTATAAATGCCTATACAACAGGGGCTATATTTTTTGATAAATATTTTACTTTTGTGTATATATATAAAATTTTCCCTTTAAATATTTCAATTCAACTCCCATAAACTCATAATTAAAATAATACCATTAAAAAAAATAAAAATTCCTTTTTATTCATTTTCCCTTTCCCTTTCGAACTATGGCTTTGCTCATTTCCCTAACCTTCTGTTTACTTAAACTTGCAGAGTAAACAACGCTCAGATGTGTGGTTAAGCTCAGGCAAAAGGAGAGTCCAGCAATGCCATGGCTGCCAAAACCACCAGAAAATCTGGTGGGCATGCCCCGCCAAGATACAGGTCAGATCACCTCAAATGCTCAGTTAATCAGCTCAGAAGGGAAAAAAGGGGCAAAAATCATCATCGCCTATATTTATAACTATATTTTATAATATCGAATATTTCTAGCTGTATCCATACTCATATTTATACCCCGAATCTTAAAATTTAGATTTTGTCAAATCGGACTCTTGGATTCGCTTCCATCTCGGACACCCACACTCGAATCCTAGCAACTTAGCATGAGAGAAATGGAGTAAAGGTGAAAACGACAAAATCAATGGTATTAGGCTACGAGCTAAATTTATGCCGTAGTAAACCTTTACATCTTCAGAAAACTATATCGCCTATGTAATTGATTTCTCCAAGAGAAGTATAGTTTTCTTTCCCTTCCTAAGTGTGTTCTCCAAAAGATGAATTTTTTTTTTTGGTATAATTTCAAAAATACATAGTAAACTAAGTAATATACAATAAATATGGTTATGTTTTATTTATATAAAAAATAGCCAAAAATCATAGGAAATACATAGTGATTATACAATATAACTTGTCAAAAAGTCATAGAAACTATACACTAATTATACAATATAGATTACTTATACATGAATTATAAATTAAATATACATTATCATATACTCAAACACTAAATATAACTTAACTATACGTGAAATATACATTGATGAATGTCTTGGCCTAATGGTCATTTACTGTAATTATCCTTATTTTTTTCTCCTTAAATATCTTTAAAATACTAGAATAATATTTGATAATCCAAAGTTGAAGTTCATAGAGCTTTTGCATCTGCTCTTAGAGCTTATGCCCCACAAATGCAGAGATAAAATGCCTCCTTTTCTGTCTTCATATTTTAAGAAGGGAGGGAGAGAGGGTGCATTGAATTTGAGGCATGTTGTGGTGGTTAGTCTGATAACTATAAAATAGAAACTAGAAGCTCATGCAAATGTTCATGTCATAGCTACTAAAAATAACATATATTGACATCTAGAGAGTGCCTACCAAAAGCCGCTTGCATTCACACATCTGGGCTATAGACACACTTCTGTTGGCCTATACTCACGTTATTATTCCATCAACAATCCTGTTAGATATGAACTGTTGCTTTAACGTCAAAAGTCCAAGATACATGTTGCATATTCTATGACTCGAAATACTGAGAGAATGTAACCTTCTTTGTTTTCATCTTGTCTGTGCCATCTCCTTCCTTTTCCTTTCCATCCATTGCGTCCTTAGATTTCCGTCCTCTTCAGAAGCTAACTCCTTTAAGAAATCCATTACCCTCCTCAAAGTTTATCTGTTGATCTTCATATTGGTGTTCATTAATTCTTCCCACTAGTTCTTTTGCCTTCAAGGATGCTCCTTCCCAATCGGTACTATAAGTGACTATTAACATTGAGATTACACAAGCCACTTGAGCTGCTAGAAGTCCATAACAAAGACCCAAAAATCCTAGCTTCCAAACAAAGGCCAAAAGTATGGCCACTGGTGTTCCCATCAAATAGAATGAGTAAAAGTTAATACCTGCACCAACACCTGGCCTAGCACTTCCCCGAAGAACCCCACAACATGTTGTTTGTGGACAATTGGCTAGTTCACAAAGTCCAATAATGGGAAGAACGGTTGCTGTTAGCTCCAGAACTTCTCTATCTTTTGTAAAGACTCTTCCCCATGCTTCTCTCCCTATGGTGGTCAGTATGAATCCAAATGTTGAACTCAAAAAAGCCAGTCCTATGGCTATCCCTGTCGCCAAACGGGCTTTAGCTGGCCGACCCGCTCCAAGTTCGTTCCCTACCCTGCTTGAGACTGAAGCACTTAGGGCCGAAGGCAATGTGTACATGAGAGATGTGGTTTGTATTACGATAGCAGATGCAGCAAGTGGAACTTCAGGTCTTTCAAGGTAGCCGGCTAGAACTGTCATGAATTCATACCACCACCACTCTAAGCAAACTGCTAAACAACTAGGTATAGCAAGTTGAAGAAGCATTACCCATTGCTCTCCCATAGAAATGGAAGGAAGAAATTTTAGATTTTCTGCTAGGGGTTTTGACAGAGATCCGTTTTGGTCACAAGTAAAGAATATATAGCCTAAAAGGAAGAATAAGGTGACAAAGTTGAAGACAAAGGTTGAAATTGCAATTCCTTGGATCCCGAGACAGAGAGTAAAAGTCAGGTAAACTGTGATAGGTAAATGCAGCATTGTTGCTAGTGAAGTACACCATAATACAGGCCATGTTGTACCTTTGCACCGTAAGTAGATGCGCAAAGGGTGAAGAAAGCTGTTAGCAATAAGATCTGGGACAGCAAATCTGCAAAATACACTTGCTACATGTATTATTTGTGAGTCTTGGCGTAGCTTTAGCATGAGAGACTCAAAATTAAGCCATAAAAAGGCAATAGGTATAGATGCAGTTAATAGCATAAAGATTGTCCTTTGGAGGGCAAGATACACCAAAGTTAAGTTTCTTGATCCAAAAGCTTGGCTAGAAAGTGGTTCCATCCCCAAGGCTAGGCCAGACAACACAGAATAACCAGTAATATTGGTGAAGCCAATGGCCAGTGCACCCCCTGCCAGCTCCAAGCTTCCTAGCCTTCCCATGCACACAACTAAAATCATGTTTTTCAAATAGGTTGCCAAGCCCATAGCAAGTATAGGAAAACCTCTGTCCATTATTTTCTTCAATTCCTCCTTGACCTAGAAATTATGGAGGGAAAATTGTGCTTGTCAGGGTGATTCATACACATATATCCTGTGATTTCAAATGTTTTAAAAGGACTCTGTAGTTTATACCTCTGGTAATGTCGGGTGCTTTTTGGTCTGTTCTGCTGCCATCTTCTTTAAGCTTCTTCCTCTTTCCTCTTGTTTGCTTGTTTTGGAGTGTTATAGATAGAGCTTAACTGTGTATAAATCCTCTTTCTGCATGCACTTCTGTATCCATGCACTGATAGTACTCACTCACGTGCATTTATGAAAGATACAGAGAGAGGGAGCAATATATATATACATATATATATAGAGAGAGAGAGAGAAGGGGGGGGGGGGAGAGAGAGGGAGGAGATACTGAGAGACACTAACTAGAGTGTCCAGGAACAAGGACATTTATAGGGGCTGGAGGTGGTGGTAGATTTCTGAGTTACTGGTTGTTTAAAGTTTAGAATGGGAGTTGAGCTATGTAATGAAGCATGGTGAATATTATTTACATGAGTAATAAGGTGGGCTCTCCTGGTCCAACTGTTGTGGCTACAGTTTGTCCTTTTCCCAAGTATGTAAGAACATATCCACTTCACAGCAAATGTAATAACAATATAACAAATCCACTTCTCCTAGACCATGTCGGATCCTCCAAAAGTAGTGAATTTTTTGGAGGATCGGACATAGATGTATTAACATTTTTGGAGAGTCCAAGCAACCTAGGTTACTGATATATTCTGGTCTGAAAATGTTTTAGTATTGAACTGTAAATATGGTTCACGTATGTTTTGTTAATTGCAGGTTCTTTCTTGTTATCCTTTTACCTTTGTGTTTTATGTATTACTAATTTTGCATTGTATGTTGAACTACTCAAGGGGCTCAAACTGTACCTTGGGTTGGGGCCTTTCGTCATATGCATTCAAGGTCTATATTTTCATTATTACTTTGGGAGGAAGCCACTACGGAAACATATAAATTGACGTCTCTAAACCACTTAGGATCAATCTGAGTCAAATCATGGGAATTTTCTATTTGTAATGCATAGAAATAATTACTTTTCTATTTGTATAGGATGTCTTATTTAAAGCAAATCCTGAAGCGGGGTCTAATTATAGTATTCTAATTTTCTTCTTGTGAGTTGCTACCTTTAGTACATTGGAGTACAAAGTGGCCTAACTATTATTGTTCCTTTTGATAATTAAAATTAGGTAATGCCTTTTTCTCATGCTAATGATGGAATCTAAAACTATGTTAGTGGTGGTGGTCCCATGATTGAGCCCTTCTCACATGCTAGTTGGTGTTTTTAGGTTAAGCAAGAACCTTCCAGCGATGTTTACATATATGGTTATTCTGGTGTATCCAAAAAATCACAAGGCCAAACAGTATTTTAAATTGTAGCACACCCTTTGTCCTGAAAAGTTGTTAAAACTTTGTACATGCTTTCAGTATAACGAATTGTTAAAACCTACCTCCCCTTTGGTCAATTAGTTATTTTTGGACTCTTGTTTTGTAAGGTTGTTTTCCTCTTACTCTTTGGTGTCGTTAGTAGGGGGTGCATGTGCATACTTGCTTTTGTTATTGTACCTGTCTTATGCCTTCAATCTGCTACAACTTTGCCCAGTGCAAAGGTTACATGAGTGACATTTCATCTCTATCGTCTCATCAATTAGTAAGGGATGCACATTTGAATTGAGGAAAAAGAACAATTTACAACATTTTTATCTTTCAGGTTACAAAGCTCACCATTTCCTTTTCACTGAGGTTATTCTACTCAGATCATATTCTAGAAGAAACCTCCTCTGTGTCCATGTCTGTGTGGTGATATTGACTAAAAGTAATTAGGTCATTTGAATTGAAGGTAATGTTAAGTAATTAAGTCATTTTAATTGAAGGTACTGTTGTCACATTGTGATGAAACCATCCATGTGCAATTTAGTTACACCTCTGCCAAATGACTACTTATCAATATTGAATCATTGCACTTTTGTTAATAGTGTCATCAAATTGCATTTCAGGCACCTAAGGATGGCAATGGGGTGGGGTGGGGGTCTTCTTTTATTTATTTTTATTATTTTCCTCTTGTATTTCCTCATTATTTTAATGTAATGCTTCCCTGTTAATAATTAGTAAATACTGTTGCGTGTTATTTTCTGTTAATGCCCTAATTTTTCTACCTTCTTACTTTGATATTTTCCCTTTATTAGGCTAATAGTTGTTGGTATGAATACTTTGAAAACTCAGTTTTTGAATTGTGTTTGATCATTTTCTATGAGTACATATATGTCAATAAATCTAAGTTGAGCTTTGCGTCATGCAGTTGAAGTTTCTAAATCTATTAGGTTGTAGCTAATTAGAATTTTTTGCTTTATTATATCTCATGCTTCAGTTCAATTTGCGAAAATTGTGTCATCAGTGAGGTGTTTGAACAATAACGATCATTAACAATTAAATTATGCAGGGTTGGGCAAGTTGAACTCTTTGCAGGTTTAACGGGTTTGCCACGCCCCACCCCCTTGTCTTATACAATGACTGATGAAGTTATGCTGCTAAAATGTTGCACATGTCCCTAAGTTTCAAGCATTGTACCATAGTAGTCAAGAAAATGACACTGCACGAACACGCAACTGGTATTTTCATTTGTCCGTGACGTGGAATAAGTTGGAGATGATGTTGAGCAGAAACCACCAAATGGGCCTATGTTGCTTGTGTCCGAAAGTTTAAGCAACTAACTCTTCTGTACAAAACGTTTTGACATTCGACCAATGCTTTTGTTCCTTGTCCCACAGCTGCTTATTCTTTTGACCAGCAAAAACACAACTTTTTTATTGTTATCTAATCATAATTATTAAACAATAACTTATAGTTTGTGAAGGAACTGGACATAATTAAAGTCAAAATTAACAGCCAAAAGAGATTTTGTGGATCTTAATGTCATAATCCTCCCCTAGGGCCCATTGAGCATGATTTTTTCTTACTAGATATAGCACTAATCTCCAACCGATTTAGTCTTATTAGGGTTTGAAGCCGCAAATATTTACAGCAAGCAGCATCTTATTTAGAATAGGAAAATCTGTTAAGTGGAAAGAATCTCCTATTACTAGATTGCCCACATCATTTGGTCTCTTCAGATTATGAAAGAAATATCGTTATCGTCAAGCTTAAGAAGATAAATAAATTGACCATTTCTTTCCCTGTACCAGATTCTTGCACATGAAAGGAATATCCGAACCTCTTGTAAAAATGGACTAGATTATTTTTACCTAATCAAAAGGTTTGACTTAAATCGTTGAAACTTTTACACTCAGTGTGCCAAAATTATTTCTTATTGTTAAGTGGCTATCTTGAAATTATAGACTACTTTTACGACATTTTAAATTTTAACTGTGAATTTCCCACTTGATGTTCCAATCAGATTTTGTCCTTGTTGTGATGTAAACCAATATTTCTAGTGCAGTATTAGTTGCTTTCCAATAATATATCAGGATTCGTAACACAGCGGCAACTAAGGCTTTACGCCAAAAAATATCAAGAATGTGGAATCTTTACAAATTACGAAACCCAAAAAGTTGGCAAAGGGGTATGTGGAGTTGCATTTATCTCTGGGGACCGAATTTGAAATGCTTCTCTTCGTTTGTGATGATACTTATCTTTAATCAATTGAGATAAGTTAGTCTAAATAAAATATATCACAAAATGTAGAACATAAAGTGACAGTAACGATATGTTTATTGCAATAATATAAGCACAAAGAAAGAATATCCACAATCTACAACCAACCTAAGACTGATGCATATGTAGAAGCTTCTACTACAACTGAACTTGAATGAAAAATATGCAAGTCTCAATGTCTTCAATTTTTGAGTAGAACAAAAATAGTAAATAAGTAGAAGTGTGAAGAGTTTGCTGAAATGAACAAGCTACTATCTTTTAGACTATCTCAAGTTCGGTCCAAAATGAGAAAAGAAGCATTAACTAGAATCGAGCTTAGGGTGAGTACCAAACAATGCGGTACTTAGCAAGAAGATCTAAACACAAGTAGAGAATAAGGAACACAAGTACTCCTTCCATTTTAATCGAACCTCCAAAACTACAACTTGCACTTAGGAAAACGAGCATACACAACACACATATACAATACTAGTATATAACATAACAATAGATAATTTTTAACAATGACAAGTACAAAATTGGCCACCATATCACACTTCATACATATATCCACATTAAAGCAACAAGTGAAATGAAATGAGATGTAATGTTGTGCAAATGATCCAATGCAATATCAAGTAATCATGATGCATGTTTGCTTTACTATATATATCTGCTAATATAATCAAATCAAAATCCATGGGCTATATATTTGTCTATGTACCTACCCCTAAGCTTGAGGCCCGATCCCTCAAATTAGTCACATCACATGCCACGAAGCGTGTGACCCGACCCCTCATAATCAAGTATCTCTTGTCGCAGAGCGTGTGACCCGATCTCTTATAATCAAACGTCTCTTGCTACGGACTATGTGGCCCGACTCCTATATTATCATCAAGGAATCAGACCTCCCATGGAGCGTGTGGTTTGACCCTAATATCTAGTCGAAATCAATTTCCTTCGGCTTTAATCACAATGTGGAACTGAATCAATTTTTTTCTCAATTCAAACCCTTGATTTGCACTTGAATAAGAAAAACTTTAGCCTCTTTTTTAGGGGAACTTTGAATGAAAAATTTTAATGTTTTTAGGGATTTATGCATTAATGGGGGGTTAATGAAGGGTAAAAGATAAAAAATAACCTTTCGAGGAAGTCAAATAATCATCAAAATTGAAAAATAAACTTTTGATGAGTTTCATCGGTCAAAACGACGGTCTAGTGGCCTCATCACTGAACTACTCGGCAATACACGGAATGGGGATACCTACTCGCCATTTTTACAGTATTTTGAGCTTTCTCAGGACGTTTCAGTGATCAAAATCGACGAATCGCTAAATTTTTTAGTTTCGATAGGCTTCAGTAAAATTGTTATAACTTCTTACTCTGAAATTCGATTAAGGCAAAATTAGATGCGGCGGAAAGCTAATTCAAAGATATTTAATTAGATATATTACGGGTCACCTAAATCAACATGTGTTGAGATATATGACCATTTGAAGTTGACTCTTCTACGAACTCATATCAAAACTTAGTTGATAGAAATATTTTGAACTTGGCTTGACCTTGGGTGTCCTTTATGACCTCAAACTGCATCTGACACACTTCAAATACTTAGGAAAGGATCTTAACATATATTCATAACTTTGAAGTTATTGGATCACCCAATTTCATATATTTTCATATCAAAGCTCATCCGGTAAAGAAGGTTTCACCTCAACTTTTTGTTGAATTATAACTTTTATTCATCTCAAATCTATTACCCCTCTATAGAATAGGTTTTAATACCTATGTTGAAGTTAAAATCACTCGGTATGATCTCATATGCAATAGAGGGAATTTTGGATCTTAGCTTAAAAGTTTTCAAGGTGTTAACAAAAATCCTTCCAAATATTCACTACCAAATACAGATATGATGAAATCTAAAAATGAAAAGATGAAAATATTTTATTCTTTCAGAGTTGATGAAAGCAAAAAGCAAAGTAAAAGTAAAATTATACTTATTTCTCTTTCCCAAAATCTATTTAATTCTTAAAAATTCTTCTAAAAAATGTCCTCTAAGACAATTAGACGAGATAAGTCAGCCTTGCTGGCCTCACTCCTTGAGAACTTATAATACATTCATTTGATATGATGTGGCCTAGAAAAGCCACTGATGAAAGTCAAAATTAACAGTTTGAGAACTTAGCATACAACTCTGTATCTTTGAGAGTTTGGAGAATAATTCTGAGACGATTGACATGCTCATTCTCATTTCTGGAGTAGATCAGTATATCGTTGATAACCACAATCATAAACATGTCTTAATATGATTAAATACCCAATTCATGAGATTTATAAAAGCTGTAGGTGCATTAGTCAAACCAAGCCATCTTTAGGATGTCACATCCTCTCACTTTCAACTGGTGATAACCAAATCTTAATAGTTATTTTAAATAGTGACCTTGTTCAATTGATAATAATCAATGCACATCCAAAGAGATCCATATTTCTTTTACATGAATAGGATTAAGTTCCCCAAGTGAGACACTGATGTGTTGCCAAACTATATCACATTTGATACTTAAAACTTATGATTTTATGTGTTCTCTATGCGATAGTTGTGGGTTTTATGTGTTTTTTATGTTTAGATTTGCAGGAATACAGATTGGTCATGATTTGGAGTAAAATTGCAGAAGATTGCTGGGTTTAATGATTTATGAGATCCTCTACAGATCGTAGTGTATTCTAAGAGTCGTAGAAGAAGTTTCGTGACAAATTCTAGTGAGATATGAATTTTGAAGATCAGCTCAATGAGACATGCATACGAATCATAGAGCATTCTATGAGTCGTATTGATAGGTTTCGTAAAGATTTATAGTGAGGGATAATTTGATGAAGTTGAAGTCTACGAACATGCAGTATGAGTCGTGAATCAGTTTATGGGTTGTAACATAGTGTCATAGAAGAGAAGACCAAGATCTCAGGAGTTGATTACGAGAGCTCGACTACGAGTCGTAGAAGACACTACGAGTCGTAGAGAGCATTCGTAGAGTTTGCTGATCAGTTTTTCTAATTTATTTAGGACATAGTTGTAATTACTATAAATAGTATTTTTAGATTATTTTTCAAGAGGGTAGGCATCATTATTCAGTATTTTTTAGGGTTTGTACTTGGAGAATTCAATACTGGAGAGAGAAGATAGTGAGAAAACACTTGTGAGTTAATTTGATCTTGAAACTTGTGATTCTCATTCTTCTTTGGATTGCTTGATCTTAATTCAATTGTGTAAGTGTTTAATTATGTTTTCTCAATTCATAATTTCTTCATCTACATATATCATGAGTAGTTAAATCCACAACTAGAGTTGTGGGAACCATGAAGAACTAACGAAGTAAACCCGAGTAATTTATAATTCTTAGAATGGGTATATGCATGTATTAATCAATTCTCTTCATTTTTCATGTTTTTTAATGATGGCAAACATTAGTATCCACTTAGTGTTATTGACTAGACCAAGGTAGTAATGAATAGGAAAAGAGATTAATTAACAAAATTCAATTGATGTGTTCTCATCTAATCAACCAAACTGGGCCAAGGGGAGGTTGTAATGGGACTTATAGGTAATAGTTAGTAATGCACACTATAGAGATGGGTCAAGTCGCATAGTGAAATTTGCCTCTCACCTTTGACCAAAGGGCTTTGTAAACTTAAATTATCATCCTCTATGCTATATACTAGACAAGAATTGGGTTATCTGGTGATACTAAGTTGGGGAATCATGGGGAATGCAATACTCTAGTTGCTCTCTATTATTGATTGTCTCTCGTGATAGTTAGTTTAGTTTACTTTCTTATTGATTATTGCAAACCCCCTCCCCCTGTGGAGAATTGAGTTGGTTAACTACTTGGATTGCTTATTGGTGAATTTGTCTTGAGTTTATGTATTCTCTGTAGGTTCGATCCTAATTTTAGTTAGCTTTTGTATCTTGACAATGACTGTTTATCCTCTAAAAAAAGAGGTGTAACTTGGGCAACATCAAGATTTTGGCGCCGTTACCGAGGAATACGGCTAGGCTTAGGTTGATTCATTAAGTAATTCGAGTGTTAATTTTTAGTTCTCCTTATTTTACTTTTGTTTTTCTTTTTATTTCTTTGCAGGGTGTGCGAGTAGCGTATGCCCAACACTTGGAGTCAAGACAATCCCTTAACTCCATTTGATCCAAAGATCCACTAACCTATAAGAAGAATGGCCCAAGAAAATGCCAACAATGTGGCCAATACAGCCTTGAACCGGATTATAATGATGATGATAAGAATGAGAACCCACTCCTTTGGAGGACATTCTACAACCTCGAGAGTTCAATGCCAATGCTTACAAGTGGAATAAGTACAGGTTAAACCCCATGTTTATGGATGTGACAGAAACTATTGTGTTGCCGCTACTACCGTTAGACACAAAGTTCATAGTCTCTAGTGGGTTACTTCAGATATTGTAGAACCATGGACTATTTGCAGGTTTACCATCAAAGGATCCACATAGTGACTTGCACAATGTGGTATTTATTTATAAAAGAGTGATGGGGACATAGAATCTGTCCATAGATGTTGTCGGATGTCGTGTCTTCCTATTGACTCTCACAGGAAATGCTCCATTATGATTATCTGAGCTCTCGCAGAGTTCAATCACTAGTTGGATAGGATTGCAGAGGGCCTTCTTAGTAAGGTACTTCGTCAAACCAAATAGGATCAGAGTGGTAAACCAGATCTACTATTTTAAGTAATTCCCTAGTGATTCAATCCTTGCTACATGGGATCGGTTAGATGCTTGAGGAGTACATCGAATTATGAGATTTCGGGGAATATCCTGGTAGAGAATTTCTACCGAGATTTAGATGCTAATAGTCAAGCATGTGCTTATACCTTCTCGGGAGGTTAGTTCATGGAACAACCATTCGTAGGAATTTTTGAGCAACTAAATGCGATAGCTAAGTTGAACCATATGTAGGAGCCCAGGAGTAGGCATCTAATAGATTATGCAAGCACCGTTGACATGAGTTCTCACCAAGTAAAAATAAATGCAGACCTCTTTATTGTGCTTGCTAAGAACAAAGCCAATCTAGAGATGCTAATGCAGCAGTTACAAGACCTAACAAAGCCAGGAGACATTCAAGAAAACTATCATATGAAGCATGGGAGCAGTAATGATGACAGGATGAGTAATAATTATGCACCCCCACACAATCGTGATATGGGAGATGGAAACTCTAGAATTGAGAGGATTCTTGACCAGTTGTTAAAGAGGGAAGACACCCAAGATGAGACATTAAAGGAGATAAAGTCTAATATTTCTAAGATAAACATTACAGTTGACCAACACTCTGTGGCAATTCAACATCTTAATCGTCAATTCGAATTTGTGTCAATGCAAATAGATCATATTCAAAGAGGTATGATAAGAAGCGCCAATACTCTAGAGCGACAAAATATTGAGAGGCGCCAAAGTGAGGCAAAGTTTGGTGATAAAGGAGCACCAAATATTGATGAAGTCTGAGTACTCAAGCTAGCTATGTCGTGTCGTGATAATAAATCAATTGTTTCTTGGGAGGAAACCCAAGGTGGACCTTGACACTTAGGCGCCCAAGTATGTTTTTGACCCCTTATGATTTACTTTTTGATTGATTTTGTGTATTCGGGACAATGCACATCTTTTTCGATAGGGTGTGAGTAGTTATGGATCTCAGTGAAGTCTGAGTAGCTTATGGTCCATAACTATCCAATTTTTATCCTGAGATTTTCTTGCCTATGTTCTTTTTCCTCGTGGATATTTAATTTTTATTGAACCAGCACGTTTAAGATATTTAAATAATATTTGTAGCATATAGTACTAATACTTGTGGCATATAACATGATTTTATATTTTATTTTAAAAAATAATACCCACTAAAATTTTTGATTAGTAGTTAGATAGTAACCATGCATGTTTAGGTGTTTGACAATATTTATTCTGATCAGTGAGGGTAAAATTAGATAGAAAGCATGATCTGTGAGTCCTTTAGTGATAATGTATGCAATGTCATATGGGCGTGAGCTTGTTTTACTGGATTCATGAGTTTTGTGCTAATTCAGAACTTATCCTATTACTCTAAATTAGATTATAGATTGAATGGATTCGAAAAAAGTCTTAGGCCTTTGCTCTTAAATAGTCCACTTTAGCTTAAAAATAACCAACCAAATGATGATAGTCGCTTGTTCCAAATATTTGAGCCTTACATGTATCAATTCTTTCTAAATACCTAATTAACCTAACCTTATCTAATGAAAAATTTTGAAATTGGCCCTGATCTTTCCTTGAGCATTGTGAACTTTAACTGAGGCAAAAGACCTAAGTTGAGGGTGGCTACCAAAAGTGGACCTGGTTTGGAGGATAGATATTGTGCACCTCAACACAGGCTAAAAGCCTAAGTTGAGGGTGACTAGTGAAAGGGTAAAAACACCAAAATAAGGGGGAGAGTTAGGCAGGAGGAGAAAAAAAAGGACAAATCATCTACCAGATGCAAGAAAAATAAAAGATGTCTTACATTGAGCTAAAAATAAAAAACAAAGCATAAAAACAACGCAAAAAGCTGAAAAATAAAAAGAAAGCACCCGAAAAAGCTTGAATAAGAAAAAAGGGGAGAATAAGGTGAAAATGACAAGAGTTGGTCGGGAAAGAGTGTAGAAAAATGCAGTTTCAAGGAGGGCGTTTAGTCAGTATTTTCCTAAAATATCATACCAAAGCCTCCTGAGCACACATTATAAGTCTAGAAAGTCCTAAAGTGATTCTAGTCCAGTTAGTTGAAGGTCTAAGTCATGAGTATAGGGGAAAGACAATGGTATTAGTCACTAAGCATGAAGATCTTTTGTGAGAGTGAATGTTTTTGCACAGTCCCAAGGTTAAACATGAAATCATTATTGAGTGTCAAATATGGGACTTCTTTCCTTGAGGGCACTTGCATTGCATTGTTAGCATTTAACTTATTCAGTGATTGTGGACCGTTGATAGCCCCTTACTTGTCCTAGTTGTGTTGTCATATGCATCAATTTGCATTGGTTTGCTAAATAACTATCTGATCCTGTTTTGAAAAGCTGGTGTGGGTATCTGAGTTTGAGATGTATATGATGTGTGCCATTAAGTTGAGGTGTGTTACTATATTGTCTATATAGATTGAGTCGTCGCTTGAGGATAAGCAAAAATTTAAGTTGAGGGTGTTGATGTGTTGCTAAACTACAACACATTTGATGTTTAAAACTTAGAATTTTGTGTGTTCTCAAAGCGATATTTATGAGTTTTATGAGTTTTTGTGTTTAGATTTGCAGGAATACAGGTTGGCCATGATTTGGGGCAAAATTGCAGAATATTGATTTTTGATGATTTACGAGACCCTTTACGGATCGTAAAGTATTCTACCAGTCATAGAGAAAGTTTCGTGATAAATTCTAATGAGGGATGAATTCTAAAGATCAGCTCAACGAGACATACATACGAGTCATAGAGCATTCTACGAGTCCTATTAATGGGTTTCATGAAGATTTCCAGTGAGGGATAATTTGATGAAGTTGAAGTCTATGAACATGTAGTACAAGTCGTGGATCAGTTTACGAGTCATAAAGTGGTGACATAGAAGAGAAGTCTAAAATCCTAAGTGTTGATTATGAGACCTCGACTATGAGTCATAGAGAAATTTCGTGGATTTTGCCGACCAATTTTTCTAATTTAATTATGACTTAATTAGAATTACTATAAATAGTACTTTTAGGTTATTTTTCGAGGAGAAAGCATCACTATTCAATATTTTTTAAGGTTTTGTATTTGGAAAACTCAATATTGGAGAGAAGAGATTTTGAGGAAACACTTATGGATAAATTTGATCTTGAAGCTTGTGATTCTCATTCTTCTTGGGTTTGTTTGATCTTAATTCAATTGTGAAAGTATTTAATTATGTGTTCTCAATTTATAATTTCTCCATCTACACATAGCATGAGTAGCTAAATCCACAATTAGGATTGTGGGAACCATGAAGAACTAACGAAGTAAACCCGGGTAATTTACAATTCTTGGAATGGGTATATACATGTATTAATCAATTCTCTTCGTTTTGCATGTTTTTTAATGGTGGCCAACAGTAGAATCCTCCTAGTTTTACTGATTGGACCAAGGTAGTAATAAATAGGAAAAGAGATTGATTAATACTATTCGATTGTGTGTTCTCATCTAATCAACCGAACTGGGTCAAGGGAGGTTGTACTGGGACTTATACGTAATGGTTAGTAATGCACACTATAGAGATGGGTCAAGCTGCATAGTAAAATTTGCCTCTCACCTTTGACCAAAGGGCTTGATGAACTTAAATTACCGTCCTGCATGTTATACACTATATAGGAATTAGGTTATTCGTGATACTAAGTCTATTGTTGATTGTCTCTCGTGATAGTTAGTTTAGTTTACTTTCTTATTGATTATTTCAAATTCTCCCCCCCTCCCCTTCATTTTAGGGGAATTGAGTTGGTTAACTACTTGGATTGCTTATTGGTGAATTTGTCCTGAGTTTATGTATTTCCTGTGGGTTTGATCTAACCTTGGTTAGGTTTTATATGTTAACAACGACTGCTTTATCCTCTAAAAATAAGGTGTAACTTTGGCGACATCAAACACTCGGCCTAATGAATTTTTTCTAGCAAATTCTTCATATGCTCTTTCAACTTGGCGAGAGCCATTCTATATTGCGAAATAGAAATAGTCTGCATATTAGGAAGAACATCAGTCCTAAAATTTACTTTTTATCAGGAGGGACTTCGAGTAGATACCTAGGAAGAACCTCAAGAAACTCATTCACAATAGAGACTCACTGAAGGGATAGGGTCTCATCATTAACATCTTTCACTCAAATTATATGATAGATATACCCTCTAAAGATAAAACTTTGGCCTTAAGGTGAGAAATAAAATGATCCTTAGGCACTGTGAGACTACCTTTTCTCTCTAAGATAGACTCATTGGAAAACTCAAACTTGACAACTTGAGTCTTACAATCAATTGTGGCATAACAAGTATAAAGTCAGTTTATACCCAAAATGACATCAAAATCAACCATATGTAACTTAACTAGGTCCATCTCTATAATAGATTGAGAATGCACAGTCTCTATAGACTCTCTCAGCAAGGATAGACTCGCCAACTGAAGTCAAAACACTGGAGGACTTAAGAAGACGCACAGGAAGAATCTCAAACTTTCTAGTCACGTAGGGAGTCACGAAGGACAACATTATACGTAGAACAAGTAAAGCATAAACACCAAAGGAAAGCACTTGAAGCATACAAATAATAATATTCAGTGAGTGTTCTAAGTCTTGCTGACTAGCCATAGCATGCAGGTGGTGTGTACCGCCACTTGTCCTGAAGTCATACCTCTGTGTACCACAAACAATTTTACCTCAAACAGAGGCTCTAATCAAATTCCAATCTCACCACTGCGTTCTTCATAAAATCCCTTCAAGATTGACCTTTGAATCATCTAATTTAGCCATGTAAAAGCTAAGAAATCATTTCTTGATATGCCCCAAATGAACTAATTCGCGACGAAGGACAACCACTTATACCCCACTAAAATGACCTTCACGGTCGTTAGGCTAAGGTCCGTGATCGCGGAGGCCCAAAAACCCCTCTATCGCGATCGTGGCACGAGGATCGCAATAGCAGAGGTCTAGCATCATTATCCTTGGTAAATGCAATGAGCCCTTTCGTGATCGTGAGGCAGAATCAGCGTAATCCTTAGCAAATGCATCCAAAGGGCCCACAATCATGACGAGTAATGAGCCCTACACCAGATATCAACTGAAATACTGATTTATCCCAATTTTAAAATTTTGGACGGGGTACTCGAAATTTATTTGGAACCCCGTGCATGTAAATAAACTATGCTATCTCATCAAAATTGATGTTTCAGACTCAATGATGCAGTCAAAATTTTCATACGACGTCATTAGACTGAACGTTCATCCCACTTCCAAGGCCATTTTTAACCAAAATCTACTGAGTAGCTCAAAATGAGTCCAGAAGCCTCAGGAGTCAAATGAAAGGTTTTCCTAGACCAAACTCGACATTGAAGAGCTACTGCACTGTCATAATTTTCATCCGAACATGTTTTCTAAGAATGTTGACCAAAGTCAACTCTGGCCAAATTTCAACAACCAAAATGCTAAATGGTGAAAGCTGACACCAAAAGTTTTGGTACTCGAGTTGACCATGCTTCTAGCCTAATTTGACCATTCTAAAGTTGATGGAACTATCGAAATTTCGTTTTGAGGTCCTTTCCTGCACTTTAGCCGGGGAATCACTGTTCAAGTTATAAAGGTTTTTCAACACGAAAAAATGCACTAAATCCAAATGAATGACCAAGGGACCGGACTACTAGTGTCGTAAGGTCAGAAATGATCTGGGGTTTGTACAGGAATGTTCTGAAATCTGACAAGAACGAGATGCAGATAAAATAACTTGGAGGATCACTGCAATAATTTAACAAATAAGTAATTAATGTCATGACTAAGCCATGAACAAAATCTATATAAGGGAATAAACACACAAGTCTCCATCAATGTATATGCTTCCCTATAATTAATATTGAATTGAGGGCTATTAATATCGTTTAATTTATTCTCTTTGTGTGTTTCTTCTGTTTATGTTTTGGCCCCCATTTATGATTAGTATTTACTCTATTTATCTTTTTTCCATTTTAAATTTTAATATCTCTTACATTGGTGATTAATATGAACATCTTATCATAATTTTTATATTAATTGATAAATAATTTTAAGTTTGAAAAATAATTTAACTAATATGTAATTATTGTCATGGGTAAAAAATGAGCAAAATCTATTTTGATATGGAGCGAGCGAAAAATAAAGTATCTACATATTTTCTATTTAATGGATAAATAAAGTGATTGAATGGAATATTTGATAACTTTCTACTCAAAAACTCAATGAACAAAAGAAATTTTGTTATAATAATTTTGTGTTATTTTTGTTAACTTGAAAAGACAAAAAATTATTTGTGTAGTCGTTCATTACTTTTTGTTTTTAAGCTATTCATTTGATTATAAAAATATGATTCACATTTTTTATTTTATTTGAAAATCAAAGTTAGACCATCAAAAATTTAAAATTATATTTCAAATTTAAAAGATAACTAATTATAACTTATTTTTGAACTCACTTTTAAAATAATAATACATTCAAACATAAATATTATTTCACATATTATTAAAAAAAATAGTTATTACTATAAAAATTAATATTATTGAATCCGTGCTATAATAACTCGTATATCAACAAATGTTGATCCAAGGATATTTTAATTCTTGAAAATTATAGTGCGAAGTGTAAGGTAAACAAATAAAGTTTAGCCATATTATCTTTAAGTTTAATGGACAACAATGGTTCCTTAATTAATCATAAGTAGTCCACTTGAAGAGTGTTTGGACCCATTGGTTCAAATGGGAGAAGAAAAGAGCATAAAGTAAACTCTTTGCCAACCCTATCGTTGCCTTCTGCCCAACCAGTCAGATATTTCACCTATTCCCCAATTAAACTTCTCCGACTCTTATATAATCTTATCGAATAAAAAAAATTATAATTTAAAAATAAAATATTAAAATGTTTTTTTTCTTATAGACATGAAAGCTCTGTAATTAGTTAGAATTATCAAAACTTCTCCCACTCTTATACAATCGTATCAAATTCAAAAAAAAATTATAGTTTAAACATAAAGTGTTGAAATATTCTAAGGTGCCAAATTAATCAATCACATATCTTCGTGTTTCTTCAATTAATATTTTTTTTCAATTACATGTTATTATAAATTTTTAAATACACATAATTATAAAAATTTACTAATCCACTAACTATTTTTTTTTTGATAAATCTCTCACGTGAATTCGAGCAATCTTTTCACATTGAGCATGAGTTTATATATATATTAATAGTATAATTTTTTTTTGTAAAATATAAACTTCTTGGACAAGTTTTATACTCGCTACATCCCAACTTATGTGACATAATTTGGTGTGACTTGGATTTTAAGAAAGAAAACTTTTTGAAATTCATGGTATAAAATAAGTCAAAATTCTTTGTGATACTATAAATTGTTTCATCAAAAGTAACACGAACATTTTTAAATTAAATTGTTGGTAAATATATAAATATGTTGTTCTTGGGATCAACTAAAAAAGAAATTGATTGATACTTGTTAAATTGTGATATGAGGAAGCGAACATTATGGATGTTTAAGCCTTGTTGTGCATGTTTTTTCATTGTAATTTGGTTGAAATGTTAGGCAAAAGATGATTGACCACATTAGTGTTTTGACAATGTGAAATGAAATGTTAAGGTGTTGGTCCTGGCATTGGATGTGGATGTTAGAAGGTGGAATTCAGAAAAGGAAAAAGAAAGAAGAAAAGGAGAGCCATGTTGAGAAGAACATGTTAAAAAGAGCAAGTGACAAGACATTGACCAAACTTACCATACAAAATATTTTCCATGGGAAAGAGGCACACATTTTTCAGAGTTGGGATAAACTTTAGAAAAGGAGACTAATTAGCTACTCCTACTCCTATTTGAACTTGGTTCAAAATGGAAACAACACTATATTCAAACATTTTCTTCTTGTTGGAAAATGATACCTAAATATGAGGTCCAAAATCATGTGAGGTAGTTACTAGTCAAGTCCCCTGTTCCACGTTACTAAAGTCCAATTCCAGCAAGTTAGGATCCTTTCTTCGCCATTTCTATTTTTATTCCTTCTTTTTCCCTTTAACGGTTCCACACTAATTATTGGACCAAAAATGGATTTTCAATGGAAATATAACAACTTAGATTTTATGCACCTCCAAATTAATATAATGATGCTTGAGTTGGTCAACAATTTCCATAATTGATTCTTGCCTACACACATTACAAAAGTATCAGTGTTGACTCAAAAATATTACAAAGTCAGAAACAGTTTTTCTATCTCCCTGAGATAGTGTAAGATTTGTTTGTATTCTACCATTTCCAAACTTGGGAGCATTGCCTTTTAGGTTGTGTTCTTTTTTATTATTTTGAAATTATTTGTTATCAAAACTAATTGGTACCACTGAGAAAGATGGCCATCCTATCCACTATGAAGGAACTATGACTTAGGAGATATCAACATCCAACTTTGAAAATTATTGTTAGGAATCCCATGAGTTATAAGTTGGAAAACATATTTGTCAAGCTGATTTCACCTATGTTGGCCACTATTAGTCCGAATTGAGCATTAAATGCTCCATATTGAACTAGTGAAGAATATGAGTTCAAATTTGAGACTAAAAATTAGTGAAGACCATATATTGAATATTGTATACCATTTTGTGTATATTATAGATCAATTTAATTAAATAGTATACAATTTATTGCGATAGTATTTTAAAATTTGAAATAATATATCAAAAGCCTCAAAACATGGGGAGGAAGATGAACTGTAGTAATGAATCACTATTATATAACAACGTGTATATATATATATATATATATATCTTTAACATGTAGTTATACATCACATATACATGACTATACTTTATTTATACGACACAGAAACATTACATTTACTTACCGTCGTTTGGCTGATAGAGGAATAGAGCATTTACGCAAGAAAATGAAAATAATTGGAGAAAAAAATGAACACAAAGAGAAAGAAAGAAAAAAGAGAAGGTGAAAAATGTTATAAAATGAATGTCAAAATAAATATTTTCTTTGTCTACGTAATATAATTTATGGCAACATAATTTAAGGCATTTGCATGACAATTTTCAAGGCCAAAAGCTTGGCACTTTCAAGGCCAAAAACCTTGGCAAGTTTATCCAAATGCTTGGCAAGTTCAAGACTATAAATCATACTTAATCACCAAGTTTTCACATGTATAAGTACCCCCTCATTCTTGTACAAAATGCGCAAGTGAGAAAAGAAAGAAACAAGAGTGAATAAGAAATACCACTACATCTTCTCTTTATATTCCTTCTTAGTTTTACTATATTCTACATCATTTCATAACACGTTATCAGCACGAAGCTCCAATCTCAGTACGTATACGATCTTCTTTTAGCTATTCTTATATCTTATAATATTATCATTATACTTTATTTCTTGAACTACTTACGATATTACATAAATTTGCATATTGTTATAACTTATAAGACTATTGTATAATATATATCTATATTCTAATACTCACTTTACTTTGAATTGGCGAAAGATTAATTAGATAATCTATTAATTGGTAATCAACTTGTTTTTTAAGAATCTACTTAAATTTATTTTCACAAAAAAAAATAATTATTCACAAGTCATCTTTGATTCATTCTATTTAAGGTTCTCATCATGTCGAACCTATCTAAACTTGAATTTGTGGCACTTGATATTACCAGAAAAAATTATCTATCCTGGATCCTTGACGCTGAAATTCACCTTGACGCTAAAGGTCT
Organism: Solanum sejunctum; assembly: GCA_025642045.1. Taxonomy (NCBI): domain Eukaryota; kingdom Viridiplantae; phylum Streptophyta; class Magnoliopsida; order Solanales; family Solanaceae; genus Solanum; species Solanum sejunctum. The sequence continues at coordinate 15,261,431 of JAOTQJ010000001.1, read as the reverse complement.
TGGAGATACTATTAAACAAGAAAATAAGGCATCTAGTCAAGATAAAGCTAAAGCTATGATTTAAACATTGAATATTTAACTGTGAAAGATCCACTTGAATTATGGAATAATTTAAAGGATCGATATGATCACCTAAAACTTATTGTATTACCAAAAGCTCGGTTTGAAT
>JAOTQJ010000001.1:15243131-15259906 GCA_025642045.1 Solanum sejunctum | reverse complement strand
GCAGCACATTCATCAGAGCAAAACGTTTTCAACATAATATCATCAGCTCGAAGTCATTTCAACTGAAACATTACTGCCCGAGTCAAAATTTTGACACATAATAGTGACCATTTTCAAGCATTATTAATTAGATGGAACAGCATAATACAAACGAAACAACAAATATGACCCTATAGACTCCAGGAAATCGTCTTGGCATCACAAGCAGTCCCAGAAATATGTTAACGACCAAACGACAACAACTTCAACTAGTCACGACAGGATATTTTCAGTCAGCAAACCAAACGCAGACAAACAGAGTTTCGACATATCTTCAAACTTCACATTCAAAATGAGTTCTGAAACTTTAAATGAAGAGCGAGATCGGGGTATTACCTTTTTTGGGGCAGCGAATTGGGACGACGAGTTCGACGAAGCTTCAATACCACCGAAATAGAAGCTGTAGGAACTGACTAGGACTTTCAACTAAGATCAGCCTGGAAACAATTGAATGTTGCTAAGATTATCCATTATTGATTGCTGACAACCTCCTATAATTTTCGTTTTTCGTCCGGTCCCGACTTCGAATTCGTTCCCCCCTGTTTTTTCGAACTCTTTTTTGAATTCTCCCCTAAATTCGAAGGAGAAAAATTAATTATAAAGGTGAGAAAATGGCAACGACTTTCCGACAGAGGAGTATGGGATTTAGCATCTTTCAGGCACGCGAGGGATGGTGCGGTGTCAGTTTTGACAGAGGGGTTGTGGGTGCGATCTTGGTGATGTCGGCTTTGACATAGAAGATGGGAATGTAAGGTTTGGTTGGTTGTTGGTCGGTTTGTTGGTACAAGGAAGAGGAGGGAACGACGAGGGAGAAAGAGTTCGCGGCGGCGGTCGTTCGAAGGCGACAGAAATGGGGCGGCGGCGGCTAGGACTTGCTGGCTTTTCTGGTTTTTCTCTCTGGAAAATGAAGAAGGAGAAGATGATATATTAAGAATTGGGGGCGCGTGTACCACACGCGCCCGGATTAATTAACTTTTTTTTTTTGAAAATAATGATTAAAAATTGTTAAAAATAAAAATAAGGCTCAGTAATTAATTTGGCATCGTGGAGGATAAAAATTGGGTGTCAACACTTCCTATTTGTTTTGACAAAAGGAATAGCGATTTTTTTAAAAAAAATCATTTTTTTCATCAGGATTTTTCTTTTATTAATAAGCAGCTAAGTTAAGCAACTTAGGATTGTCATGTCTACTTTAACTATTTATTTAATTTACATTAGATATTAAAATATCTACTTAATTTTATTATTAATTATATTTAATTATTTCTTCATCTGCTTTAACTATGAAATTATAATAAATATCATTACTTAATTTTACGATAACTATTAAAGTATTTAATTAATTTTACTATGTAATTTCTATTAATTATTATTTAATTATTTTTTCATGTACTTCAACTATGAAATTACAATAACGTCTTTACTTAATTTTATGGTGGCTATTAAAGTGTCTACATAATTTTACTATGTAATTTCTATTAATTATTATTTAATTATTTTTTAATTTATTTCAATTATAAAGTTACAATATTATCCGTAATAAATTATTTTCCTTAAAAGCAATTGTCGATTTATCTGATGACTTCCAAGTGCTTAATGTTACGATATTACTCTTAATAAATCATTTCTCCACTGCTTCAGCTGTGAATCATTTAAAATATTTAAAAAAATAAATAAAAATTTTGATTGGCTCGTAGAATTTTATATGTGCAACAAAAATTAAAACTTAGAAGTAATATGTATTATTTAAAAATTACTTAAAAATATTATAAATTTAAATAATTTTTTTTAAAAAATATTAAAATTATCGACTCTTTAAATTTTATCTAAATTATATATATATATATATACACAGAGCTATGCAAGGCAGGATCTTTGGCCACTAGTATGTAACCTATACTTTAATCCATCACGAATTTTGAAAAGGAAGATAAAAATAAAAAATTTAAAGTTGTATTACTTTCAAATACAAAAACCATGTTATTTGAATTTCGATAATAACAAGGAGTATGACAAACATTAATACAGTAGGAGTAGTTGTTTTCCCTATAAAGTTGATGAGATTGCCATGACAACCTGCATTTTCTCGTTTCCAAAGGAAAGCAAAGGAAATCAGGTCGGAAATTTTCTGAAAAATTGAAGGGTGAAATTATTGGTCAACGCAAGAAGTCAGAGACAGCACGCAATAGCTGTCCAAATTCAGTATTGGACAACTATTGATTTTCTGACCCAATAAATAATTGAATTCCGAAGACACTCGCACCAATTCCATTACCATGATTTGCCGGAAAATTTATCTGGATAAGCTCCGGAATTCCGCCGTCCGGCAGAGCATTTGCCGGTGGTTTCAATCTTCGGTCGCTCCGGTGACCCCTCGTAGTGCTAGTGGCAAGAGAATTCAGTCTCAACTTCAGTTTTTTAGAGACTATACGTCGCCGTTTTGCTCATATACTAAGGTGAAAATCGATAGTTTGTTTGTTTTTCCAAAATTGTTTAGGGTGAGTGAGTGTACTTTTTACCACTTTTTGCTTTAATATTAGAATCTGAATGATGTGCTTGTGTATCTTGTCAAATTGATTATTCATCTTCCAGGCCTTTTGTTTTTGCTATTCATTCCTTTTTCCATGAATTATTGTGACAAAGCTACAACTTATATCTATGGACAGCAGATTGTGATGTGGCTACAAGCCAAAAACACACTAGATCTAACATGCATTGTCATTTTTGAAGAATCCAAACAACATACCATAATAGCTGGTGTTTCTTTCCATACTTTTTGCAGTCAAATGCTTCATTTACTCTAAGAGGGTGTGGCTTTTCAACTCAAGCTGCAGTGGATCTTCCTGTTGGTGGGATAATTGACATACCTTTGGCGCAAACTGGTGAAGGCATTGCTGAATGTGAACTTCTCAAATGGTTTGTTAAGGAGGTTAGTCGATGTTTCTTGTAAATATATAGCTATTGCATGTCATACTTTTTCTCCTTTCGTTAATGATTTTTTAGTCATGTGCTTATGTTACACGCCCAACTGATTGACTTATTTTAAATTTTAACTTGATGTGAGCTGCATTACCATTTTTCTCTACTTTGAAGTACAATTTACATGCATCTCTTTGCCCATACTCATACACCAAACTGCAATTACCGTTTTGCTCCTCATGATTTGGTCGTTTACCCATCTTCTCTTGTTATAAGCTACCAATCAAATACCCCGTTGCTTTTATTTGTTTTTTGGTTTTACGAGTAGTTTGGGGGCTTGGAGTAGTAGCGGAGATGTGAACACCATGTGGGACACTACTGCAGGTTGCATTAGAAAAATAGCTACCGAGGTACTAGGAGTATCAAGAGGGGCCTTTGGTGGACGTCAAGGTGATTGGTGGTGGAATGGAGAAGTTCAAGGCAAAGTGAAAGCTAAGAAGATTGCCTGTACAAATTACAAAGTGGTTGGAGTGCATAGATGAGGATGAAAGACGAAGGCTTAAGGATATCTATAAGACAACGAAGATTGAAGCGAAGATGGCGGTCAAGAGTGCTAAGACAACAATGTTTGAACGCTTGTATGTTGAGCCTGCATTAGTCACTGAGAGTGCAACCAAAAAGTATTTATACAATAGACTGATTTAGTCGAAAATAGTACATGCAAAAACATTGAGGTAAATCAACTTAGCCAAAAAAATAAGACATATCGACAATTCGAGGTGGACCAATTCAATTGAAAAAGTAATGCATAAAATTCTAGGCAATCAACTCAGGACTCCGTCGACAGGTGTGCTTGGAGGGTACTTTAGTCATTCTGTTTCTGCTTCTTCTTCGCAGAACACGTGTCATTCACTCTGCAGATCTGTGTTTCTGAGCCGAACACCTGTTTGTCCGACCTTGCTCCGCACAAAACCACATCTTCGCTCTTCTTCCACCTCAATTCCTCCCGCTTTATAGTTTATGAAGCATTATACAAAATTCATTCTGATATATATTTTTTTTGGCAGGGGGATCAGGTCGAAGAATTCCAACCACTTTGTGAAGTTCAGAGTGACAAGGCAACAATTGAAATAACAAGTCGTTACAAAGGAAAAGTTTTTCAAATTCTTCATGTTCCTGGTAACATTGTAAAGGTACAACACCACAGTCATAGTGTATTGACCACACTGTAATTCTTCTGGTGTCTAATCTTTTTTCTTAAGAATTTGTTTGACTGCACCTCAATGATGACATCAGGTTGTAGGTTGAAGATGCAATATGACATTTTGAAGTGGGTATTTCAGGATCACATTCGTTTATTTTACTGTCAAAGAGGGAAAAAATATCTTTCATACAGTTTAAAGATACCTTCAAATTTAGAATAGACTCACTTTTCAAAAACTGAGGCCATATAGAAAACTAGCTTTTGTATGGTGTGCTTGTCAAAAAACTTGAGCAAATATATTGTTCACAAGCAGGAGCCAATGCTCCTTTATACCTTAGGGTTCAATTTCTCTCCTTGAATTATTTTGATTTTGTGGACTCCCTCATCAATATCTGGAATATCATGCTTTACGTATAGCTGTAGAAGTTCCAAGGATGTTTAAGAACTACATCATCCTCTCTACCAAATTTTGTAGGTTGGAGAAACACTTTTGAAGATTGGCGTTGATGAAATTCTTGATCCTACTAAGACTTCTGATGCTTCAGAAAAGATGACATCGCTGGAATCTGATTTCAGTGGCTCAAGTGACATCAGCTCTGTGCCTGAAAAAACCAAGATGGGTGGAGTGTCATCCACACCTGCTGTCCGTAACCTTGCAAAGCAGTATGGTTTGGACATTAATGATGTACCTGCAACTGGGAAAGATGGAAGGATACTTAAAGAGGACGTGATAAATTATGCAATGCTTAAAGGACTAATAAATGAAGCACCAGTATGTGCGCAACAAAAACATTCAGAGGTTTCACCTCTCATTGGAGGGGGATATGAAGATAAGACACTTCAACTAAGGTTAGTTACTAGCATAAGGAGAACTCAAACTCACTTCATCACTTTACTGTTTCTTTATGTTACTGGAGACGTCTGACTGCAGATGGGGGGTGATTTTCAATGGTGGGAGAATTCTTTGAACAAAATTTTGTTGATAGGAAGGGTGTTCTTTGAACAAGTTTTTTCAAGTGTGTGTGGCAAATTTGAGAATTATATTACCACAATGAAGAACTGAAATTATAGCCTAGAAAGCATGTGTGACTGCTTGCTTGGCACTCGTATACGCTAGATTCAACAAACTTTAATGGTGCAGTAGGAACTCTGCATGAGTTGGCTATAGATTTGTATCAGTTTTCAAGTAATTCATATGAGAAAACATTTTCCTAGTGTGTGTTGAAAGCATTTCACAACTCTTCCCCTATTTCTTAAGATGCTTAAATATATTTCTTACATTGCAAGTGGTGTCCATCAGTTTGAAATGCATGAACAATTTGTGGCAGAAAAGTTAGATGCATATTCTCTACAAGGAAGGTGTCTATTTTTTCTGTAGTCATGGATTTCTGTCTTCATCTCACAGGGGATATCAGCGTGCCATGGTTAAGTCGATGACATTAGCTGCAAAAATTCCACATTTTTATTATGTTGAAGAGATGAATTGTGATGCACTTGTGGAGCTCAAAACATCATTCAAGAATGAGAATTCTGATCCGGAGATCAAGCACACTTTCCTTCCAATCCTAATAAAATCGCTTTCGATGGCTTTAACTACACATCCCATGCTAAATAGTCGCTTCAGTGAGGAATCCTATGAGGTCATCCTAAAAGGTATATCAAATGCAAAATTCTAATCATCCAATTTTATATGTTCCCCTGTTCATCAACATAGTAAATATAGCTTGTGTTACATGATCCTTGACCATATTGACAATTATAGATTTTGTGTTATCTGCTGATACAATATGTTCTATTTCTTCATATGATTAGTGACCACATTTATATGCTGATACAGCATTTCTTTTTTGTTAATTTACACATTCTTAATCCCTGTTAATGGTACTGTTTTCTTCCCACAATCTAGGGTCCCACAACATTGGAATAGCAATGGCTACTCCAAATGGTTTGGTTGTACCGAACATAAAAAATGTTCAGTCTCTCTCAATCTTGGAGGTTAGTTGGCAGCTATTACCTCAGTGAATTCAAGTATTGACATTGTTTATTTTGTACTAAAATATCACATTTGTATCTATTACTTTTCCTCTCATATAGTTACATCTCTACATTGCTCGATATACTCTATTAAGCACGTTTTTTATTTATTAAATCCTAGTTTGACATGAAAATATTAAAACATTATTAAGATGATAATCTGACACATGAACACTTGCCTGATGAAAATATTGGAGGCTGAAATTACTAGAACGAATTGTAGAAGTTTCGTGGTACCCTGTGGATTCTCATGTGTGGATATTGCTTTAATAGCATATGATGTGGATACAGCCTTCTCCTTTATGAGAGTCGGAGTGTTTACATTGTTATTGAAAATCAAGAAATGTAAAGAAGAATGTCTAGTTTGAGCTGAACAATATAGAGAATTTGTTAAGAGAAATTACAGAGGAAAGAATAGAGGAGGATTTAAAGGCAGTGGAGCTTGGCTAGTTTATTTACACTTTATTTTTTATAATGGTGGTGCCTGAGCCAGCTCGCGCGCATCCCAACTATTTCACCGGGTGCCGCTACCTGCTACCTGCTACCTGCTACCGGCCACCTGCCACCTGCCACCAACACAGGTACCGGGTAACTCTACCCGCAAAAGCTTACTAGCTTTCTCTCACCTCGACTATTCCACCGGTTTATTTTATTTATACTTCTTTGATGATCCTCAAGTTGATTTGGTGTTATATGTTAAAAATTCCAACTCCTAGTGTATAAGAGAGTTTTAAATGTACATTAACTTTGAGATGGAAGGAATAGTTCTAGATATGAGTAGTTTTATCTTAAATAAAGAGAGAGAATAAAGTTATGATAGGGAGAGGGACTTGAATGTGGACATTTAGTACTGGTAAAGATTTTGCTCAGCTCAAACATAACAATTTCTTGTGAGAAGCATTTTGTAATGCAATGACAATGACAGGAAAGTGCTTCTCTTCTCTGGTGTTGGAAATTTGAATACAGTAGCTAGTTGATGAATCTGTCCATAACTAGTTTTACCAAGTGATGAAAAAGTTTCACATCCCTATTATAAATGCTCCTGACTTAAGAATATGAAAAAAAGGAGAGGATACAAAAAACTGTGCAACAAGGGGTTACATTAACAATGAACTTGCTTCCATCGGTATCCCTGCTTATTAATCTAGGGATGACTTGAAATCCTTGGTTTAGTACATAAAACGCAGTATCTGGCTTGTTTTTTTCCACACTAGCAACCTGTAAATATTTCCTGCATCTCATTCTTGCCCTGTTAAAGTAGCTAAGAACTTCTTTGAGTTATGTCTCAACACTTGGTCTTTTCCCTTTCCCCTCCCTTTTTATTTCTCCTGCTGACAAAATTCTCGGTGTATTTTGCTTGTTCTGTTCAATACAAGTAACCTGTATCCATTTTCTGTGTTTGATTTGTCTTACCTAGTGTGAAAGGTGGCTGGGAGAACTTTGACTATGTATTCTTGGAATGGAACCTTCCCCCTTTCCTAGTGATACTGTTTTCATAGTCCAAGATCAATTCCTCTTATCTTTTATTGTGTATATATCTATAATACTACAAAATGCATGTTTGTGCTTCCCTATGGCTGTCAACTGGATATATGCTTTCTGCTACAGATAACAAAGGAACTATCACGGCTACAGAAATTTGCTAAGATAAACAAGCTTAGTTCTGATGATATATCAGGGGGAACTATTACTCTAAGCAACATTGGAGGAATTGGTGGCAAGTTTGGCTGCCCGCTTGTAAATTCACCTGAAGTTGCCATCATAGCAATGGGCCGAATCCAGAAAATTCCACACTTTGCTGAAGATGGGAATGTATGTCCTGCATCAGTCATGACGGTATGTAGTGATTTAAAGACCTTCATGAGGCACCTTTCACCCAATTTCGATAATCAGCAACATACAGGGTGAGTTCATTAAACATGTTTCAGTATCTCATGCGTATAGTTTTTTGTTTTTTCAGATAAATATCGGTGCCGATCATAGAGTTCTTGATGGAGCAACTGTTGCAAGCTTCTGCAATGATTGGAAAAAGTTTGTGGAAAAGCCTGACCTCCTATTGTTGCATACAAGATAAATTCCCATATCTGAAAGTTGATCAGAAATAATGTATTGTGTTCCAAACTGAAGGCTCATTTTGGCCCCCCTCATTATATTGTTGGTATAAAGATCATTTGAAGCTTTATAGGTGTCCTGAAAGAAAGAATCACTAATCTAATATATCAAGGCAGTTTTACCTAGTCTCCTGTTGTATTAGGGGACGAATCTATTGTGATGTGATAACAGTTGGAAAAATAGAAGAGAAATATTATTACAGAGACTATTCTTCTTGATAATAAGCATTAGTTTTTAAAGTAACAGTGTAATTGTTTCTGTAGTTCAAAAAGTAGATGTTTTTTTCCAGTTAAAACATAATCTTGTAACCCCACCATTAAGTTAATCCAAAATCAAATTTACTCGCATTAATTTTCTTAAAAATGGTTCTCAAGGATGAGATCGTGCACGGTAAAAGACTATCAAATAGCTAATTAAGAATCCTAATAGCTTTTGTGTGCAATTAATGATTTGTGTCAAAGTGTAAGGGGGTGTTTTAAGTAATTTGCCTATTCTATTCTAAGTGCTCAAAGTCAGTTACTACACAGTTGGAGATTCTTTTGGAAGGATAATGTCTTCTGCATTATTTTTGGAACAATGCATTTCAGAATTTGAAAAGATGAAAAGTACAGCTTGAATCAGGTCTATGTTCTAGTTTTGGTTGTAGCAATCTTTCTGGCATTTGGATTAGCAAAGCCCTGATCCAAAGAGTTGTATGCTTACCAATATTTACACAACCAAAAAAATTTCAACAAATATGTCTGCATGTGTGTGTGTATGTGTATATATATATATATATATATATATATATATATATATATATATATATATTTTATGTATCAATCTTGTATAAATAGTGTATATAAGAAGCTTTAATGACTAATGAAATCTTTGAAGCTCGACTAACTCAAAATCATCTAAGTAGTGTAAAAGTTAGATATGAGCTCTTCTCGATATCTTGAGTTTCTTAATGTATAATTCACTCGAAATGACTTACGTTAGTGGCATGTTGAATTTAGTGATAATTTTTGAAGAAGCTATGAACATGGAAGAAAGAGAAGGAGGAAAGAATGAAGAAATAAAGAAACGAAGAAATAAGGAAGAAGAAAAAGAAGAAGGGAGGGTGTAATACCTTGAAAATTCTGAAGCTAAGATTTAAACTTTTCTCTGATATGTATGAGATCATACCGAGTGATCCTAACCTTGAATATAGGTATTAAAGCCTATTCTATAGTGGTATGATAGAGTTGAAATGAATAAAGGTCACAAAGATCCTTTAAAACAAAGTTAAGATGAAATCTTTCTTATCGATTGAGTTTCAATACGAAATCCTATTAAAACAGGTGATCTAGTAACTTCAAAGTTACGAATGTATGTTAAGGTTCTTTCTAAGTACTTGAAGTGTGTTGGATGTGGTTTGAGGTCATAAGGGACACACAAGGTCAAGACAAGTTCAAAACTTTTCAATCGACTAAGTTTCGATATGAGTTCATGAAAAGGTCAACTTTAAATGATCATATCTCTTGGTACACAATGATTTAAAGATTCATAATATATCACATTAAAGATCTTTGAATTAGATTTCCAACACATCTACTTTTGACTTAATCGAAGTATGGAGTAAAATATTATAACCATTTTACTGAAAGATGTTTGAATTATCAAATTCGGCGAGCTGCCTAATACATTTGGAGATCCATGTGACCGCCGAGACATTCTGGACAGGCTAAGAAACTGTAAAAAAACAGGGCAACCAAGGTCCCATCCGGCGTACCACCAAATGGTTCGTCAATGGGACCCCTTGACTGCCGTTTTGACCGCCAGAACTCATCAAAATACACAATAAATACATTAGATACATACTGCCCCATGAATCACTACATCCAACTATTTCATACTTTGTATAAGTATCATTATCTATTTCATAAATGACTATATTTAGATTAATAGATTCATCAACCTAAATCAATTAGCAAAACATGATAAACGTTAAAAATACACAAATTATTTGTTACAACTTTCAAAAATTGAGTCGAACAGAGGCCCCACAAAAGATCTTAAAACTGAGAAGAAATCAAAATCTCGAGAGGAGAAAAGAATTGACAGTATCTGACTTTTTATTTGATCACGAAAGCAATCAAGAAAATCAGAAAAAAACCATCTCTTCTTCTTCATCTTGGTCCGAAAAATGAAAAATCAAAGACTTGTTGTTTAGAAGTTCTTCAGAACTTCTCGTCGATCTCCTGCAATGGCTATTTTTATATTTTCTCTCGTCGATCTCCTGCAATGGCTATTAATATATTTCCTCTCGCCGATCTCCTTTTACATTTCTCATCGATATCCTCTTGTCAAATTGCCTGCAATGTCTCAACATAATCACCCCATTGATCGCGGATTAGCTCCTATTGTTGATTTTTCGGCTATTTTGAAGTGAAAGCCAGTAGAAAAATTGAATTCAGATTTCGGTAGTGTTTTTCTAAAAGAAATTTTTATTTTCTTTTATGGGAAATAAATTGATTGACATAAATTACCTTGATTTATGATTTAAATTTTTGAAATTATTTTTTAAATGAAACTGTTACTTTTTTTTAATGGAAAATAAGTGATTAGCGTTAATTAACTTAATTTATGGAATTAATTAGCTTAATTTATGAAAGGAAATAACTGAATTTTTTTTGTATCACGAGCTGCTTTCAACGTATCCCGAAGTGGCTCTTTTCAAGGAATTTTTGATAAATTTGAAAAGAGTGGCGAATAAATTAAATTTATTCCTTGCACAATGAGATTTGTGTTTTTTATTCTTCACTGACTATTTTCTTATATAGTCTATAGTCTATCTCATATAAAAAATACTCAATGCATTTTTATTTACTCTCTGTATTTGTTGGTGTGTTTAATGAGGGAGGCGAAGCTCTCTATTATAGAGGAGGAAAAGTTCTCCAGCTCTTCTCTTGACCAATCAGAGAAGAGGATGATTGGCCGACACGACACCTTTTGCAATATGCAATTTGCAAATTGCATTCTGCAATCAATTTGCTCCCTTTCTTTTTTATTTGATAGAAAATGGGTATAGACCCCATTAATCTCCCCCTTCAGATCCATTCACCGAAAGGAGATACCTCCATCTTTTCAGAGAGAGCTCATGCCGAGAAGTTCTTTGAACAATTTAAATTTGTCTTTTATCACGATCTTGGTCAGCATATCTGCAGGATTTTCATTTGTAGAGATCTTTTCAACTTATATAGATTTGTCCTCTATCTTTTCTCGAATTCAATGGTATCTCACATCTATGTGTTTCGTCCTTGCATGATACATCGAGTTTTACCCTAATCTATCACACTTTGACTATCACAATAGACGACTACTCCATTTGCTGCAGTTCAAGCTCTTGAAGGAATTGTTTAAGCCATATCATCTCTTTGCTAGCTTCAGTAGCCGCAATATACTCAGCTTCAGTTATAGATAGTGCAACACACTTCTATAACTTTGACTGCCATGATATAGCTCCTCTTGAAAAAGTAAACAAATATCCAGTAGTGGACTTTCTATTATCAAGGTCACCAGCCATATCAGCATCTATATAACCCTTCAAGATTGGACTAGAACCTCCAAAATACAAGCATACATCTGAGCTTCCTCTCAAATACCTGAGTATCCACTTCACAATTTCCTAATGCTCTTTTCCTAGATTATCGAGAAATCTGCTAACAACACCATCTGCATGAATAATATTTGATCTAGTGTATACCATTGCATACATCAAACTTCCAATGACAGAGAAATATGAAATTTTGGCCGTATTTTCTTTTTCCTCCCTATCTGTAGGACACATCTTCTTGCTTAACTTCATATGACTAGCAAGAGGTGTGCTGACAGGCTTAATATTCTTCATATTGAAGCGTTCCAGTACACATTCAATGTATTTTTTGTGTGACAAATAAATCTTCCTTTCTTCTCTGAGATGAGTGATCCTCATGCCTAAAATTTGTTTAGCATGACCCAAGTATTTCATAGAAAAATACTTATACAACTCTTTCTTCAACTCGTCAATTTTGGAAGTATCCTTGCCCACAATTAATATATCATTCACATACAACAGTAAGATGATAAAATCATCATCAGAAATTTTTTGTATAAATACATAATGGTCTGAGGAAGTCTTCATGCATCCTTGCTCCCCCATAGCAGATTCAAACTTTTTATACCACTGTCTAGGAGCTTGCTTTAGACCCTAAAGACTCTTTTTGAGTTTGCACACAAATTTTTTTATTATTTACTTTGAAACCCTCAGATTGTTCCATATAAATCTCCTCTTCTAGGTCACCGTGAAGAAAAACCCACATTCATCTGCTCAATCTCTAAGTTTTGACAAACCAAGAACTGACCAATAGAGAATATTTTCACGACAAGTAAAAATATTTCGTTAAATTCAATGCCCTTTCTTTGACTGAATCCCTTAATGATCAATTTAGCTTTGTATCTTGGCTTCTGGGTGTGTTCTTTAGTTTTAACTTTGAACACCCATTTATTCTTCAAAGTTCTCATGCCCTTAGATAATTTCGCCCTTAGATAATTTCACCAACTCATAAGTATGGTTCTCCTGCAAGGATTTCATTTTATCTTGCATGGCATCTATCCATTGATCTCTGTGCTCATCTTCCATAGCCTCTCTATAGCATTCAGGTTCTCCCTCGTTAGTGAGTAGCACATACTCATTTGATGGATAATGATATGAAGGAACATATTGTCTTATAGACCTCCTGAGAGAAATACTTGGTTCGTCCATAACTTTATGAGCTGGAAGATCATTAATAGCACCATCATTTTTGTTATCAATATCAGCTTGTTGATCCTGAACATGATTCTAGGCATCGTAACAATCATCGAGCCCACTAACAACATGCACACTTGCATGAGGAACTTAATCAAGATGAACCAAGCCATCATAATAGAAGGATTCCAGCTTCTTCGCTTTCTCAATATCTTCGATTATTTGATTCTCTATGAAAACGATATTGTGGCTTCTCACAAGCTTCTTTTCAATTGAATCATATAACCTGCAATCAAATATGTCAAGACTATATCCATTGAAGATGCACGACTTTGTCTTGGCATATAACTTTGACCTCTTGTCTTTTGACATATGTATAAATGCTTTGCAAACAAACACCCTCAAATGGTCATAGAAAACCTCCTTGCCATACCAAATTTTATTTGGAGCATCACTTTGCAAAGCCACAGTAGGAGATAGATTAATCACATGTGCAACGATCAATAAAGCCTCCCCCCAAAAAGATTTTTATCAACTTTGCTTCAGAAAGCAAACATCTAACTCTTTCTATCAAGGTCCAGTTCATCTTCTCGGCCTAACCATTAAGTTGAGGAGTCTTCTGGTGTCTAATACCTTGATGCTTGCTGTATTTGTTAAATGGTCCACAATATTCACCATTATTATCAGTATAAATACATTTAAGTTTCTTTCCAGTTTCTCTCTCAACTGAAGCCTGAAACTGCTTAAAGACACCTACAATTGGTCTTTAGTCTTTAAGACGTAAACCCAAAGTTTTCTCGAGCAATCATTAATGAAAGTGACAAAGTAGAGGGCACCACCCAGAGTCTTTGTCTTCATTGGACCACATAAATCAGAGTACACTAACTCAAGTAACTCTTCCTTTCTTGGGGGAGGGATAAATTTGAAGGAAACTATATTTTCCTTTCCAGCTAGACATTGCTCATATTTTTCCAATTTAGCACCTTTGAAATCGGACAATAATTTCTTCTTGTCTAGAATATTGAGTCCTTTTTCACTGATGTAGATAAGTCTCTTGTGCCATATCATTGAAAAATTATCATCTTCAAATGTATTCACCATATTGGCACAAGTAGAAGGCGTAGTCTAGTATAAACCATGACGTTTGTCACTAAGAGCCACAACCAAGGAACCTTTATGAGTTTTCATATGCTTCCACCATTGGTACTAACGTATCCTTCATCATCTAATACACCTATAAAAATTAGGTGCATGTTTCACATTGTTCAAAGTGTGTTTAGTTTCAGTACTAGTTTCTAAATAAATTGTACCAATGCCAACCACCTTAGACATAGTCTCATTATCCATAATCAATGTTTCAAAATCACCAGGAGTGTAGAAAGAGAAAAAATCTTTCATTGATGTCACATGAGATGCAACACCAGTGTCCACAATCCAGCTTGACTAATAACAGAAAATATTTGTTAGATCCGCATCAAGAATGATAAGAAGATCTTCGGTGGCAATGGTGGCTAGGCAATTTTCATTGCCTTCTTCTTTATTTTCTTCTTTTTGTTTGTTCTCCCTCTTAATTTCCGGTAGAACTTCTTTGTGTGCCCTTTTATACCACAATGATAGCACTCAATATTTTTAAGTTTGCCTCTAGATTTGCTCCTGTTGCGTTCTCCATTCTGAGAACCACGATTTTTGTTTCTCCCCTGAGGCCTGTCACTAAGACATCTGATGAAGACAAACCTTGAGATTTTCTTCCCATCTCTTCGTTCAAGACACTGCCCTTAGCGAACTCCATAGAGATCATACCATTTGGAGCAAAATTTGATAATGACATTCTAAATATTTTTCAAGAATCTGGTAGGGAACCAAGTAGAAGCAAACCTTGAATTTATATATTAAATTTAATGCCCATAGCAGACAATTGGTTCATGATCCCCTGAAAATTGTTTAGGTGATCTGTCATCGGAGAACCATCAATATATTTTAAACTCAACATCTGCTTTATTACCAATATTTTATTATTTTCAGTCTTTCGAGCATACAAACTTTCAAGATGCTCCCATAGGATTTGAGCATATGTTTTCCCAAAAATATGGTTTAACACATTATTATCAATCCACTGTCTAATAAATCGATAGACCTGTCTATGCAACATATTTTACTCTTTAACAATTTTATTTTTAGACTTTACAGTGAAAAATACTGGTTGATAGAAGTTCTTAACATAAAGTAGATGTTCCATTTTTTCCTTTCAAATGACATAATTAGTGTCCTTCAAAGTAACCATTCTACTAGTATTGACTTTCATTATTTTTCCCCAAAAATTGCCTTTGAAATCAAAGTAATTCTTTTCTGATGTGGAAGTTTAGACTGTGCTACTACCGCAAAGCATACTCAAACAGAACCTTAGCTTTGATATTAGTTCTTGGGAAAAATGAATAATAACACAAAATAAATATGGTAAAAATAATATGAATAAAATAGAAAAAATAATAATACAAAGAATTTTAAGTGGAAACCCTTTTTAAATAAGGGAATGATATTATTCTAATAAGAAATTTTACATCGTATAAGCATAAGTACAATACTCATAAAAAACTTCTACATACATAAAAGAAATACCCTCTTTTAATTTTTCATCTTACTAAAAAATATCGCTAACCCTGTATTTTTCTTCACAGACTATTTTCTTATATAGTGTATGGTATACCTTACTGAAAAAATACTCAGTGTATTTTTCTTTACTTTCTGTATTTGTTGGATTGTATTTTTAATATTTCCTATACTCTTATTACTCTATCTTATCACAATGTGTCTTTCACTAATTCTCCTACTGCTCCTTCCACCATAGATTGTTTAATGATTCTTTATTAGGGCCAAGAGGCGATAGCCTCTATAAATAGGTTGAGCATTATGCTCAAACTACATACAGTGAGAAAACAAAGAAAATAAGTAAATAGTTTTAATAATATTTTGAGAGTTTTTATTAGTTGAAGGAAGATGTTATTTTTTGTGGAGATTGAGACTCAACTCTTGTCTAGAATTGTTGAGTTACACATTTTGTGAAAAGGCTGTTGTATCCTAGAGGGGACATATCAACGAGAATATTGCTGGACCGGTAAAATATTTGCTATAGTGAACTTAAATCTCTTTAAAGAGAGCGAGATATCCATTTCTCAGTCTGAAAAATTTTATTCTTTATTTTTATTTTTTCAATTGTAATTTGTAATTTTATTGTAATTTCACCAACAATTTAGTCTACAATTAAAAATCTGCGAAAATCAAGATGAGAGATCTCAACAAGTCATTCTGGTTTGATGGTAATCATTTTAAGAGGTGAAAGAGTAAAGTACGTTTCTACTTGAGTCTTCTCAATGTTTTTTATGTGTTAACTAAGAAGTATCTAAATAAAGTAGATATCCTTTCCATGAATAATGATGAACATATTTCTCATTAAGAAAAATGTGATAAGTATAATGATGACTCCCATAAATATTAGTATTATCTTCTTAATTGTCTATTTGATAATTTTTATGATTATTATGGAAGAACTTACTCTAGTGCAAAGGAAATTTGAAAAGTATTACAGAGTAAGTATGATACCGGGGATGCGGGAGTGAAGTAATATGTAGCTAGCTGATTTTTTTGTTGAAAATTAAACCAAATTCATTAAAGAAGATTGAAAGACTCAAAAAAATTAAATAAAGGAGGATGAACCTAGTC
>JAOTQJ010000001.1:15195770-15234708 GCA_025642045.1 Solanum sejunctum | reverse complement strand
TTGCTTTATTCCATCATATTCCAAAGCCAAAAAATAGTCAATCTTTGACTCCATCCGAGATTGATGGAAAACTGAAGAATAAAGCGAGAGAAATAAAAATAATTTTGGGATTTTTCCTACTTAAACTTGTTACTATCACGCCATGACAACCACTTATCTAGTCATAGTGAGAATAATCTCGTCGTGGCAGGTTGCACAGAGAGAAACTTGGAATTTCGTGCCAAAGCTCTATTTCACAACACTCCCTCAAACCATGAAGTTCTATAATCAACCCTTTGCACCAATATCAACTTTGAATGTCTTACTCACCCAAATTTGATTCCATAAAGTCATATAGACTCCTTATTATTTTAGTCATCAACTCAATGAATCAAAATCATGAATCAAACCCCAATCCATTATTGGATCATCTCAGACCTCATCTAACTCAAATTTCGTCTAAGTCAGCCTAGGATCAAAATCTTCAAGTTACTATCGGAGAGATTTATGATGCAAATGATTTCCCCCTTGATCCATCCATAAGGGTAATATCAACGTTTTAAATTAAATTATTACTAAATATAGAAATATGTCATTCTTTTTTGGATTAACTAAAAAGCGAAGTAAGTGCTTATTTGAATTAACTTATTTTAGGTGCTTTTAAGTCAAAATAAATTTTAAGCTGTTTTAAAATATTTGGATAAAGTTAAAAGGTGCTTTTAAGTAGAGATGTACAAAAATCAAACCGATCGATAAGTTGAATCGAAAAAAATATTATTGGTTTATTGTTATCGAGTTATTGGGTTAATGGGGTTTTAATGGTTTTATAAAAAAAAAAATTACCGAGTTAGTAGTTCGATTTTGATTTTTAGTATTAGGTTATTGGGTAAATTGATAACCCACTATGTCTATAATAATTGACTATTTTATCCCTTTATAAATATTAAATATGAATAATATAACATCACGTGATACTAAATCGATACTTGTAAGTCATGTAATGCCTGGTTTCCAATGTATAACCCTTCTGTTAAAAAGTAAATTAGAATATGAGATCAAATATTGCATATTATTAAGTTTAGGTGCATAATTGATTTGTTTGTTTTATTATATTTTGTCGTATTGCGTCAAATTGTTAGAAAAGTCATATATTAATTTTATGAGTATTTTCTGATTGAGTAAATCAAAAATCGATCCATTAAGGACCAAAAATTGATCAAAATAATCTTATAGGTTTGTTATTGGTTTAACATATTTAAAAATAAAAAAATGATAAGCCGAACCGATAATATAAAAAATCAAACTGAATCGACCGATGCACCCCCAATGGCGTATGTAGGATCTTTTCTAAGCGATGTTACTATTTAAAGGACAAAAATAGCTCAAGAGGATAATGAATGAAGATTTTGCTTTAGACCACAAAAAATTTAAGGCCACATTACTAGTAAACTTTATTAAAAAAATATTTTGCTTAAACAATATAAAATTTAGATAAAATTATAAATTAGAAAAAATAATTGCCTACTTTTTATATTAGACAATATTTTAAAAATTTTAAATTAAATTACTCAAGTCTTCATAATAATAATTACAAATAAATGACTAATATACATAAAAAAATTATAGACCTTTTATTAAAAACTGATTTAGATGACTAATTTTATTGGATAACCCTTGCCATGGAATAAAAAATGAGCAGATCACTATAATAATATATTATAAACTCAATGAGATTTCATGTTTTAAATGGTATACATAATATTCTCATTAGAAACATTATTAAATGCTTCCTTTTCTATATAAGGCACCAAACAACCAATCAGAAATCTATTATTTGTTTGATTTAGTAAGTTAGACTTAATCAATTTCATTGTAAAGATTTTTTTAGAATAATATCACTCCATTAAATTTAAAATAAGATCTTATAATCTACATATTTAGTAATTTAGAATCAAATAAAATAGAATTGCAGATCATATAATAAATGATACATAGTCAATTTGTCATGCGCAAATCCAAAAATAAAAAAATATATAAGGAAATTTAATTATCAATTGAATGAATCCTAAATTATTTCATTGTAATAAACAAATAGAAGAGATATATAATAAAAAAAGAATAAAACAAAAATAATAACATGATATAGAAATTTGAGATGCCGAATAAGGTTGATTGATGGATAAGAAATTTTTTTTAAAGAAAATCGCAAGTCACAAATACATAAAGATTTTAAGTTTTATTTCAATTTTATTTCTAAAATAAAAGATAATGTGTTGATTTTGAATGAATTAGAGTGGGTTATAGGTTGTTTAAAACTAAAATTTAAGAAAAAACAGAAAAGGAAAAAAAATTGAGGAGAAAAAACTAAAAATTTTAAGAGGGAAAAAAAAAGAAGGGAAAAAAACAACCGAGGGCATTTGAACTCTAAACGTACAGTCCATCTGTCGACGTCTTAACCACACAAGCTTGAAATAGTCTGCTACAAGGAGTGTCCTTTTAATTATTTTATATTTTATTTTTAATATATACCTATATGTATATTTAGTAAATTTTTCTGACGAAGTCGTGTCACATGACATCCCTTGGGTTTTCCTAAATCCGCCCCTGTGCATACCCCTACTTTTAAGCATTGCTTGTTAGGCAAAATAACAAAAATAAGCTAAAAGTCACAAGTTAGAAATCCTAATTTATGGCTAGTCATAAGCCAAAGCCAATCTAAATAGGCTCTAAACCATATAAAATACTGCCTCTATTCAATAATAGTTGTCCATTCTATTAAAAATATATGTCTAATTTATAAAATAAAAAAATAATTATATACTTAATTTCTAATTTACTCTTATCATTAACTATAGTCATTTTTCTATTATATTTTTTAAAATATTATATTTATTATATTCAAAGAGTGTGATAAAATTATCGTTCTATTTATAATTTCTTAAGAAGTGTGCTAAGTCAATGGTGAATAAGTATTGTTGGACGAAGAGAGCAAGAATAGTTATTGCAACACTCAAACACCGACCGAAGTTGTAAAATATTACTATTTCTGTTTCATATTAAGTTAATTGTTAGAGAATTTTTTATGTTTCAAAATAAATAAATTTTTTCAAGGAATGTGTAGAAATTTTTTTAAATTTTATAATTCATTAATTAAGTTTCTAAGGTTGAGTTTTACATGAAAAATAAATACTATATTAAATAATTATATGGAATTTAAAAAAGATAAAAATAAAAAAAATATAATTAAATTTTATCTTTTATTTTTTTTAATACGTGTGAAATGAGTCAATATCTAATAACCATTTCATATAAGAAAACCGCTAAACTTTTTCTATAACCGCTCAAATTTCTCCCGCTCTCATCCATGGCGAACCAACTTCTCTGCATCATCTCTGTGTTCTTCATGTCCCTATTTCCCCCTTTAACTCATCAAATTTCATTATCAGGTAATTCAAACTCCTTACCCAACCCTACAAAATTAATTTAAAACTATCAAATAGTAATAGTAATTAACATATCCTTTGATTTGGCAGTTCCCGGTTTTGCATTCAGTTGGTTGGACAACAATGATACATTTGTGGCTGGGTCTGTCGCAACCATAATGGTGAAAGTTATTGGAACTTATGATCCTGCCCAACTCAACCACACTTTCAATCCCAACATCAGTGTCAATGATAAGATGGGAAACAGCTCCTACGTTTCTGGGGTTTCATCAAATTTTGGTGCTAATTTTGGGGATTGGAGGATTTCTTTCCTTCCCATCAAGACTGGGTTGTTCAATGTGCTCATTACTGATCATCACTTCAATGTTTTTGATTCTTCACTGCATTTTCATGTCACCCCAGGTTCCTTGTTCTCACAGTTTTTCTTTGTTGGATAAATTTGATATATGTATATGCGCATTGGTCTGATAATGGTAAAGAAATCCTGTTCCTTTGTGTATATGAAGGTAACATGTATCCGTCTGGGAGCGTTGTGTCATGGAAAAATGGAGTGAGTGAATTTGAAGCAGGGAAGAAAGCTTC
This sequence comes from Solanum sejunctum, assembly GCA_025642045.1. NCBI lineage: Eukaryota > Viridiplantae > Streptophyta > Magnoliopsida > Solanales > Solanaceae > Solanum > Solanum sejunctum. The sequence continues at coordinate 15,230,704 of JAOTQJ010000001.1, read as the reverse complement.
ACTTATGATTCTTCCCAAAGATGCATTTGGCAATAATATCTCTTTGGCAAGTGAAAGTGATCAAGGACTCAACTTGTACAACTTTACATACTCTGTATCTACTTTCAATGGTTCCGTTGCAACTATCCTCAATTTCACCAATAAAGGATGGGATATATCTGGTTATCTTGTTGCCGAGTTTATCGTAGCTACAGCTGGAACTCTTTTACTTAATATGCAAGGAGATTACCAAACATTGAGTGGCTCTCCACTAATGTTCATAGTGAATCCAGGTGATTCATGTAAGCATAAGGATGATAATATTATTATTTTCTTTATAGTTCTATCAACAATCTTGGAAAATCCTTCATGTCTTTGATTGATATTGATCGTCTGATTAAGCTAATATGGAAGGTCATCTCTGTGGTATTCAAGGTGTATTTATTAGAAATATTCTTTAAGTCTTATCAAAGGATGATGGCACATTGATACAGTTGTATTTTATTTGGTTAGACTCTGAATCTTATTTATGCTTTAACAAAAAGTGATTTTTGCCCTGTCTTTTAGGGAATACTTTTGTAGCCCTTTGCTTATAGTGAATGTTTCTCTTGGATTGTAACCAATTCCTAGGTGCATCTTGCAGGACCAATGGATGTTTCAAAATGTTTGTTGCAATGGGAAGTTGAAACAAAGTACTTTCAAATATTTTCTCTGGTAGAAGGTTTTATTCACCAGCATGATCAATACGGAAATCTTGTTCCAGGGTTGTATGAATTTGATGTTGAAGTTATTGAAAACGGAACAAATTTGATTATTCCTGTGACAGATATTCAATTCAGGCAGGTTGGGCTGGGTATCCAGTTGTTCTCCTTCAGCCTAATGGAACCAGGGGACTTCAGGCTTATGATATATCATAAAGAGAAGAATAATTCCATCTCAACTATGCCGTTTCATTTTACGGTGTATATAGGTACTTTAGCAACTATGTTTGCTGCCACTTACATTTCTAGGTTTCTTTCCTTTATGCTTGTTATGCCTCTCAAATCAACCTTGGAAACAGCCTCTGGTGAGGAGTAATTGATAAAGTTGCTGCCATGTGACCAGGAGGTCACTGGTTCAAGCCTTGGCGGCAGCCTCTGACAGAAATGCAAGGTAAGGCTGCATACAATAGACCCTTGTGATCGGGTCCTTCCTCGGACCCTGCACATAAGGAGCTTTAGTGTACCGGTTTGTTTTTTTTGTGCCTCTCAAATCAACAAACTGCTCTAAAAAATATTAGTTGTTGTCTAGGTTATTTTTATTTCTATTAGCTTAGTATCCATGGAGTTATTTCTTTCAGTTGCTTCTGTGAACATGTTTAGCGTCTTAGAAGTTCACATATGATTAGATTTTAGACTCAAAGGAGCTTCTCTCTGAAAAGAAATCAGGTCGGAGGTTCCATTAGCAGGTAACCTTGTGAATAATCTCAAAATAGGGGAAGAATATTTCAGAAATGTTAAGTTCCCAATCTCTTCGGGTTTACCAGATTGAACTTTTAGCTGCTTTTGTTAATGGAATAAGTAGCTATGCCCTTATGATTACTTTCTGATACTTTACCATCTTCATATTCCTGCTGCATATGAAGCTTTGTAGCAGAGTTGGCACATTTCCCAGTATTTAGCTTCTGATCTACTATTTCAAGTTTTATAGGTTATTGTGATGGAATGAATAGTATTGTTAATGGGTCTGGTCTAAATGACTCTATTGCTGGTGAAACTGCGAGGTTTTCTGTCTTTTTGAAGGATGCTTATCTATATCCTTCACTTGTTGAGATAGAAAGCCTGAAAGTACAAGTAGTGGATGAATTTGATTCCTATCAAGCACAAGCAAGCATACATCCAATGAAGATGGTCAATGGTATCAAAATTAGAATTCATTTTCTGATAAACAGGATACTCTTACCTTGACATATTTTTGATTGCTTGCCTCTCTATAATAGGAACTCCATGTGGTACAAATTTTGATTGCAGTGCACATAATGATGTGGAACTTGCTTTTACACCTCTGGCTGAGACGAACCTTGATGTAAGGATTTTTGATAGTGTTCTTTATGTTAGGCTTTAGAATAGATGGAATTGAGAATTGATTTTTGGTTGCAGCCGAGAAACATGAGATTTAGTGCCTTTGATGTTAATTATATACCAGAGAGGAGTGGAATCTATGACATTCATCTATTTTGTGGAAATATTCCATTAAATGGTGGTCATCCATTCAGAAAGGCAGTTAGTGCAGGTATATGTTTATGCTCTTAATTTGTGGGTACATGTATATACTCTGAATATGCACAAGGTACATGTTTATGCTCTTAATCTGTATGGATATTCATGTAATAACTAATTTGTGGAGTCGAACTAGGAAAGGAGCGCTTTCTTGCTGATCTGAAGAGATGATGTTCATATCAGAACTTTTGTATTTGGTTAGAAATAGTCCTACGTTACAGCTTGTGAATTATTTGAAAAATCAACCAAAAGTGACAACAGAATATCTATCCAACCAAGCATTTGTATACATCGTACATTAATTTGTCTAACTTTATTGAGGATGATGATGCATGGATCTTCTGATTCTCAAGTTTCTCTGATGTTTCATTGTTTTGGTGCAGGCAAAGTTAATATATCGGTTTCAGCACCTGTGACATTCAGTCCAAAAGTACCAAAGCTGACAAAGAATGAAATCACAGTACAACTCATGGATTCGTATTCTAATCCAGTCCTCTTACAGCAGTCAAAGTTAAAGTTGGAGATTAGTTCAGCTAACAGATCAGCTGTTTCAATTTGGACTTTTAGTGATAATAAGGATGGCATGTATAGTGGAAGCTACCTGGCAAAGGATGTTGGCACCTATGAGTTATGTGCTTCTTTTGATGGAGTGCATTTGATGCCATGCCCCTTTGCCGTGCATGTATATAATAGTGAGTTCTTTCTTTAGAAATTCATAGAGGGTAAGATAAAATGACTTGCTATGATGTACGGTTGACACTTTAATCATTCAATTACATAACCATTGAATTGCTAGGTTCTTGCTTTTCATTACCTGACTTCATCTGACCCAAGTATTTCTTCTGTCCTTCAGGTGAATATTTCCCTAGAGTACAGAATGATTCGGTCTGGGTTTGGGAGGATGATTCAATTGCTTTTGATGCTCTAGAAAATGACTATTTTGCTGGTCATAACATTACAATTTTTCAATTTTCAAAGGTTGGTGTACTTCCATTACACATTGATTGAAGATTATATACTGTAACTACATATTCTCCACTACGGTGTATAAAAATGTGTTTAGACGATTTTCTCTTACCTGTATTATCAAGTAGTCCATCTACAGCTGATCAAGTTTTTTCCTAATACACAGTTTACATTTTCCTTTCCTTTTCTGTCTGTTACCTCAATTGAATTTCTATGCACAGCCAGGTCATGGTTCAATTCTTCAATATGGGAATCTCTTTAGATATACACCTTTCAAAGGGTTCTACGGGAGGGATTCTTTCTCGTATACGATATGCGACGTGAATGGGAACATTGCCTCTGGTGGTGTGGATATATCTGTTCTAAGCATCCCTCCACAGTTCATTTCAGTTCCAAGACAATTGCTGGCAACTGAAGATGTTATTAGTCCAAGATTTGGGTAAAGTTCTAATTAAGATTTCGTGTTTCTTTGGTGTCTTAGGGTTTCTAATCTGGTCTACTAACTGGATGCAGTGGTTTCTCTGGACTTGAGATTATCTATTCAGATTCAACTGAAAATATCAACATTACATTTAGTGCACAATCTGGAATCATCTTTTTGTATCCTATGTTAATGCAATTTTGGCCTCCAGCCTGGAGTATTTCTTCTATGTTCAAAGAGCTTGGAAACAGTACCATGTTAACTTTAACAGGATGTGTAGAAGAAATCAATTTTGTAATACAGTCGCTGCAGTATTTTGGGTATGACTATTTGCACATAAATTTTCACCATTTATTTTTCTGCTGAATCTGTTTTTCTTCAGAAGTTAGTAAGCTGGTTATTTTTTGCTTCTATAAGTATGTCCATTTCTAGAGGGGAAGTCATCCTTGTGTATGTGTAGATTTTTCAAGGGGGTCTTTATTGCACAAATCATGTGTGGTATAGAATGTGAAGCAGGCTTTTAGTGGAAGATATCAAAAGAACAAGTAAAATTCCAAAAGAATGGTAGGTGAGAATAAACGTATTAGTTTAGGAATTAATATTATGAGCATAATTAGAAAAGAAAACCATATTTTAGTAAATGGAAGGTTTCTTCTTAATAGTGCTATATTCACAAAGCAACATGGTAGGTGAAAATAAAAGTATATGTTTGGGAATTACTATATTTTGGAAGTCTTACTTTGAGATTAACTTTCCATAGATCATCAATTCAGAAGAAAATATTGTTTTGCTAGCTTTTCATTACTTATGTACTAGATTTTGATAAGCTGAATTCTTCTATCGGCATTTATGACAGGTTGAGAATCTATGGACTCTTGATGAACCTGGGCAAAAGTTTTCTTCTTAACACAATTTCTTATATTCCAGACTAATTTAGATTTACATATTATGATTACATGGCTGTCTGTTTTCTCCTCCATCCTCTAGTAAGAACTCTATGTACTAGAAGGCAGATAACTTTTGACAATTATGAACTATTTTGTTGTATCTGCATATTCTACCTCTTCCTCTTCCTTTTTCCGGTCATACAACGTTAGTCGCCATCTTATTGCCTCTCATTTCATTCATGCTAGTTCTTTTTTAAAAAAAAAATTATTCTTAAACATTAAACTATGCCAGCAACTTTAGACACCTTTCCCCCGGGATTAGAAAAGGTGAGGGTGGGGGACAAGCCACCCGGACAACCTCTCTTGCTAACATGAACATAGACATCTAGTAAATGCTGAGAATGGCTAATAAATTTTCAATAGGAGTAAACATGTTATGTTAATGAGTCTCGTGTGTTTCTTGAAACAGAAATGAGAATTTCTATGGCACTGATACAATTCAAGTCACTACGATGAACAAACATGGCAAGAACAGTTTAGATATTCCTATAGTGGTGGAACCTATCAATGATCCTCCATTAATTAATCTCCCTCCTTTTGTTATTATGGATCAAGGGAGTGAAGATTGCATTTTTACCAGAGACAGGAATAAGTCTGCTGTTTTTGTTGGAGATCCAGATCTACTGTATTATCCTGGTACGTGAGTTTGATGATGCATTCAACCCAATGTGGATGTAATCAATGTGAACTCCTATAATAGGAGATATTCCCAGCGCATTCTTGGGATTGTTTAATAGTTTGTAAAATAAATGGATAATGAAGGTTGAGAGTCCCGCTAATTTATGCTGTTGAGTTATAGGTAAGAATCAAGGATTTCAACTAGAGAATTGCAATTTATTTAATCAAAATAGATAGCTGAACTTTTCATCAAGATCTTCATTTCACATTCTAGAAGAAAAAAAAGACTACCTGCTTTTCTGGTCAAAACATTTTATATAATGCGGTGCGCTGCTGCTGAAAACGGCTTGTATTATGCAAGTCTTATAGAAACATCTGTCGTTTATAATTCATGCTTTTGCGATATGGGAGAGGGATATAACACTTTTACATCTGAAACATAGTTGCATTCCTCCTTCCAATCTTATAGATTTTGATATTTACGTTTATTTTCAGGGAATGCCTCTCGTTTCTTGGTTATGTTCTCCATAGAAGTCAGCTCTGGCTTCCTTTCAACAAAGCTTCCTGCTAACCTCATTAGCACCACTGAATTAAAATTGAAAACTAGCTACCAATGGCAGCCTCTTCAGACATTTGTGACCATCTCAGAACATTTTATGGTCAAAGCCAAAGGCGTTAGGTTTCGGGGTACACTAGAAGACTGCAACAGTGTCTTGGAGCAATTGCTATATCATGTGTGTTCTAGAGATTTTAAGCTACTGCTATCATTTTCGGCTGGTTCTGTGCCTTATATCTTCCTTTTCTATATTATTGATGTATTATCTTAATAATATGTTAGTATCATTTACCTAGTCTGCAATAAGTGCATCAGGAACAAAGAATCTAATCAGATCATATGTTTGCTGTCTGTTTCACCAGATAGCATGTAATCAGTACAAGGTGGTAGAGAATTAAGATTCATTCTGATAATCATTTCTTGCCCTCTGAGAGATCACTTTTTGTTTCCTACGACACTTTCAAATGTAGCCACATGATCTCCCCTCCAAACTAGTGCCTTATAGCACATTTTCCCTTTTCTCCCTTTGCTATGACTTCTTTTATGGCTAGTTAAGGACTTTGTGAACATAATAGGGGCTTATATGCATATTTGTATTTATGTTGTACATCTACTGGAGATGTTAGAGTTATATTTGCAAATGCATTTGTCATCACTTCTCCATTGTATTGGAGAATTGGCGGACTCATTCGTTTTCATATCTGTTGCTATCTACCATGTTCTCTTTTCATGTTCTGATCTGCATAACTACATGAGTTGCTTTGCAGGGTGATGAACATCACGCTATTCTTATTGTAACGGTGAACGATTTGGGGAATTATGGGTGCTACCCAGACTGCACCACTTTGATGTCAATGCCACATTTTGTTGAGGCTTCTGTTAGTCTCATGAGAGAAAGACCTCTGAGTTCATCATTTGCACATGGTAAGTTATGCATCAGAAAGGTGCAACATTTGTCATTATCATGCTTCTGCTTTGCATTTTTTCCTGAACTTTTTGGTTAATGCCTATTACCAGAGTTGCCCACTTTCTAAATTCTTACCTTACCTAATGATTAACTTCATTTTCATCCGTTAAACACTTCAGTTTTTTGGTTCCAAATGTGTTGCTTTTGGTAAAGCCATAACTGGAAATAGTGGTTTCTTCTACCTCCCTCAGATCTCAGGTAAGATTTTGAAATGTTAAAATACACAGTAACAGGTCACTCCGATGCAACTTTCAAAGAAATTATTTGTCATATATTGTTATTGGTTCATACTTCTGGAAACAGTCTCTGTATCTCTATGAGGTAGTGGTAAGGTCAAATTACATTTTACCCTCCCCAGAACCTACTTCTGGGATTCCACTGGGTATGATCTTCTTCTTGTTGTTATTGGTTCATACAAAATGAAATTCATGAAAAGGGAGATGCATGGCAACTTTTTTAATTTGCATTAATTCTATGAGAATTAGTCTAAATTTCTACCAAATTATGCAATGTTTTTAATTTTTTCTGATATTTCATTCAGGATAAGTTAAGCATTGACAGATCTATTATGGTTTTAATTATCAGAATGATAATAATAGATGCATCTGATTTGCAGCTTTTGGATCAGCAATTATTGTTGAATTCATTCTGGTGCTTTCTCTTGGTTTGATACTTCTATTCTTCATTTGCAAATGTGCATTTGTTCTCATTCATGAGAAAAAGAGGCATGCATCCCTAGATTTCGAGCTCTCCAACATCCAGAATTCTCAAGAAGGAACAGTAAGTATGCGATTAAATCAAGATCAGTTCTCCACAAGCCAGAATTTTCTCTTGATGTTTTCCCTCAATGTGATACATCTGTTATTCTTTTGTTGCATACCATACTCTACTCGATCGGTAGTACTCAGCTAAGATCTTTTCTAATATGTTTCTTTTCGTGTACTCTACAGTTAAACAAGGATTTATCTGATCAGCTCACTCTAGTCAGAGGATGCTGTGCAAAATCCTTCACGTCTAATCTCCAGCTCGCCAAATTACATGTGTGGTATGTTTACGGATAATGTCAAATGTAGCCAATAAACCAATTAATTTACAACAAATATGTCCATGTTTTATTTACATAAAAAATAGCCAAAAATCATAGGAAATATACAATGCCTATACAATATAGCTTATCAAAGTCATAGAAAGTATAAACTGACTATATAATAGAGATTACTCATACATTATGATATACTGAATACACATTATGATACAATCAAAAACTGAATACAGCTTGGAGGATGTCCTACATATTTTCAAATTTAAACTACATATTTCAGGTCATGCCTACAGCTTGGAATTAGAGAATGTCCTAAACCCGCCAACACTTGTTCAAGTGATCAGCTTGAAATGACTTCTTCTGGGCTAAGTGCAAAAGATAAGCAACTGGATGAGCCTCCCTCAAGTTTATTAAGATGATCGACTTCTTTTTCATAGGCTGCTTCTGGACATAGTACTACCATATGGTGCAGTAGATTATTATTATAGCCAGCACTAGGCAATACAAATGTTGCAGGAAGTGAAGCTAGTTACTTTTATAATCCATTGGGGTAAGGATATTTGGTTTGGATTTTGGATTATGAATTAGACTTTGGATTTTATTTTAAAAATTTATGGATTTTAGATTGAATGTGTACTCTATATCCAAATTTTGTCTTATATTCAGCCTTGCTCATATTATATTTGTTCTATGTTAGTAAGTCCAATTTTCCAAAGGTTTAATAGATTAATACCGTACGGTCCTATCCATTGTATTACTAATTCCAATATGGAACTGCGCGACATGCGTGGTAGGGTGGTCTTAATCTTTATTGGTGGTAGAAAGTTATAAATTATAAGAAGCAAATTATTTGGTGAATTGCGGTTGTTAATTCTTATTGGTGAAATTACAATAAAATTACAAATTACAATTGAACAAATAAAAATGAAGAATAAAATTTTTCAGACCAAGGCGTGTATATCTCGCTTTCTTTAAGGAAATTCAAGTCCACTGTAGCAAATATTTTACTGGTCCAACAGTATTCTTGTTGACTTGTCCCCTCCAGGACACAACAATCTTTTCACAAAATGTGTAACTCAATAACTCTTGACAAGAGTTGAGTCTTAAGTTTCACAAAAAATAACACCTTCCTTCTAAAAAGGCGAGAGTAGATGATGGCAAAAAATTGTGATTCGTATTGTTGACTGTAGAATCTAATCATTATCAAATACATAGTTCGTAGGATCATTGAATTTATTTTACTAGTCAGAAAGTGTAATCATATATAAAGACGAATTACATCGAAATAGCCACAGTCTAAAATCATACCTTGTTATAGATGTTATTCCAACACTTTTGGAAGAAGAAATCTATAAAAGAATCTTCACTTGAACTTTGTAGGAATTGGAGAAGGAACTGTTATTTTCTTTCTATTTTGCAGGAAAAAGATACGTGGTTTCTTTTCAAAATGAAATCCTTTTATAATTCCAAAGGGACACAACTTTTTCAATAGTTGTGTCTCTTTCTTTTATTAATAAATAAATAAATATAATAAATATATTATTTAAATATTAATATGGATATGGATTGACCCATATGGGTAACCCAATCCAAATTTCTTCATCTCCCACTCACACATAGTGGGTCAACTCTCATTCCTATTTTGTAACATTCATACATACTACTAGACTATATGACCGGTGCATACTTTGAGAGTTTCGTTGCTACACATTTGTTAGGAATATATAACATCCCAATCAATGAAACTTAGAGTAAGTTATAATATGTAGTACCCTAGATCATTTATCATATTCATATCTCTCATTATCTCTTTTCCTTAATTTTGAGTTCATCATTATGTACTAGTCTCACAGATAAACATAAAGGACATCAATGAACAAAATTGATGTGATGATATCCAATGATCTTCCTCATCTCATGAATCTCTCAATCTCAACGCGATATGTTTTTCTAGAAATGTTCCGCCAGACTAAATCAAACATGATCTCTTGGCAACAAAGATAACAAACATCAAATTGAATCTCAAGAAACTGATTTAAGTCATAAGGATATTATATGAAAATTTATAATTTTCAAGGCTTCACACGATAGCAAATAGAGACTAAACTTGTATCGCCCCTATGGGTCACTTAATGCATACATGGTATGAAACATGCATCAAAGTATTGATTCCTTTCCCATGGAGCGTATGTCCTTTATCAATATAAATAATGTGCAAATAATAAGAAAGGCAACTCATGTCTAACTTTGAGTTCACAAATCTACTCATTTATTTATTCTTCAGGACTCGTATCTTCCATTAAAACAGACTAACTCACTTCAATCACACATGATTAAATACAAACTAACATATGACTTTTTGATTATAAACTTTCAGCTCTCTATTATCATCACTTCTGACAATAATTAGTGTATAATTGTCTCATCTCTACTTGTCACTTAGACAATAAAGATGATTGTCTGTGTGAATAGGCCAATCTTTTTGTCTGTTCGACCTACTTTCTATCCTTAGAATTTTGTGTACACTATATTACAAAAATATATGTATCTGAACCAATAAGAATGAAAAATAAGGCATTAAATTAACATTAACTTCAATAATGTGAATTTACATGAACATGTCTGGGTAAATAAAAATAAAAATACATCAGCATCTATATAAAACCAATGACTTCACACATCTATCTAAGCATCATATGCTATGGGTTTTGTTAAGGGATCTGCTATCATTTGATATGTAGATATGTATTTTATGTTCACTTTCTTTTGTGCTATCATGTCTCTTACAAAATTATACTTTATGTATATATGCTTTATCTTTCCATGGTACTTTGAATCTTTCGTGTACGCTATTGTATCCTGACTATCACAATTGATTGCGACAAACTCAACAATATTGTTATATACACCCAAGTGAACTAGAAAATGCTTAAACCAAATAGCTTCTTGCACAACAGATGAAAGCGCAACATACTCAGCTTCCATAATGGACAAGGCTATGCATGATTGCTTCTTGCTACTACATGATATAGCGTCATTTTTAAGCAAGAATGCATATCCAAAGGTGGATTTTCTCTCATTTAAATCTCATCCCCAATCAACATTTGTGTAGCCTTTGAGTTGCAGATCCTTTCCTTCATAACATAAGGAATAGTCGATTATTCCTTTAAGATATCTCAATATTCTTTCAACTGCTTTCCAATGTTGTGGTCCTGGATCGAATTGATATGTGTTAACTAATCCAACAGCATAACAAATATCCGACCTAGTACACATCATAGCATACATGAGGCTTCCGATTACATTAGCAAAAGGAACTTTTCTCATTTGTTCCTTTTCATATGGAGTCTTAGAACATATCATTCGGTTCAAAGCTTCACTTTTAGAAATTGGAGTGTTTATGGGTTTACAATCTTGCATATTAAAGCATTCAAAAACTTTCTTAATGTAAGGTTCTTGTGAAAGAGATAATAATCTCTTTGAACGGTCTCTTGAAATCATAACTCCAAGAATGTATGCTGCTTCACCTATAACTTTCATCTCAAAAGTAGACAATAGCCACTCTTTCATTTCTTTTATAAGATCAATGTCACTTGCAGCTATTAGTATATCGTCTGCATACAACGATAAGATCACAAACTTATCTTTGAATCTTTTGATATACACATAATGGTCTTCATGAATCATAACCAACCCATATGATATGGTCTCATCATGAAAACATAAGTACCATTGTCTAGAAGATTGTTTAAAGTCATAAATTGACCTTTGAAGTCGACGTACTTTATTTTCTTCCTTTTTTTCACAAATCCTACAGGTTGTTCCATGTAGATTTCTTCTTCTAATTCTCCATTGAGAAATGCAGTTTTCACATTTATTTGATGTAATTCAAGAACCAACGCAGCTACTATAAACAAAATTAATCTTATTGAAGTAAAGCGCACAATAGGTGAAAAGGTTTTTTCGTAATCAGTTCCTTCCTGTTGTGTGTATCCTTTAGCTACAGGATGAGTTTTGAATCTTTCAATGCTACCATCTGCCTTACACTTGATTTTGAGAACTCATTTGTTTCTAATAGCTTTTCGGCCTATAGGTAGATCAACTAATTTCCACACTTGGTTAGATTTCATTGACTCTATTTTCTCCTCCATTACTTTTAACCATTTTTCTTTAGCAGGACACATGAGAGCCTTATATATATATATATATATATATATATATATATATATATATATATTTCTTGACTCTTCATCATCTGGAGTAACTATAAATGCTTTTTCTTCGATCTTAGATCGACAATGAGGAATTTGTGGAGGACTTGTTCGTCAAGGTTGAGATTGACAAATTGATTTATCAATTGGTAAGTTACTCATACTCGGACTAGCAATATTATTAGAATTTGATACATCTGGTATATTTGTAGAAATAGGAACTAATCCATTATCATTAAAATGACTCCCACTCAAATTCATTTGATCTTCGGCAACAGAAATAGTTTGGTCTGTAGTTTCATAAAGAGATAAGTCATGACCTATATCTCCTTGCTTAGGAAAATCATTCTCTATAAATGTGACATTGCACAATTCAATTTTAGTTACATTGCCACTATTTTGTTCCCGTATGAACACATAGCTGTTAGATTGTTTAGAGTATCTTATGAAGATATATTTTTTCCCCTTGGACCTAATTTTCCATATTGGGAAGAAGGATTATGAATAAAAGCAGCACAACCCCAAGGCTTTAAAAATCTTAAACCGGGCTTACATTTAATCCATAACTCATATGGCATAGTTGTAACTGATCTTGAAGGGACATGATTAAGTACGAATGCAGTAGTGAGCAAAGCATCACTCCAATAGGTGATTGATAATTTTGCTTGTGCCATCATCGACCTAACCATTTCTAACAAGGTTCTATTTCGTCATTCCGCAACACCATTTTATTGTAGAGTATAAAGAGTAGTTAATTGCCTTTGAATTCCTTTTTCATCACATAGTTGTTTGAACTCATCAAACAAATACTCCCTTCCTCAATCGGTTCTTAGAGCTTTTCTTTTTCTGTCCAATTGATTCTTAACTAAGTTCATAAATTTAATGAAGCAACTCAAAGCTATAGATTTGTGAGAAATCAGTATATGTAATCAAATTGAGTAAAATCATCAATAAAAGTGATGAAATAAACAGTACCATGTCTTTCTCTTACATTCATTGGACCACATATGTCATAATGAATCAATTGCAATGGAGTATCAGCTCTTGTGCCTTTCCTAAATAGTTTTCTAGCAATTTTTCCAGTTAGTCAAGAGTCACAAGTAGACAATTCTACTTTATTTATTGTGCCAAGCAAACCTTCTTTAGCTAAGCGGTTCATTCTTTACTGACCAATATGGCCAAGCCTCGCATGCCATGTATTTACATCATTCTCACAATTAGAAGATGTAAATAAGAAAAAACTAATATTATCATTATTGGGACTTTGACAAACATCCAGTATAAAAAACCGATCATAAAAATAACCAGTTCCATATTTTGTCTTACCCAAATACATATCCATATCATGTTCATGAAAAAAATACTAAAACCTATTTTAACAAATATTCGGACAAAGACTAGATTACGACAAATCATTAGGGCAAATAATACATCATGTAGGAGTAGAGTTCGGCTACCCCTCATTTCAAGTTTGCAGGTACCAATCCCTTTGACCTCCTCTTTGGAGTTATTTTCTACATATACCCATTTAAATCCTCGCGAGGTTCATCTATAATCTACAAAAGAATCACTTTCTGTCGCTATATGCTCAATGGCTGCTGAATCTACAATCCACATAGGAAGTAATTCAGTTAAAAAGCTAGAACAAGAAACAATTACATCACTATGTAAATTATTCATAAGGTTCATTTACCTTAGGCTCAGGACAATCATAAGCAAGGTGTCCCTTGTACTTACAATTATAGCACTTAAACTTAGCCATAGAAATATTTTCTTTTGGAATAGAAATATTTTTCTCTCCTTGTTGACTAATCTTAGGCTTCTTTGTGGCATTCACGTGTTGGAGGGTATAACCATTTTTGGAAAGTTTCAAAGACACATTTAGAGCTTTAAAAATTTTTTGCTCTTCTTGGACATACTTGATCTTATAGTTATCATCGTTTAAGCCTATTACTTTTGTTAAACTTGATAATAATGTTCTTTGCAACAATTGATATGTTGATTTAAACAAGCATAAAATAAAATGAGATAACTATGCACATTGTTTTAGCCTAATATTCATATACATAATAATTCTTCAATATTCATTTCACATTAGGTTCTGATTTGAGAGTTCACTAAGTTCCCAATCATCATCTGAATTCTAATATGTCATAAATTTAATACAGTCAATCATCTAAGAATCACTTATCTTAAATCACATAATTCAAGATTAAATATACATGAATTCTACAACATATATAGAAACACTTAATAATAATTAATATATAAATTCACATAAATCATGTTACATATAAAAATCATTATACAAATACAATACATACGATCATTATAATATCTCTTGGTGAATAAGAATAGATAAAATCAAATCTATACGCAAGTCCAAATGTAATTTATATCTTATAGGCCGCCAGTGAGAATGACATATAGTCTTCTCAACTTCCAAGTCAACATATTCATCCATACAATATTAGACCAATGACTTGTAAGATCTCAATCTTTTGAGATTCAACTTATCCCAAGATTTGTCAAGTAATTTCTTTTGAAAATCTTCTGACAATGCAGATCGTAAGACCATATACTTCTTCTTTGTGGTTAATAAGTCTCGACCCAGACAATTTCTTGAATTAACTCATTAATTCTAGCTATGTGTTTCACAAATCTCATGAGATCATCATCTTCAACATTGGATTCTGGTGGAAGATTGACTAAATTGTCAATCATAGCTTTCACCCTATCTTTTTGTTGCTTTGTGAAAATTCGCCTGAGTATCCTTATTAATACTATGATTTTCTGTAACATATACAAAAAATAATTAGGACAAATCAGACATGAAACAATTAAATAACTAATGTATAAAGGGATCTTATAGGACTTTAAAGAAAAAACAATAACACAACAAGTCTTTTCGTGTATTAACCTTTTTCTGTCAAATAACATTTCACAAAAAATATATTCTGAAATCTACTCCCAAGGGCCAATTCATATCATAATGCCATTAATATGAGTTCTTTATTGTAAAGAATTTTTTCCCATTATGGCCAAAACTAAAAAGAATAGAGTGAAAAATTTTTCAAAAAAAATAGCAACTTTTGTCAAAAAAAAATTCAAGTGAAAACTTATATGACATCTTTGTCACAATCCTTTTCTTTAAAAACTATCACTCCACGGTGAAATTCATGTCACAATGCTCATTCATTTTGGACTTTTTCTTATAAAAAGATTTGCTCCCTTTTACCAAAAAAGTTCCCTCTCTTTATTTCTTAGAAATTATCTAGGAAAATAACAAACATTAAAGATGGTTATACTGGTACATGGTCAGAGACAATAACCAGAGAAAAATAAATTATCGTAATCAATTTTCTTGAGGAATAGCATATGATTAGAAGAGTCCAAATAAAATAATTTCCAATTGAATTAGGAAGCATTTGGTTGTGGTTATAAACTAGAGAACAATATAAGAAACTTGATTTTTCATAAAAGGAACATGACACAATCCATAATTGTCACAGAATTATGATGCAACCAAAACAATGACTAGTAAATTAAGAATTTAAACCTAAGCTCTGATACCAATGTAGAATCTAATCATTAACAAACACATAGTTTGCAGAATCATTAAATTTGTTTCACTAGTTAAAAAGTGTAATCACATACAAAGACGAACTACACCAAAATAGCCACAATCTAAAATCGAACCTTATTACAGATTTTTTCCAACTCTTTTGTAAGAAGAAATCTGCATAAGAATCTCACTAGAGCTTTGTAGGAATTGGAGAAGGAAGAAGAGGAAGAAAGCAGAAAGTTATGTTATTTTCTTTCTGCTTTGCAGTGAAAAGATATGTGGTTTCTTCGCAAAAAGAAACTCTTTTATAATTCTAAAGGGACACATCTTTTCAAATAGTTGTGTCTCTTTCTTTTATTAATAAATAAATAGATATAATAAATATATTATTTAAATATTAATATGGATATGAATTAACCGATATGGGTGATCCAATCCAAATTCCTTTATTAACCAACGTTGTTATATAAATAATATGCAAGAAGATAATCACTATTAACAAAAGCTAAATACAAGGACAGACTTACAACAAATTCCTGAAGATTAGGAACTAGGACAATTGAATTCTATAGTACTAAGGACTCTTCTTAATCATTCATTATTATGCCCGCTCAAGTTGCTGGTGTCATCAACACCCAACTTAGAAATATGCCTTACAAAAGAAGCTCGTGGAAGAGTTTTTGTAAATATATCTTCTACCTGATCACCCGAGTAAAGGTGTTAAACTGCGATATGTTTGTTTTGAACTTTTTTACGAACAAAGGTGAAAATCAATAGTTGTTTCATACAACTATGGAACACCAGGTTGGCGCAAAGGTATGTGGTGCTGACATTGGCACAAAATATCCCAGGAGTGGTAGAAGTACGAAATCGGAGCTCATGGAGTAAACTTGTCAGCCAATTTGTTTTAGAAATAGTAGTTGCAATGACTTGGTATTCTGCCTCTGTGGAAGAGCGAGAGACAGATCTTTGCTTCTTAGAGGACCAAGATATTGGAGAGTTGCCGACGTAAACAACATAGCCTGTAGTGGAGGTTCGATGGAGAGGATCTCCAGCCCAGTCAGAATCTAAGTAAGTTAGAAGATGATGATCATGTTATTTGGCTATTCAGAGGCCAAATGAAGATGTCTGGTGAAGATAGCGAAGGAGACACTTCATGGTTGTCCAATGTGATAGTGAGGGTTGGTGCATAGATTGTGAGAGTTTGCTAACTGCAAATGCTATGTCCAGATATGTAAAAGAAAGATAATGTAGTTTACCAATAATACTCCTATAAAGAGAGCCATCAACTAGAGAATCTTCAGCAAACTCTAGGAAAGCAATAGTAGAAGTCATTGGTGTTAGAACACCCTTGCAGTTGTGCATATTAACTTCCTGCAACAGATCTGTAATGTATCTTTGTTGACACAACAAAAGACCACCAGGATAAGATAGGACTTCAACACCAAAAAAATAATGAACTGGACTAAGATCCTTCAGTGAGAACCGGGTCGCAAGACTAGCAATAATACTTTGAACACCATGAATTTGATTACCCGTAACAATTATGTCATCAACATATATCAAAATATAAATAGTAAATTCAAAATTATGTATGATGAAAAGTGAAGAATTAGATTAGGATTTAACAAACCCCAAAGTAACCAAGTAATTTTTTAGTTCAGTGTACCAGTCCTTGGGAGCCTGTTTGAGGCTATATATAGATTTGTGTAGCTTGCAAATATGTGTTGGATATGTAAAAGTTTCAAAATTAGGTGGTTGGCACATATAGACCTCTTCATCAAGGCGACCTTGCAAGAAGGCATTATTTATATCAAGTTGATGAATGGGCCAACTTTGTATGTCGCAATCGCAAGAACAAGATGAATAGTTGCAAGTTTTACCGCAGGAATAAAAGTAGTTTGTAAGTTAAGTCTAGGTCATTAGGTGAACCCTTTAACAACCAAGCGAGCTTTATACCTATCAATAGAACCATCAGGATGATATTTAATCCAAAAAATCCAGTTACAATCCACCACATTTTTTAAGGATCATATGGTACCAACTCCCATGTCCGGTTTTGAACTAAGGCATCAAGTTCATTTTCCATAACTTCACGCCAGTGTGGTATTTGTTGAGCTTGCTTAAAGTTTCTAGGTAGGGAGGAAGTGGTTTGAACAACAATGTGTAATTGTTTACGCTTAAGATTATTTGTCTTAAACTGAGTAATCATGCGATAAATGGGTGTTGCTGGTGAGGTAGAGGCAACAAGGGAAGGTTGTGTGGCTTTGGTAGTAAGCCAAGTGATAAGGAAGAAGATCCAGTGGACTTATTTCGACATTGGTAAGTGATAATTATGGATTGCAGCTGAGAAGGAGGAATTGGTAAGGCTGAAACAGTAGGTTGTGCTAAACTATGGCTTGAAACTTAATTTTGTATTGTGACGGGAGCGGACAGCAGACGTGTTGGAGTAAGAGAAGAAGAATCAGATAAAGGAGAAATTGAATTACCCGAGACAGTTGTACCTGTTGAGGCAGACGTAATGGGTAAATACATGTCCACAGATTGCTGCACAATCTTTGTAGGAAGTTTACGAGAATCATTTTAACTTTGAGTATTGTTCTGTGGTTATTTTTTGGTTAAACATGTTTCCCAAGCAACATCTGTATATTGGGTGTTTTTGAAACGAGAAAAAATATTTTCAAATGGGAACTAATTTTCAAAAATAAGACATTACGTGATAAATAGATTTTGGAAGTTAAATGATCAAAACATTGATGACCATAATATTTATTTGAAAATCCTAAATAAACACATGGTCTCAAACGGGGCTCTAATTTGTTTTAGGCATACGGTTTGAGCCATGAATAACATAAGCAACCAAATACTTTCAGGGAGTCATACTTGGGCCTAGTTTGAAATAAAACTTCAAAGGGGCTCTTATGTTGAAGATTAGCGTAGTTAGCCTATTTATAAAATAAACAGCTTGTTGACAGGCAAAACTCCAAAAGAGTGATGGTAAAGACGCCTGGTGCAGCAAGGTTGTAGCTGTTCAAATAACATGTCAATGTCGTATTTCAACTATAGCAACTCATTGTGGGTATATGGGGGTGACACTAGGTGTTCTATGCCATGTATTTTGAGATAGGAGTGGAAACCTTTAAATTTTCCACCAAATTAGTGTAAAAAGATTGAATTTTGATGTTAAACCTCGATTAAAAAATGGATGCAAATTTTGAAAAACTTCCAGAGTTTCACTTTTTGATTTTTAAGTAAACAACCACATGTATTTTGGAAATTGAAGAACAAATAACACATAATATCTTTTTTTATCAATTACCAAAACTGGAGACGGATCCCTTAAATCACTAAAAATAATTTATTGATGAATTATTACTTTGCAATGAATTATCTGATAAAGGCAACTTATGTGTTTTATTAGAATAACAAGAATTACAAGTAGAACTAGCTTTAGGATCTAAAATAGGAAGGAAAAAATTATTCAAGATAGTATTTAAAATGCGACGAGTAGGATTTCCTAAATGTCGATGTTGTAGGTCAATTGGAATAGCCATATTACATTGAGGAGAATGATGTGTATACACTGGTGGCCACTCATAGAACCCATCTTTAATCTATCCGCAAACCAGGAATGCCCCTATACTCAGATCCTTCACAAGATAATGAAAAGGAAAAAATTCAATAGAGAAATAATAATCACGAGAAAATTGAGAAATAGATATAGGATTAGTTTTATGAGAGGGGAGCATAAGGTATTAAGAAGCTTGAAATGATTATTTGATGCACTTTTGTTAGTGTAATTGGTATGGGATATTAGAATGGTGTTACTATTGCCTATAGTGATTTCTTTGGTTCTGTGGTAGTCATGTACAGTTGGAAGGCTTTGAGCATCAAATGCGATATGATGAGTGGATGCGGTATTCACAATCCAAGGGTTTGTTGCAGAGGAAAAAATGTAGCAAAGTTTGCTTGGGATTGCAGATAGTTATGGGATTGAGATCTGCAGAATCTAGCAGAATGACCTACTCAATTACATAGTTGGCAGCGAAGGTTTCTATCAAAGGGCTATTGCTGGTTGTTTCTCTGTGGGCACCCTGATTGTTCCTGGTATTGCAAATTTTTGTTAGGAGTATTCACGTTTGAACGACAATTGATGATGTTCACGCTCCAATAAGAAAGCAGTCAATGTCAGCAATTAACCTAACCGAAGGTTAGGGTTGAATCCACAGAAAATACATGGCTTAACTATAATGATCCAATACTAATCATTTCAAGCATAAATAACTAAAATCTCTAAATAAGGAGGGGGTTGTGATTCAAAAATAAAGTAAAATAAATACTAAACTATAACACAAGAAAACACTCAATTTTAGGGACCACTTGGGAATTGTATTCTCTGTGGTTCATTGACTAAATTACCCTAGGTAACATAACTATAATTGAAAATTTGCATGCAGGATGGTAACTTAGGTTCTTCCAGCCCTCTTGTGAAGATGAAGGTCGAATTTTACCATGGTGCTTGGTCGGCCACCATGGTGTGCCAACTAATCATTACTAGTTGTCCCAGTCAATCTCCCCTTGGTCAAGTTTAGTTGATTAGATGAGAACACATCAATCAAATTCTATCATCTAGTTTCCTTTTCCTATTTGTCACTACCTTGGTCGGGCTAGTTATAGTATGCAGGGTTTGGTGTTGGCCACCACCAAACGACAATCATAATGAAGGAAAATAGACAATACATGCAAACCCCAATCGTAGAAATGCAATAAACCTAGGTTATTTCAAGTCAACTACCCATGATCCCCATAACTCCAAGTTGTGGGTGCTTAGCTACTCATAGCTAAGGAAAAACAAGCAAAAATGCAAATACAAGACATAAGTGAAAGTTTTACCAAAACCACTGTAGAGTGTAGGCACCACAAGTTGCAAATTCAAAAGCTTGATTGATCAACAATGAATATAAAGCAAGATTTCAAAATAGATTTTCTAAGAGAGAATAATAAATTAATCTAAAACCCTAAAATATTCTTGAGAGAATATTCAAAGGCAAGTCCTGTCTTCTCCAATCTCGAATCTCCTTCATAAAAACCTAACTTAATATATTTATAGTGTTTACAATTAAATCCTAAAAATAACACATAAAAGACAGCTGGTACGCCTTGCAGGTACAACTCGTAGGGTGACCTACGAGTTGTAGTCAGGGTCTCGTATCAAGTTCTTGGCATCTTGGACTGAACTGGTATGTCCTACAGGTATGAGTCATAGCTCAGTTTTTTGGTCCAACATTTTGGCTCTCTGATTCCTACTATGAGTCCACCTATACGAGTTATAGTGCAACTTACGACTCGTAGGGTTGACATCCACTTAGAAGATTTCTGAGTTTTTTGGTCTTTGTTTCATATGATGACACATACTACGATTCGTAGCTTGGGCTATGACTCATAGGTGAGCTCATATGTCCTATGCTTCAGCAAAATCTATAATTTTTTTTCCAAAATCATACCAACCTAACTTTTCTGCAAGACCAACACAAAAACACATAAAAACATTAAAAGTCGCATTGAGAACTCACCAAATCTCTTGTTTTAGGCATCAAATATATTGTATTTTGACAGTACACCAACACCTTCAACTTATAATTATTGCTATCATTCACTTTAATATAGGGACCCAACTATTATTTTCAAAATTAGACTGCGAAGTGACTGAGCACAACAAAACATGATTATGAATCTAGAAACCCAACTATGATAAGCTAATGAGCATTAACCATCCACAATCACAGGTGCAGACATATGCTAATCAAGTAGTGCAAATGCTCTGACAAATTAGAAATCCCTCTTACTCACTCAAGAAGCATTTAGAATTCAAGTACTGAGGAAGAATTCTCACTCTTACAATTGAAATTCATGCATATTGACTAACACCATAGGTTTGCTCTATGCTCATCTTTTGGCTTGGCGATAAAGTGGATTTAGATCACTTTAGGACTTATAGGCTTGTAACATAGGTTCAGGGGGCTTTAGTATGGCAGTTTAGGCAAGTAGTGACTAAAAGCTATTCTTGAACCATGTTTACGAACACTTTTTGCTTTCATAACCCAACCTTTTTTCAATAAATTCACCCTTATTCTCTCGTTTCAAACTTTTTCTCGAGTGTTTTCTTTCTATTTTCAGCTGTGCCTTATTTCTAAACTCAATTCATGCTATTTTTTCTCAATTCAAGGAATTTATCTTTTCTTTTTCTTCACTCTGCTCATTGATTTTTCATTTCTTTCTTTATTCCTCAACTAACCACCTAATTGTCATTACTTTACCACAATAAGGGTCATCCTCAACTTAGGCTTTTAGCCTAAGATGAAGTACACAATATCTATTTCTCAAAGCAGAGCACCAACTTATAGCCACCCTCAACTTAGGCTTTTAGCCTCAATTAAGGTTTACATGTCCAAGGATAGACCAGGGGACAAAATCAAGGTATTTTATCAGACAATGTTAAGCTAGCAAGATGTGAAGAAAGAATGAGTACATGAGAAGCTCAAAAATTTAGAACAAGGAATTCACTCAATCATTTGGTGGGTCATTTAGGCTAAAAGTGGGTTCACTCAAAGAACAAAGGCCTAAGATCCTTTCCATATCAACCTCATCACCAAACCAATTTTAGAGTAACAAGGCAAGTTCTGAGTCCATACAAGATTCATGAATGCAACAAAATAAGCTCACAACACACATGGCATTGCACACACAATCAAGTATAGACTCACAAGTCATGCTTCAACCCTCAACTTACCTTCACATTATCAGAACAAATATTACCAGCTACCCAACATGCATGAATGCATCAATAATTACAACCTCAAAGAAATTTTTTAGGGTACCCAATTTTTCATCAAAACTTTAAAAAGCATCTAAAGACTATGTATATGCCAACAGCTAACACTACTATGAACTTATATATTATCTACACTACCTAAACATGCCGATTCAACAGAAAAGTAAATATCCACAAGGAAAAGGAATCACGGCAAGAAAACCTAGAGATCAAAAATAGGGAAAGTTATGAACTCAAGGCTACTCAGACTTCGTCTTAATCCATAACTTCCCACACCCCACCAAAATAGGATAATTTGTCCTCAAAGTAAAGACAATAATGAAAACAAACACGATAAAACAGAAATATATATATATATACATACATACTAACATCCACAATATAAGTAAAAATAAGATTAACATAAAAATATTTAAACACATCCAAAAATTGACATAATAAAAATATTGTCTAATAATAAAACAAAGTATCCATAAGGACAAATTAAGAACAGGGGCAAAAGAAGTCAAATATCATGGTGTATCAAGCATCGATCTCTAGCTGATTTATGGGGTCCTAGGGCATTATCTCCTCTGTAGCAATACCTGAGCTACCCTCTCCATGTGGGGTGTGCTATTTTCGATCTCTTTGAATAGCTGCCAACAATAGCGACTCCTGCACCATTGCCTCGGGGATAGGCTCCTCCTCCAGTCTCGGCCTCTTTTGAGTTGGCTCGGGATCATCATCATGCTCAATAGGCCTCTTCCCATGGACATGGGGATGGTTAGGTATCCAACCAAAAGCCTCATTATCTACCGGTGCCATATTTGGGACTGCAATAGAAGCTGCCAACATCTGCAATTATTCGGCTTTAAACTTGGCCAACTTCTTAGTTGCTGCACTTGTGTCAGCAGGCCTGGTACCCTTAAGTGTCCATTGGACTCTTGCTTTGAAAGCATCTACTCGGGCATCCACTGCTCTAACTCTCTCATCTACCAGATTGCGGGCGAATGCCTTTATCCTCTTCTTTGAGTCCTGTACGATTTGGTCAACCCAAGGTCTGACCCATGCAGATAGAGCCTAAAGTCTAGACTCTGCCGTGGCCACCCTACATAATAATGCCTGAAAAGCAACAATAGAAGTAAGAGAATCAACCGTAACGTAGTTGTTGCTGGTGCTGGAGTATTGGAGGATGGTGTGGACTTAATCTCCACTGCTAGCATAGGCTCTGTAGCATCTAGAGTAGTGCTGGTAGCAGTTGGAGATCCACTCTGAGTCAAAGGCTCTACTAGGAATGACTCTAGAATAGGAGGAGAAACTACACTCTGTAGGACCACCGGGTTCTCATCAGCCCTTATCAAGCTAGGATCCTTGGTGTGCAGAGCCTCTACATGTGGATCTAAGCATAGAGAAATATGCACCCCTGCCTCATTACACTGTCGATGTATTAAGATAGGAAAAGGTAATAAAGTATGAGTATGAATTGTTGACTCATGGATCTGTTCGGCCATGACTCATGCCCAATTAATATCGTAACCAGCCAGAATACTAGCTAGTAGCACAACCCTCTCTAGGATGAATACATTATCTGTAAAGGTGGGTTTGATGCGCCAACGGATAATAGACCACCAAAACTTATATCTGAATAAGAAGTGGGATTTAATGATCTGAGTAGTATGGTTTATGACCTACATAAGTTGTACACCCTCCTTGCATATCTGGCTGGCTATCCACCTGAGCAACTCTGTCTTCATGTCTACATACTTCTCACTCACTGTTTTCCTCATCGTAGCAATTTTAGCATCATACTCTGTGGTGGAGCGAGGTAATACATAGTCTGGCCCGAATGAAACCCTCCTGATAGTCTCCTCTAAAATATTAACAACTGTACCCCATACTAGAACTTCTTTCAACCTTGGTTGCTCTATGGTTTTCTTGCCTCAAGGAAGATCTTGGAGAATAGTGGCATAATAAGCAGCATAAAATTCTTGGACTAGATATGGGAAATATTTTCCCAACTTTTATGACAGCCATGCTAGTCCGTGACGGTTAATCTATGTCTCCGGGTCAGGTACTCTGCTTAATCTGGAATCATTGAGTTTTGATTCCTTAAGAAATTGTCGAACCGACCTTTTTGGATCCTTTGGTTCCAACCATTTGTCACATATCTCCTGTATGCCTGGAACACACCATCTAGTATTTCTGGGATCCGTGAAAGTGATAGTGGTAGTAGGATCCACCGGAGGTTGAGAACTAGCCTCTTCAGGTTGTGTATGAGATGTCTCAATGGACTCTGATTCTGAAAGTGACTGGCCATCATCCGAACCATCTTCATTGCCCTACTCTTCAAATTGAGAGGCATTGGTAACTTCTATTGGTATTAGTGCAACATGGGCTCGATTTTGAGGCACATTTGCCTCAGGTTTATCTGGACTTTATGAACTTCCACAGAGCCCTCAGATGTTTCATCATTAGAGGGGTTATCTGTCATCTATCTTCTCTGTGCTTTAGTGGCCTCTTTTCCAATCTTTGGAGCTATATAACCTAAAAAGTTAACCCACAAATATAGCGTAAGCACTATAATGTTTGAAACAGATAGAAACTACAAGGAAAAATTAACAATAGAAATCTAAACACTAAGAGAAAACTCAAACACAATGCACTGATTCAGCTATAGATTTTTAGGTATGAATCATATACTTGCTTTGTAGAACTAATATGCTTACAAAAATGCTTTCTAATCTCAAGTATGAGGGATAATTATGACTCGTAGAATGGATTATGAATCATCGTCTAGGCTCGTACCTATTTCCAAAAACATTTTTAATAACTCAGATAAGCTTATGAGATCCTCAACGAGTCATAGCAGGTACTATGAGTCATAGGTGAGTCTCATATGAGAAATATAAAGGAACCACAAGTGACTGGTGCTTGCTATGAGGGACCACAATGACTCGTAGGTGAACCTACACGTCAGATAATTGCCTCATAGCTAAAAATGGAAGACACTAGTAGTGCCTTTCATTTCTTCATGCAAAGCACAAGCTAAGCACATAATTCAAAATACTTGGCACATAAGAGCTAAATAAAATATTTGGCTTATAAGATATCCCAAAATGTCATCAGAAATGTAAAAAACCATCATCCCTAAGAGTCAAAATTAGTTTCACATTACGTCAAGCACATAGAAAACAATATACTTTCCAAGCTCACACTTAATATCTACAAGACGTTCCATAGAGATGCAAGTAACATTCAGACCATTTTAATCAAGCCCAATAAGGCACATGAAACAAACCCACACCTCCAAAATTCCAAATCCAACAATAATTCATACAATGGTTGGGCAACATTAAGCATTATATAACATGAACCAATGGTCTTTATATTTACAATTACCCACTCAAGAATTCAAACAAGATTTGAATCACAACAAGACTTTTCAAAGCATAAAAACCCTAGATTTCATGTCTAGATCAAAAATCACCACATGGTATGATTACACATGGTTAAAATATGAATATACTCATCTAAGAAATAAGCTCAACACAAAAGAGTGCTAAATTTAACCACGGGGCTTACCGATTGATCGAATAATTTAACCAAAGCAAAAAACCATGCTAAAACCCTAGAAAATTATGACCTCGCCAAAATCCTTGTCGGAAAATGATGTGGGCAACTAGGATTTTGATCAAAAAAGTTATTGGGAAGTTAATTAGGGATTTTTCGTTGCCTTAGTGATTGGGAAATGAATTTTGGGGGGGTTAAATTTCATTTTGACCCTTTTTAAATGAAATCAGGTCGAAACTTTTTAAAACTGCAGATCAAGGCTATGAGACCCCAACTATGAGTTTTAGGTTGTCTTATGACTCATAGGTCCTGGTCTCGTAGCAGGCCCAAAACGTGTGAAAATTTAGAATTCATACCTGGGCACTATGAACCCTATTTACAACTCATAAGAGACCCTATGAATCATAAGGTTGGCTCATAGTGTATGTGCTAACATCAGATGCTCACTGTTTTCCTCTACGAGGCATGACTATGAGTCCTTGATCTCATTATGACTCATAGGCCTACTCGTAAAAGTTGCTATTCATGATATTTTCTTCAACTCTATAGCTTTTGGTCAGTCCCTGCAGATCACACTAGAAGATATACCAATGTCTAAAATAATACAACTGAACCAATACCTCATCACATTAAAACGAACATCAAACTAGTACCTAGCAATTCAAAAAAAGGTCCTAAATTAAAATATTCCAAAAACATAGGAGATACTTGGGTTGCCTCCCAAGAAGCGCCTTGTCTAATGTCACGGCTAGACCATGCCATCATGGATAATCAAACTTCTCCATGAGTTCCATCGCTGCTCCTTCTATTCCTCCTTTGCCCTTCCTATAATGCCTCCAGTTTCTTAGCAAGCTGCTCCATCCTATCTTCGAGCCTTTGTATTGATAAGATTTGTTGTTCCACTTTGTAGTTTCTTTTGAGAACATCAAACTTTATCTCCCGAACAATGTCATCTTGCTCATTGACCTTGATCAAAACTTGTTCAAGCATATGCTCAATTCTTGTTAGCTTATTAGTGATACAATACTGGTGTAGTAACCTCGGCCAATTTGACATATTCTCACTTTTGGGTTTACCTGAGTCTCCCTTTAATACACTAGTGGATGGTTCGGACCGTCCTTACAAGGGTTGGTCGACTTGGGCAACTGCAGATAGTTTCTCCATATGCTGATTATCTCATTAAATGGTCATCTTAGGAAATCCCAACAGTCCCCTCTAAACAATTCGTCAGCATGCCTTTGTTTATTGTAGGTTAGTGCTCGGTAGAAACTAGTTGCCAATTCGTCATCAGTCAGACCATAGTTTTGATTCGTTGCCAAGCACTGCTTGTATCTTTCCCAAGCTACTACCAAAGGTTTTCCTAGCACCCTTTTGAAATTGAAGATGTTGCTCTATAGCTTTTACATATTGGACTCTTTATAGAAGTTCATGAGGAAGACTCTCTGTACCTCCCCCCAGTTAGAACAAACATCGGGTGGGAGAATTGACCACCATTCCGCAGCTTCACTCCGGAGAGTCATGGGGAAAGCCTGAAGAACCATGGCCTCCCAAGTAGGATGTCTTGTCCCAAGAATCACCCTCAATGTTTGAGTAAAATTTTGTAAGTGAATTTGGGGGTCTCGGACTCTTGCCCATAGAATTAGGTTCTCCTCAACAAGGTTTCCAACAAGTTATTTGCAATATAAAACTTTTGTTCAGTCATAGTGCCAGCCAACCTGCACTTAAAATCAACTAACAAAAGCAAAAATAAAAGTAAAATACACGAGACTTTAGAAATCAACACTAAAACTAACTAATAGCGAATTCAAGTCAAAACATAGTCGTATTCCCCAAAAACAACGTCATAATTTTTGAGGATGTTCATGCTCCAATAAAAAAGTGATCGCTGTTAAAAATTTTCCTAATTGAAGGTTAGGGTTGAATACACAGGGAATACAGGGCTTGACTACAAGAATCTACTACTAATCATTTCAAGCATAAGTAACTAAAATCTCTAAATAGGGGTGTGTGTTTGTGATTCAAAAATAAAGTAAAACAAACACTAAACTATGATGCGAGAAAACAATTAATTTTAAGGTTAACTTGGGAATTATGTTCACCATGGTTCATTGACTAAATAACCGTAAGTAGCATAACTACAATTGGAAATTCACATGCAGGATGGTAACTTAGGTTATTCTAATCCTTTTGTGAAGGTGAAGGTCGAATTTCACCATGGCGCTTGGTCGACCACCATGGCTGTCAACTAACCGTTACCAATTGTCCCAGTCAACTTCCCCTTGGTCAAGTTTGGTTGATTATATATGACCACATCAATCTAATCTTGTCATCTACTTTTGTTTTCCTATTCGTCATTACCTTGGTCAGGCTAGTGATAGTAGGCGAGGTATGGTGTTGGCCACCACCAAACGACAATCATAATGAAGGGAAATAGATAATACATACAAATCGCAATTGTAGAAATGCAATAAACCTAGGTTATTTTAAGTCAAATACCCATGATTCCCACAACCCCAAGTTGTGGGTGCTTAGCTACTCATGGCTAAGGCAAAATAAGCAAAAATGCAAATAAAAGGCATAAGTGAAAATTTTACCAAAAACACTGAAGAATGTAGGCACCACAAGTTACAAATGTAAAATTTTGATTGATCAAAAATGAATATAAAACAAGATTTGCAATCCTCTAAAATGGATTTTCCAAGAGAAAATAATAAACTAATCTAAAACTCTAAAATATTCTTGAGAGAATATTCAAAGGCAAGTCCTATCTTCTCCAATCTCAAATCTCTTTCATAAAAATCTAACTTAATGTATTTATAGTGTTTACAAATAAACCCTAAAATTAACACAGAAAAGACAACTGGCAGCTGGTATACCTTGAAGGTACGACTCGTAGGGTGACCTACGAGTCAGTTAGGGTCTCATATTAGGTTTTTGGCATCTTGGTCTGAACTGGTGCGACCTAGAAGTATGAGTCATTGCTTGAGCTACGACTCGTCTATTTCTCTCGTAGTCTTGGCCTTCAGTTTTTTGGTCCAACATTTTCGCTCTTTGATTCCTGCTACGAATGAGTCGTAATGCAACTTATGACTCGTAGGATGGCCTCATAGGGTTTACCTCCACTAAGCAGATTTTGAGTTTTTTGGTCTCTATTTTTTGCTACGACACACACTATGACTCGTAGCTTGGGTTGTGACTCGTAGGTGAGCTCGTATGTCCTTGCTTCAGGAAAATCTATAATTTTTCTCCAAAATTATGTTGATCTAACTTTTCTGCAAGAACAACACAAAAACACACAAAAAAATAAAAAGTCTCATTGAGAACTCACAAAATCCCTTGTTTTAGGTATTAAATGTGTTGTATTTTGGCAGCACATCAATGATTAGGGAAGTAATTATTATTACCCTGGCAAGGAGGAGTTGAGCTTGTCTTTAGTGCTACAGCAGTAGTAATCTATGTTGATAGCGGCTTCTTGTCATCCTCATACTTTAAGAAAAGCTCATGATCCAGAAGCTTTTCATAAAGCTCTTCATAGGAAGTTGTTGAATCTTTAGCACGAACGACAGCAGAGAGTTCTCGAAATTCAGATTTGAGTCCACTAAGAATTTTAACAATAAGTTCTAGATTTGATATAGGTGCACCAACAATTGCAAGTTTATCACAAAGTAGACGAACCCGATGAAGCTAATCTGCGATCGGACGAGACTCTTTAGTAAGGCGAGCCAATCGATCTCGCAAGCTGAAAATCCTTTTATGAGATTGGTTTGCATAGGTAGTATGCAAAGCATCCTAGATAGCTTTGGAAGGGACTGCAACAGTAACAGTCGGGGCAAGTGTAGGATCAACATAGGCCAAGAGCATTTTGAATTAACTGATCTTGGTGATAACAAGGGACACATGCAAGGTTATCAACATCATGATTGTTTTGTGATATGGTGTGTGTGGTCAGATATGGAGCCATCGAGATGCCTATACAGATTGTGACTATGCATAATCATTGAAACTTAAGCTTTCCATAGGGAGAAATTATGACTGCCACTAATTTTTTTGGATAGTTGGATCATAGGATTGAATTGGACAATAATAATGGAGTTGTAGACTCCATCAACA
The DNA here is from genome assembly GCA_025642045.1 of Solanum sejunctum. NCBI lineage: Eukaryota > Viridiplantae > Streptophyta > Magnoliopsida > Solanales > Solanaceae > Solanum > Solanum sejunctum. The sequence continues at coordinate 15,200,683 of JAOTQJ010000001.1, read as the reverse complement.
TTAGTCACAGAAATATTAAAGGCCATATGGATGATTAGCAAAGAGAAAAAAAAAGAGAAAAACAAAAAGATCAACTCGTTGGAGTTTAGGAGGGTTCTGATATCATAAAGAGGTGAGAGCAGATGATGGCAAAAGGTTGTGATTCGTATTATTCACCATACATTGCTATATAAAGAATGTACAAGAATATAATCCCTATTAACAAAACCTAAGTACAAGGAAAGAGTTACAACAAATGCCTAAAGATTAGGAACTAGGACAATTGAATTCTATAGTCTTAAGGACTCTTCTTAATCATTCGTTATTACCTTCAACTAATAAAAGCTCTCAAAATATTAATGCAAACTATTTATTTCTTTTCTTTTTTTCTCACTGTATGTAGTTTGAACAAAATGCTTAGCCTATTTATAGAGGCTATCGCGTCTTGCCCCCAATAAAGAGTCATTAAACAATCTTTGGTGGAAGCAGCAATAAAAGTATTAGTGAAAGACACATTGTGATAAGATAGAGCAATAAAAGCATAGAAAGTATTAAAAATGAAATCCAACAATCCCCCACTCTTTTTTAATATTATAGATGGTCTATCAACTGAAGGAAGACTATTATGCATAATGAAGGTGTGCTCTATATTGAACCTCCACTTAGTGAAACAGTAACTTTTACTCTAGAGTCATAGTGGTCTCAGACTTGAACTACAACTGCTTAAGGGAAACAAAATATTATTGCTCACATATAATAATCAAGGTATTGACATGAACTTTACTAGACAGCACATTACGGTTGTGTGCTATCTTGATTTCATAAGTGTCTTTGAGAATGAGCCCAATTCTCATAGAAAGCGGCCTACTTCCACATTCACATATGTGAAATTTGTCAAAAGTGTTCCTGTATAATTTACATTCCACTCATACGGGCTACAAATTTTCATTAAGAGTTTTTTAAACTCAGCCTCCATAAATCACTATAGGAAATAATGCGCTCACATCATAGGGAGGGAATAAATAATAGTGCATTTTTCACAACAAGTCATCCTATGATTCGTTCTTCCCATTGAATCTGATTATAGGATCTCTAGTCCCTAGGTTGGGTTTCCTCATATATAACTTAGGAATTTATAGGCTTGAATCCTATCCTCCTCGATGTCTCCAGACCTTCTCTCTTGTTAAGTCCTTAGTAAGAGGATCTGCAAGATTATCACAAGATTTGACATAATCAACATTAATGGTACTACTTGTCAAATGTGATCTTACATTATAGTGTTTCCTCCTTATAGGTATGGATTTACCATTGTAATAACGATTTTGAACTCTACCAATTGCAGTGGTGCTATCATAGTGAATTAAAATAGGGGGAAAGTAATTTTTCAAAATGAGGAATTTGAAATAACAAATCTCTCAATCAATTCGCTTCCTCACTAGCTGAAGCTAAAACAATTAGTTAAGCCTCCATGGTAGAGTTAACACTAATAGTTTGCTTTTTAGATTTCTAACAAATAGCACCACCATCCAAAGTAAAAATATATGCAGTGGTAGAACAGGAATCACCTAAAAAAGTGTCCCAATCTACATCAAAAAAGCCTTCAAGTACAGCATGATTTTTTTTTATAGAACAAACCATAATATTTTGTTTTAATTAAATATCTCATAACTCTCGTTATAACATGTCAATATTCTTTGTCTGGCTTGCTAGTAAACTTGCTAAGTATTCCTACCGCATATGCAATATCAGACCTAGTGCAATCAGTCACATATCTCAAACTTCCAATTAATCTAACATATTTCTTTTGATTTATCACATCATTTTCACTTTGTATAAGAAACAAGTGAACACTTGAATCAAAAGGAGTTATAACATGCTTGCAATCAAGAAAGTTATAGTTTTTCAAAAATTTTCCAACGTAATATGACTGGTCAAGGAAAGTTTCATTACATGTTCTAGTTATTTTATTCCAAGAATAAAATTTGCCTCACCAAGATCTTTCATATCAAAATGGTTTCTAAGAATATTTTTTGCTTCATCAATAATATTCACATTAGAGCTGAAGATCAATAAATCATCAACATATAGGCAAATAATAATATGTGAATTATTTCAAGACTTATGATATATACACTTATCACACTAATTTGTTTTAACCCATTTTCGATCATACAGGAATTAAACTTTTTCTGCCATTGCTTTGGTGCTTGTTTCAAGCCATATAGAGATTTAGAACAGTTACATAGTTTGCTTTCTTGACCTGCTTCAACAAAACCCTCAGGTTGTTCCACATAAATCTCTTCATTTAGGTCTCCATTTAAAAAAGCAGTTTTTACATCTATATGATGAATTTACAAATCAAAAATTGTAACCATACAATTAAAGTCCAATGGATATAATTCTCGTTACTGGAGAAAAAGTGTCAAAAAACTCTAGGCCTTCAAGTTGCTTAAATCCTTTTGCAACTAGTTTAGTCTTATATTTATTAATAGGCTCATCCGGTTTTAAATTTTTTCGTAAGATCCATTTGCAACCAATTATTTTACAATCCGATGATAATCAATTAACTTCCAAGTTTTATTAGAAATTAGTGATTCCATTTCATCATTTACAGCCTCTTTCCAGAAAATTGCATCATATGAAGATAAAATTTCTTTTAAAGTAAAAGGGTTATCTTCAACATTAAAAACATAAAAATCAGGGCCAAAATCTTTTTCTATTCTAGCTCTTTTACTTCTTAACTCAAAATTACCAATTCTTTTATTTTTTTTAAAAAAGTAGAAGAACTAGGTAGTGAAAAAATATTTTGTTCAGTCCTTTGACCCCCACTTTTTTAGAATCAAAGGAAACTTATTTTCATGAAAAATAGTATCACTTGATTCTATTACAATATTATCTTCAAGATTAAAAAATCTGTAGGTTATATTGTTTGAAGCATAACCAAGAAAAGCACAAGTAGTAATTTTCTTACCCAACTTTGTAAATTTGGGATCTATTAGCCTCACAAAGGCTAAACAATCCCAAACTCTTAGATATCCCAAATTTGGCTTGTGGCGTTTTCACAATTCAAAGGTGTTAGTTTGGACTTTTTATAAGGCACACGATTTAACACACAACAGCAGTCAAAATAGCTTCACCCCAAAAATTTAAAGATTCACTTGACTCAATAAGCATGGCATTAGTTAATTCAACCAAAGTTAGATTTTTTTCTTTCCGCTACACCATTAGATGTAGAAGAATAAGGAGTAGTTTCATGATTTATTCCCAATGATCTAACAAAAGGATAAACTCATTTGACTCATATTCACGGCCTCTATCACTTCTTATTAATTTTATTTTTCTTCCAAACTGATTTTCAACCTCATAGAGATAAACTTTAAAATACTCAAAAGCTTCACTTTTATTTTTCATTAAGTAAACATATGTAAACTTAGAAAAATCATCAATAAAAGTGATAAAGTATCTATTTCTTCCACTAGTTAAAATTTTTCCAAGTTCACAAATATCAGTGTAAATTAATTCTAATAAATTAGTTTTTCTTTCAACTTGAAAATGAGGCCTTTTGGTGATTTTGGCTTTGATACAAGCTTCACGCTTTTCAAAATCTTTTTAACCATTGGGATTAATCCTAAACTACTGATGATTCGAACATATCGATCATTTATATGACACAAACGAGCATGCCAAAAATTAGAAGAAGAAAGCATATAAACAGAAGTAGAAACTTTATTCATTTCAACATTCAATTTAAACATAGCGTCACATGCATATCCCTTTCCCACAAAATACCCTTTTTCAAACTTACATACTGATCAGATTCAATAATCTGTTTAAAGCCCATTTTACTAAGAAGAAAATTAGACATCAAATTTTTTCTCATGGAAGGAATAAAAATACATCTTTCAAAATTAATACCCTTCCAGAGGTAAAATACAATTCGACATCTCCCACTCCAAGGACTTGAGTTGTGTGAGAATCATCAAGCATGATGATTTTGGACTCCTCAAAAGGAGTATATTTTTAAACCAATCTTTTCCATAACAGACATAACGGTTTGCACCAGAATTAGTCGACCAACCATCAATATATTCAAACATTAATATGTCTATAATCACTGCTATAAAAGGTTCTTCGGTAATGTTTGCCTGAGGTATAGGACCACGTTTCTAGTATTTGCAAAATCGATCAATATGCCCACTCTTGCCACAGACAAAGTACGATCCTCCTTCTTGAGATTATTGATTTTATGCATGATTATTTTCACCATTATTTTTCTTGGGAGGTCCACCATTCTTTTTCCTGGATTTTTTCTTCTTAGACTTAGTATAGGTATTTTTGTTAGAATTCGGATTAGCATTGTTGAAAGTAACTAAATTTACCTTCGATGTGATGGTGCTTTCTTCTAACTGCAAAAAGTTCATCTTGGCCCATTGCCTCCTCCTCCATGAGAATTTTCATAATCAACAACTCAAGAGAGGTTTCCTATTTTGTGGCGCATTATTTTTTGAAATTCCTTCCAAGAAGGTGGAAGTTTATCAATTATTCCATAAACAATAAGGTTATCCCTAATTTTGATCTCCTCAGATCTAAGCTCTGCAATAATCATGATGATGTCTTGAGCTTGAGCTACCACTGATTTGTTGTCCGTCATTTGGAATCAAAACATATTAAGTGCGCAGCGTAATACACTCACACAATTCTCTCACACAAGAAGGAGAGGAAAAGGAATTTTGAACTTAGCACTTTATTTTCTTTTCTTGCTTGAAAAAAATAATTACAAGATACACCTATTTATAGGCTAAAAGCATTTCACTTCCAAAGAGATAAACATAAAACTTGAATAGTCATAAAACAAAAAGACTCTTGATTAGATACATGTATCTTGGACTAGGTTCATCCTCCTTTATTTAATTTTTTTGAGTCTTTCAATCTTC
>JAOTQJ010000001.1:15180208-15195670 GCA_025642045.1 Solanum sejunctum | reverse complement strand
AAGACTCATACTTTCTAGTCACTATTTATATTTTTTGTCTTTTACATTTCTATTTGTTATTTCATTTTTATTTATTTCATTTATTTATTTGAAAATATTTTTTAGAATAAAAATGAAGATCAAATAAAATAACATAAATGGTTTTGACGTGTTAGGGGATTTAATTAGATTGAACCAATAGTATAACACAATGTTAGCATTCAAACAAAGATACATATAAACCGAAAATAATTAAAGGGAAGAGTTGAAGTAATTTCGGGCCTTTGTCCCGTTTTGATTTCGTTGCAACTTTGGGGTCGTTTCCTTGCTCCTCAAAATCTATCTAACAGCTTCTTTTCACATGAGAGAAGGCTGACTCGATGAGGAAAAGACTTAGGCCTACATAGCCCAAGGAATGTAAGATGGGGAACCCAAAATGGGCTCCAAAGATCGTTACATGTAGCAAATAAGAGATGCGAAAGTTAATATCTCGAAAATATTAAAATATCAAACAATGTAACGTAAGCAAATCCTTGTCACGAAATAATTCTTACGGGATCATTGTTGGAGAGCAAGTAAAGCAAAACATGGAAACAGGAACAGTTGAACAGGGAAAGAGGCAATCAGCAGAGAAACTTCTGAACGTCAAATTTAAAAGAAAACTAAACAATATACAGTGATTTATGATTCAGCGATAACAGTTAACTTCGAAACGTAACATACACAACTACATATGAACAGATTATGTTTACATGTTAGCATAACCCATAGATGCGACAGTAACACTCAAAAGAAGGTTGTAACATATTGAAGCTGCAAATTGTGATCCAAATAAATTTGAAACAAACCTAGGCATGCATTTGGCTATTTATTACCAAAGAAACTCAAAATTCCATAGAAGAAATAAACCCAAGCGTCACCAAATGATCTACACTAGACAAGACTTGTTCACGGAAATGAGAAGAAGCACAGCAATAAACAAGTTTTGAACATTTTTCTTAGCAGTCTTGACATCAGTAAGCCAGAAACATGAAGCATAGCAAGCAACAGGTTTTGAACATTTCCTTAGCAATTTCAACTCAATAGAGGCATGTATTCATTATTTATGACCAAAGAAACACACCTTCTAGGCAGGATCCAACAGATAAAGTCAAAGTACCACATTGATATTCGAAGAGAGACAGACAGATAACCTTCTAAGGAACCAGAACTATCATCTAACAAGTTGAAAACTTTGAATATTATGGCATGTATTTGGGAAGCAAAATCGTTTCGACGTTAACTCGACTCTAAACAACTCCACAGAACAAATCAACGAGAACAACATGCATCAGTTTGACAGAATATCACCATTAGCAAAGTAACATCTGCATTTCTGTAAGTTGGAAATCAGGTACTTGAAATCGATCGAAACATAACAGACATCGAATGAGAAAGCAGCCAGCAAACGACATCACAATGCAGTCCCTAAATTGTCTCAACAATTCAAATCATAGTAATATCACGACATGAACAGTCCCAATGGGATATTTTCAATCACCAGATGAGCTCAAATAGGAGACCTTGGTATAACTATGACATTCGTATTCCGAACACAGTATATGAAAAAACAAAAATAAAATAAGATTGAGATATTACCTTTTGTGGAGCAGCGGACTGGGGACGACGAGCTTAAAACGAATTTCGAAACCACCAAAATAGAGATTGTAGCGACTGATTCGAACTTTCGGGTCAAATCGAACTAGAATCAATTAGGACTGCTAAGATTCTTGACCCTTGATAGCTGAGTATGCTCCAATTTTCGTTTTTGTTCTTCTCTATTTTTGAACTTGTTTGAATTTCTGGGAATCGGTGTGAGGTTTTTAGACCAAGACTGACTAGAACTCTGGTATATCTTTTTTCCTCTCTTCTTTCTGGTTCTCCCTCAACGAAGCAGAAGGAGAGCTTCAAATAGCTAGAGAATTAGGGTAACCCATCTCTTTCGACAGGAGAGGATGGGTTTGACACCTTGGAGGCACGCGTGAGGTGAAATCGATCGTGAGGGTGTGTGCGGTGTTAGTTTTTGACAGAGAGTTTGTTGGTGCGATCTGAGTCTCGACATAGAATATGGGCGTGTCAGGGTTGGTCGATTGAGGGAGGTGGCGGCTAGGGTTTGGGTTTAAGGTTACGGGGACGGGAAGACGACCAGGTCGTCGTCGTCATCGTCGTTTGGTTTTTGGGCTTTTGGTTTCTGTTTTTTCGTTCAAGAAGAAGAAAAGAAAGGGATAAAAGTGAAAATTAGGGGCGCGTGGAGTACATGCGCCCGCTTAATTATTATTATTATTATTTTTTGTTTAAATAAAATTTATTTAAAAAACATTAAAAATAAAAAAAAAACTCGATGACTAATTTAATACCGCGGAGGGTAAAAATTGGGTGTCAACACCCACCATACCCTTTCACCCCTTACCCATTCCCCCTACCAGCCTCCTCCCTCCTCCCCCTCCCCAGGTACAAAAATAATAATTTTAAAAATTTATATTTTGGGAAAAAATTCAAAAAATTTAAAAAATTATTTTTTATCCCATCCTTATCCTTAATCTTCTCTCAATTCGAGTGTTAGGATCAGATTGTGACTACGTCAGATTTTGATTTAGAAGTCAGATTCTAGGATTGATTTGGGATCAAATCACAATTTACAAGTCGAATATTGCATTGGGTGTTTAGTTTTATGATTCAATAAAATTAAAAAAAATATTTTCATTATTTTTCATCCAAAGATAGACTAAAATATTTTATCCATATTAAAAGTAGAGTATTATTTACTCATGAAAATATGGGTAAACTAATATTTTACTAAATTCATTTGTTACCCAATTCATACTTACCCATATAAAATATGAAGGAGTTGAAATATTATCTATTTTATGATGACTCATTTTCAACCCATTCAAATTTGACTCAATCCACCTATTTGCCACAACTAGTAATGGGTATGCATAGATAAAATGTTTCTTTACAATTTGATTTTTAAACTATTAAAAAATAATGATTAATTATTAAAAATTGTTTGTTTTTTTTTGCGTAGGAATTAGAATAAAAGCAATCAGTTGTGCTTAACCAGTGGTACATCAAGCTTTAAGGACAGTTCGCACGAAACCAAATATTTGCGAAAGCAAAGTCTCTTCATCTGCTTCACATTTCCATTTCTTGCAGACTTTTCACAAATATATATATACACCCCACTCCTACCATGAATGCGAAAATTCAAATTTCCCGAAACCTAGTGTGCAGTGGCGGTAGAGCAATCGCTAAATCGTTTTCATCAAGGAAAATGGCCACCGCCCCCGCAGAACCTCAGAATCTTCTCACCGTCGGGAGTAAGATCATCGCCGTTGGTCGTAACTACGCCGCTCACGCCAAAGAACTCAACAACGCCGTGCCTAAGGTTATTCTCCCTCTCTGTGAACTCTTATCCGATTTGATGAACTCATCCGTCACTGATGCATTAAAGTGATTTTCCATGTTTTTAGTAAGTGTAATGTTGATTTAACTTTGAGGAGCCAGTGTTGTTTATGAAAACTGATCGGTGATTGATGGGAGGATTTTGAGGAAGCTGTTTGAGCATAATTGATCAGTACTCGCTGTTTTGATGTGTAGTTATGATTTAGCTTTTGAAGCAGCTGGTTTTGCCCTAAAGATGAAGAATTGATCTATTAATAAATGTTCTTCACCTTTTGAAAGAGATGGTGTGCTTTATGAAATCAATACTGTCATATTTGGAGTACTGATATGTGATTGATGCTTTTCTTGAAGCTGATTGAGCATGATTATTGTATGTACGAGGTGTACCTATGTGTAATTGTGATTTGATTTTTGAAGGAGCCGGTGTTGTTTATGAAGCCCACATCGTCATATTTGGAGAACGGAGGGACAATCGAAGTTCCTAATCCATTGGAATCACTGGATCATGAGGTGGAGTTGGCAGTTGTCATCAGCCAAAGAGCTAGGGATGTACCTGAAGCCACTGCTATGGACTATGTTGGAGGTATTATATTAGCATTTGATGCAGCATACTCTACATTTTTCAAATTTGGCAAACCTTGTTTGCTTGATTTTGTATTTTAATTCTTAAAGTTGATAGCCTGAATTTGACTTTATTTTGCAAGAGTAGCTCTCTAATTTTGTTTGATATAATGCATATGTGATTGTTATTGTAGCTAATGAAAAGAAGAAAGTCCCTCCATAGTTTGTTCATCTGTGCAATTTTTGACAACCAATGCCATTTTTAGGTTGTGTTATGATGTTGATCTTCTATCATGATTCTCATTTTGTCCATTCAATGTTCTCTACTCTCTAAGTTACTAAAGCATCACATATTGGAGTAGGTTACTGCTGTGAGCTTTCTTTTGACTTGCATCTTAATTGATAAAGCAGAGAATTGAGGATTAGAGTGTTCATCGCAGATACTTGCTTCTGCCACTGAAAATGGCTTTACTTTTTCTGATTTTCTGATGCCCAGTTTTTATTTCAGGGTTCTACTGAATTGGTGTTCCTGAATGATGTGTTTTTCTTCTCTTGATAGATTTGTCAGCATAAATTCTTTACCAATCCCGAAGGTTAAAGAAATATTAGAGATGTTAACTTTCTTCTTATGTTTGAGATCTTTGACAAGCTATATTGATCTTGGCCATTAACTAGTACTCGGATTATATGTTGTGCCCACTGACCTATATATTGCATGACTCAATGTAGCTTTTGCACTATTCACAGGTTTAAGGTTATAAATAGAAGATATTCAAGCAGTGAACCTTACCACACAGTAGGCACTCCTGATATTGTGTGTATAGAGGTTCTAATTACCCCGAAAATCTAAAGAAAAAGAGGGAGTAAAAGAAAAAAAAGAATTCCTCTTCTTTGAGGTAATCTCCATTTTATCTCTTGTCATATCAGCTATTGGTGAAAGCCCACTCTGAACCAGTTAAAACTTCTACCATGAATCTACAAATGCCAATGTTATAATGTAAAAGTTCACTACAGTCAACCTCCTTTCTTAACCCTTGTTTCATCACATCAGTTCCTACCACCTCCTTATTATTATTCTTTTGTCAATCTCCTAGTTCCTTTTAAGCTGGACATCCAAAAGGCAATTGTGTGGAGTTGAGTGAACAAGCTAGTCTTTTTTTGCTGGTTTTCTTTTGCATGCTTTGTCCCACTCTCATAAATTAGTGTATATAGTCAGTGGCTTGGATTTTTAGAAAAAATTGTCAGTGGTATTAGAGGATGGAATTGCTGAAATAGAGATCTGGAAAAGGAAGTGCCAAGCTCACAATGAGTAGTGAATAAATTTTGTGAAGCAAATATCTAATGTCCTTTACTTGCACTATAGGTCACTAAGATTTCCCTTTAGAATGTGTAGAACATTGGAGATGAAAATAGCTCCACGAAAATGTAATTTCCCTTTAGAAGTAGTACCTGCTATATATGATAATAGTGCACTGAGTTGCTTGAACTTGAGTAGATGATATGAAAAGGCAATTTGCTACAACAATTAATATGTCATAGCAATGTATAAGTGATACGGTATATCATATCATTGTCTTCTAGTTACTTTTGAAGACAATGCGTCTGAAACTTTTGGTATTAAGTTGTATAAAGTTGTAGTTGGAAGACGATGCCCAAATAATTGGAACTTCTTCCATGAGGAGAACTGATAAGAAGAGATTGATAAATTTAGCAGTTAGGAACCCACGGTAGAATGTAGGTGCCAAACTGTTGAACAATTATCTATGGTCAATTGGTGAAGGGGCACCAATAGCATAAATGCGAATATAAATTGTAAAATAAATTCGATAAATGTAAAGAGACAAAAAAGTGTAACAAAAAATGGAGAGAAGGAGATAGAGATCTCATTAATCATGTAGTATTGAGATTCAACGATGTTGTATCAAAAAATAGAAGTAATAATGGTCAAGATTATGTATCTGCTTTTGTTGATGGAGAGTTGGGGGGCTCGCTATAATTGCCGGTGATATTCTCCAAGTGTATGAGAGGAAATGTCCTCTGTTGGAATGCCTTTCCAGCGAGCTGAGAGCATTTGTATAGAGTGGTCTGAGAGTTCAACTAGCTACTACTTTGGGTGGTGGTAGTTGAGTCAAAAATGGGGTCTTATCTGTTAGAAGTAGAAAAGTAGCTCCTTTATTTATGTGATAGTTGCTGCACCGTGTCATAGAGAATGAGAGAGTAGCTCTTCGCTTAGTGATCAAACAGTTACTTTTTTTTACTTGATCTTAAATGATTGTATTGTCCGTCCAAGTATGATCATGTATAAAAGATCAAATGACCCATTACAGGAACAATTGTATGGCTTGTCCAGGAACGACTGACTGATCTATCCAAGGGACAAGTGCATTGCCCGTTTGAGGAAGTACGTGTCTAAGTGGTATTGTGGGCAATTTAGGAACAATTGTTCAACCATGGTGCCGGTCGTACAAGAAATTAGATACAAACATTGAGTCATTAGGGAGAGGAAGATGGTTAGGGGCTGCCCAAGTAAGCCCATGGCAGACACATGCTATTTTTTAATACTATAATGACAGGCTACAATAAACGAGTTTTGAGGCTCAAGTTGCATGAGTTAGATTATTGGGCAGCAAGGCTTTGATCAGAACAAGATTAGAAGTGATTAACCTGGATACAATTTTGTTTGCTTGCTTATTTTCCAGTTCCTGTTTTGTTGGAGAATTTTCATGTTCCTCCCCATGCCAAAGAATGTTGCAGAGCATTGGCTACTTTTTGAGAGTTGTATCTCTATTTGAGCACAAAATCAAGTTGAGGCTTGCCAAGACATTCACAATCATTGTGAACATCAGCCAAGCTATGTGGGTAGCAGAGTGATTTCTTGGTCAATAGATTTAAGACCTCACTGAATTCCTCCTGAAAATTTGGGGTTGCTGTTCCTTGGCTTAGGTAAATACTGTGTCTATCTGGCCAAGGTTCACCCGTCTGCTTTCAGTTTTTAATCTGCTCTTTTGCTGGAAATAAGTTCATTTAGAGTTATTCAAGTAGCTTATTAATCTATGTCCCTCGATTTTGTGGGGATACCCTTAAAAGAATGGAAACAGTGCAACAACAAATTAACCAATGGAAGCAGTGCAACAACGAAAACAGGTTAATTTGTTTGGTGGTTGTTCTTCTTTCTTTCTGTGTCTCAGTTCTTTAGACATATCCATCCATTCACTTTTCTTCTGAGCTTGCATTAGATTGTTTGTCCCAGTAGTGGACTATAATCAGGTGGTTGAAAATTCTGTGTTTCAGGCTATGCACTTGCTTTGGATATGACTGCGAGGGAGATCCAAGCTACTGCAAAGGTTTGAATTTCTTTACGTCATATATTTTGAATACCCTTGTCCATTTGTGTTATTTATTTCTGTTCTTCAATTAATACTATTTGACCTTCGTTGTTATTCTCAAGGATGATGATACCAACTTTTACCCATTCATACTGACAGTCTGCAGGCCTGCCATGGACTGTTGCCAAGGGCCAAGACACATTCACTCCTATCAGCTCAGTTGTAAGAAGTTTTGGCGATGTCATCTGTTGGATTTCATTCACTTTGTTTTTTCCCCTAAAGTTAGTCAGTTTACCTATCACTTTTTATATTATTTGATGGTCATCATTCCCTTTTTTCTCTTGCAGTTACCAAAGTCAATGGTGCCAGATCCCCATGACATAGAATTGTGGCTGAAGGTGATAATTTTTCTTGTTGCCTGCTTGATTTGGTCTTCACAATTGCAGCTGATGATCATCTGCTACTCTGCAGGTTGATGGAGAACTTCGGCAAAAAGGCTCAACAGGAGATATGATATTTAATATCCCATATTTGATTAGCCATATAAGTTCTATCATGACTCTTCTCCAGGGAGATGTTATTTTAACTGGTAAGAGGATTCATGGTTCATGGTACTTCTTTGTTCAATTGATAAATGGTCTTAAGTGAAAGTTCCTTTTCTTTTTGAATTTACATTGCAGTTTATTCTAATAATAATAATAATAATAGTCTTTGAAACATTTGCAACTGTTAGGTGAGTAATGACAAACTAAGGTCATTAGGCTGCTTCTGCTGTGTGGTTGAATTTTTCTTGATATATATGTGTGGGATTTTGAGAAGAGGAGTGTCATTGTGTTGGTCTGCTATGTTCTTGGATCTATCTTGGCCTTCCCTCCATTGACAGTTCTTTAATAATTTGCTTAAAAGCTCAATGCTTGTGTATCACTTGAGAAACAAAGGAAAAGCATTTGGTTTACACTAATCTTCTTTCTAAAAGAATATGTTGCAAGCTGCTTCTGTTAATAACTAATTTGGTAACCCGACCCACTGTTTCTATATTTCACTGAGCAATTAATTATGTTACTTGTGGGAGATACAGGAAGTGTTTCACTTCACCTAGTTTGTTTGGAACATTAGAACATTAGAACATTCTTGTTCAAGTAATACAACTCTTGTTACAGTTGGTTGATTCAATGTTTCGAGTTGCTGATTTTCTGTAGGGACTCCCAAAGGAGTTGGTCCCGTTAAGGTTGGTCAAAAGATTGATGCTGGCATAACAGGTCTCCTAGATGTGCACTTTGATGTTGGAAGACGCCCAGGAGTGAAGCAGCAGTGATTCACTTAAACCACTTGTTTGTGGACAACTCTTAATTTTCCCTCTCAAGATTACCCAGATATGTTGTACAATAATAAAATCACCTACTTGTATCTTTTCACATAAAATTACAAGTCCAAATTGATGTTTGATTTTTCTTCAGTGGAATGTTCATCTGTACCCTTTGGTGAAAAATTCTGTGTGAATGCAACCAGAAATTACACACAAAGGTATAAAATACCGTAAAGTTGTGTTCAGTTCATTTTGACTATCACCAATAGTATCACCAAATAGATTGATTTTTCTTCAGTAGAATGCTCATCTGTATCCTTAGGTGAAAAATTCAGTGTGAATGCAATCAGAAATTACACACAAGGTATAAAATACCGTAAAATTGTGTTCAGTTCATTTTGACTATCACCAATAGTATCCAGTAGCTGGCTGTTTAAGAGCATCTGATTTCAGCAGAGCTTAATCAACAAGGTAGATTTCTGAGTATTACTTCCCACTCTCAAGTCTCAAGTGTCTTTTGTTTTAATGTTTATATTTGATATCACACAAATATATTTATGTACTCCCTCCATTTCATTTTATACTTTAAATTACTTATATTTATATATAATCAACAATGAAACGGATGGAGTGTACTGCTTCTTTCTACTCCCTACCTTTCAAGTCTTGTTGTAAAGAAAAAGAAACTCTGAATGGAAATCAGAAACCATCTTTATTTAGGTTAGATGACATTTGGAAAAGGATACAGGGCGTGGGTACAAGAATTTGTTAAAGCATATGAAATGATCCTTGTACAACTCCATTTTCTGGTTTTATGTAAGTTGATAGGAATATCAAAGTGCAGAAGTTTCAATCAGAGGAAGTTAGGCCCTGGAAGAAGAGATGGATGTGTTTGTTAACTTCATCAGGCTTTTCTTGTTGAAGAAAATGTGCTACCCCTTTCAAGATAACCACGTCTTCTAGCAAAGGTACATCTTTCTTCAACCCACCCTTGTGTATATAATCCTTGACTCCTGAATTATAAGTTATGTCCAAATCTCCCACTATGAACTTCACTGGTACTTTTATTTTCGCCCCTGTCCATGCTGCTGTCAGTTCCCAGTTTCTGTCAATTATGAGGTGAGTAGCCGCTGAACAATAGACACCAATGATTGTATGGAAAAAAAAAAGGAACTTACAGATCAAGTGCTCTATAATAATTCAATCCACCAGTGAAGCCAGTGTGCTCATATTTGGTAGCATAGTAATCAACATCCTTTTCAGTAAGCCAAGGGGGCAATAAGACTGGACTTTCATCAAATGGCTTTCCTTTAGGCAACTTTAATGGTCCAGGGTTTCGGTTAGTCAGTAGCTTCTCCAGCACTGTCTTGGTTCCTAATTGAGCAAACTCTTCTTCTATTTCCCCAGGCTCCTTCACAATTGTATTAGTATAGAAGGTTGATCAACTAGATCATCAATAGACAAATTAAGTATTCAATTTAGATGGAGGGCCAGAAGAAAATAACAAGAAAGCTATAAACCTGGAATCTTATAATGTAGTATTCATCTCCATAAGTAGTGCGCAGAGCTCCAATGGGCCTTGAAATGGGATTTCTTGGAATGAATGGAACGCTCATATTCACAAGGGCCTTGATCTTATCGGGCCTATACAGACACATCGCCCAAGCAATCATAGCTCCCCAATCATGGCCAACTAGAAACACCTCCTGGTTAGGGGCAATGATGTTAAGGAGTTCCACAAGGTCACCAACAACATGGAGGGTAGTGAACTCCGTGAAGTCACCTTTGGGTGCTCCCGTAGTATCCCCAAAACCGCGGAGGTCTGGGGCCACCACCCGGTAGCCTTGGGCTGCCATGAATGGCATTTGCTGCCGCCAAGAGTACCATAGTTCAGGAAAGCCATGAAGGAATAAGACTATTGGGCCTTGACCCATTTCAGCAGTGTGCATGTTTATACCATTCACTCTTATTGTCTTGTGTTCAACCTCCTCCATTTCACTCTTTCTTGAAATTTTTACTGTCTTAGATGATCACTCTTAAGAGTTGAACTACTTTAATTTATAGTGTGCAAGTTGGTGATGAAGAGAAAAGACAAATAAGAAAAGATTTAGTAGACATACTTCCACAAGTAAGAGTTATTGGGCTTAATTTGTTTCTCAACTCTGGCAAGGGGTTCTTGCCTATTTTGCTCATATAGTTATTTGCGTGAGTCCCTTTTACAAAATTGTTTTTATATTTTATCTCTATTTTTATACAAGAAATCTTTATTGTTACAAATAAAAGATTTTCATTTTACGCATAAGAGACCTAAAAGGATTATTTTCTTTTATTTAATTCGTAAGTGACCATGTGTAAAAGATCTTCATTTTTACACGTAGTAGATCTAAAAAGATTATTTTCTTCTATTTAATTTGTAAGTAGCCAAAAGAGATCAATGCATTAATGTTTGTACTTCGCTAATTATGTCTC
Source organism: Solanum sejunctum (assembly GCA_025642045.1). Taxonomy (NCBI): domain Eukaryota; kingdom Viridiplantae; phylum Streptophyta; class Magnoliopsida; order Solanales; family Solanaceae; genus Solanum; species Solanum sejunctum. The sequence continues at coordinate 15,184,585 of JAOTQJ010000001.1, read as the reverse complement.
TCCACCTTTTGCCTACTAAGAAAATACTGCTTCCTTTGTTCTTATTTACTTGTCAAATTTTGACTTAAAAGGAATGTTGATTGATATAGTAAGTTTATCACTATGTCCTTCCTTGATTTCTTAAAAATGACAAGTATAATCAAACTAGAAAATATTTGACAAGTAAACAAACACGAGCAAGTAATTCTTTTCTCCTCGTCGCACATTTTCTTTTGTTGTGGCTTAATTGGATTGATAATTGGATTAATCGAAGTGACCTTAATTTATGCATAAGATAAAGCACAAGAAACTTGATGCTTAACAAATTCTCAAGAAGAGTGCAAGAAAGTCCAATCCAATAAAGAAGAACAAACCAAAGGTCACACGTCTGGTTATTTTTGCACAGGGAAATTAATTAAAGTCTAGAGAATAGCACAGCGATTAGTGGAGGAAATTTTGCAAATAAAGTTGTAAATATGGTCATTAATTTCTTTAGGCTTTTCTTGGTGGATGAAATGTCCAACACCTTGTAATACAACCATTTCCTCCAAGAGTGGCACTTGTTTCTTGAAGGCTCCTTTGTGTAAATAATCCTTGGCACCTGGAGCATTGTAAGTTATGTCAAGGTCACCTACGATGAATTTCACTGGTACTTGGACTTTAGCCCCTGTCCATGCTGCTGTAACCTCCCAATTTCTGCAATATTAATTAATTAGTACAATCTAAATACGACAGATTTTTAAACATTTATGAAACCCACCGGTCTATGGCTCGATAATAGTTCAGTGGTCCGGTGAAGCCGGTTTGTTCATACTTTGTGGCATAGAAATCAATTTCTTCCTCAGATAACCAACAAGGTAACTGATCATCATCACTATCTTCAAATGGTTTGCTTTTCTTTAAGTAAAGTGGACCTGGAGTTCTATAGGTTAACAACTTCTTCAACACGTTCTTGACACCCATCTCCTCAAATTCACCTTCTATTACTCCAACTTCCTAACAATGCAAAGCATTCAAAAATCCATAAACTCTTATTAGTTTATCTAACAAGATAGGTTCCATATATCAAATACAAATGCTCTCATCATCTTTTACACACAACAGTATAAAAATAATTTTGTTGGCTCTCTCTTTTTTTTCCTATTTGCTTTCACAGGGAGTGGATTCAAACAAGTGAAAACTGTGGTTCAAATTGTTAAAAAGGAAATTTTATTTTCATATTATATCAATGAGATAAGTGTCAAAAACATATCTGAACTATCATTTTTTTTAAGTTCATACCTAAACTATTGGAAGTGTGAGTTTCATATCTAAAATATCACTTATTAGTTTGATAAATATACCTCTGTTTTTTATTTCACTCTCACCATAGTGTGTACTACACTCTCTCTTGTATTTTTTTAAAAAATGTCACATCACACTTTATATAGACAAAACATTTTACCTTGGCAAAAAATAAATAAATTATAGTATTAATTAAAATTAAATATTAAAGTATTATTATGTAAAAAAATTATAAAATAAAATATAAAATATTTTTCTTATAGCATCCCACCACTTACTCTCACCGTACCACCCCCCTCCCCCGAACAAAAATTGCAATTCCTTTTTAAATTCTTACTTCATCTCCCTTTTAAAATAATAATCTAGATATCATTTATTTTTTTAGAAAAAATAATTTTACGCTACCCACTTGATCCTCCGCTTTTATTTTTTAATTACTTTTAGAAAATTATTTTTTATTTATCACAAAGATCTTTTTTAAAATAAAATTTTTATTTCTGTTATATTCGATAAACAAGTAAAAAAGTATTTTTTAAAAAAATATGTGTATATATCTATTAAAAAAGATTAAAATAAATTAGGAGAAGACGATTAGATATAGGTGGGATAGAATTTTATTTATTTATAAAAGTATCAATTTTTTTAGGTAGACGTGGAATAGGGGCTGAAGTTTAAAATTTTTAAAAATATTTTATAAGAGAGATTAAAAAAAATAAAATAGTGGGGATTGTAGGGGGTTGGTGGGGGGTATCCGAGGGTATGGGCAGTGGAGTAGGTGAGAAAAATATTTTAAATTTTTATTTTTAAAAAAATAAGCTTTTTTGGGAAGAATATTTGTATTTTAATCTTTTATTTTTAACTAACACTAATATTTTATTTAATTTTTGTCAATGTGGCAATGTTTTCTCCAATAAAAGAAAAGTGTATTAGATATACCAAATGTATTTCTCAAACTAATAAATGAGAGTTTAAGTATGAAACTCACTTTCAATAATTTAGGTATCAATCTAAAAAGAAATGGATAGTTTAGATTTTTGATACTTATCTGTGTATTAATTGATCAGTTATTAATCTAAACAGTAGACGTTTTCATAAAGCAAAAGCTTCAAGTACAACTGTTTTTCACTGCTACACTCTAGGTATAATACCATCTAGCTAGTAATCACTTTATGATATTTAAGAAAAAACAGAAATTAAAATTTATAGTTTAAAACGATCTTAGATATTTATGTGAAATAAGTTTATTAAAAATAAAAATAAATTATTTTTAACTTTAATAGAATGGACTTACAATAACTTCCTTCCTCCAACCCCACATCCAATTTTCCTCAAACAGGTCGTTGAATTATGGATCAAATTGTAACAAGTTAATAATCGAAACAAAAGTACAAGTAGATTCAACATATAGCTAAACTCTTATTCAACTTTATTGATATACTTACTAGTACTAATAAGGAGCTTTATTATCTTTCTTATCAATCCAAAAACATTTTTTTGTTGCATCAAATCTGTTGCTAGTAAAAATATATTAAGAGAATCGGAAATCTTTGAAACAAATTAATGGATAAATCTGTTTTAAATTGAGGCTGAAGTGATCTATTGATGTATGTTTAATTTAATATATGGAGATGAAATGAAAAATGGCACCTGGAATCTAACAACATAGTAGTCATCCCCATAAAGAGCACGCAGAGTCTCAAGTGGTTTCTTGGCAGGGTTCCTAGGATTGAAAGCCACACTCAAGCACACAAAAGCCTTAACTTTATCAGGCCTATACAAACACAAAGCCCATGAAATAAGAGCACCCCAATCATGTCCTACAACAAACACTTTCTCCTCTTGTGGTGCAATGTTATTCAGCAACTCCACTATGTCACCAACAATATCTAGGGTTGTGAACTTGCTAGGATCATCGTTAGGTGCTCCCGTGGTGTCTCCGTAGCCGCGTAAATCTGGAGCCACCGCGCGGTAACCCTGTTTAGCCATGAATGACATTTGATGCCTCCACGAGTACCAAAATTCTGGGAAGCCATGAAGGAACAGGACTAAAGGGCCTTGCCCTATTTCAGCAAAATGCATGTTTATTCCATTAACGGACACTGTTTTGTGCTCTACATGACCTTCCATTTAATTTTTTCTTTTTTGAAGAATAAGGAGGAGGAGATTTATGTTTGCTTGTGATAGCCTATTTTGAATCTTAAAAAGGCAATTAGTATTATGACATGCAATAAAATTACAAGTTGTGACATTTTTATTTTAATCGATCCAATACAATTTTATCAGAGCTGTAATTAAAGATATATTTGGTTTAAAATAAAGACACAAGTGTTCAACTTTATCCCTTTAGGAGCAGGAACTTTACTGTTCAAATTTCTTTTGAAAAAGGATAGGGACTAGTTTTATAACTGCTCAACTTCATTTACTAAAAAGGGGGAAAAAGGCTTTATGATTGAGATTAAAAAAAACATACGTGATTCCATCTACACACCAAATGACATTTAGTTTGTGAACATTAATTTAATTTACTAGTGAAATGAAAGGAGGCTTAGGACAATTCTCTTGATAGCAACAACAAATTTGTTATAAATCTAAAAATACAGAATCTGTTATTCTTGCTCCATAAATTCTCACAAGTTTAAACAATTTTACTCATTAGTCCGTACATTTACTTTGTTTGACACTAATTTCCAATTAATTAGTCTATTATAAAAAAAAAAAGTCATATATTAAAGCTATTTAACTTTAGACATCTTGTTTCACTCTTTATGAGTGACCCTGAAACCTAAATGACGGGATAAAAAGACAAAAATAATCGAGTAAGATATACAAAAACTCTATTCAATCTACCTATAGCCTAGTAACAACTAACAGTGCTATATATATAAGAATAAGAATAAGAGCTCATATGGATTGACTAAAAAAAAGGTGATTTTTCAAAAATATTTCAAAAGTATTTTTTAAAGTGTTAAAATTTATTTTAAAAATAAGCAGTGTTCGGATAAAAATGCTAAATCTGAAAAGAAAGGTCATTAATGCATTTGGTGTGTAAGTATTGTTAAGCACTTTTTTTAATCAAAATATCTGAATTACGTTTAAGTTGTTACATATAATGCT
>JAOTQJ010000001.1:15128074-15151396 GCA_025642045.1 Solanum sejunctum | reverse complement strand
GCGGATAATTAGGAAACCAATAAATATTTAAAAAGATCTAACAGAAAAATCTTTTTAAATCCAAAGAACAAGTTCGGATTCACATTTTCGTTTTTAATTACAATTACCATTATCTTTCTTCTTAGAGAGTTTGTTATTAGCTTTATATAAGCTATCTTGTGGTTCAATAATACGTAAATAGTCATTTCTAGAAATACAAGTTTGTTAGGAATACCAAGTATGTCATGCATTCACAAGGGAAGCATCACTGATCCACACGCTATTATGTTCTTCATCAAATGCAATCGTAGTAGCAAATGTCAATCATCATATTATTTTAATATATTTTCCTTTATTGGGACTAATGTAGACATATATTTATAGAATTTCAAGATACATGTATATAAAATTTACCCCGATCAGAATTTAAAAGCACACTAATAATATTTGAGTCCTAAACACTAATAATAGTGCTCTTTATGTAGCATAAACTAGTCAGAAATTCAAAATTCAAATAAAACAAGTTTCTTTTTTGGTCATAATATTTTCATATATATTTAAACATGTTGAATTGTTAATTATTTTAACTTATAATATTCTTTATGTAATTTTTATTTTTTTAAAAATTAGCTATTTCATACTCGAATTCTCAGATTCATAGTCAAAAGCAAACTTTGATTCTCAAAATTCTAATCATGTCAAATAAATTGAATTCGAGATAAAGAAAATACTATATTATAAAATAGAGCAACAAAAACTACTTTCTTTACTGTCATATCAACATATGAAAATCTGTATATATAAAGGAGGAACACGAACAAAATGATGTGACTCTGTGGCCTCCAGGGGTGGCTCGATAGTATTACAAAAAAGGCAAGCATCTTAGCTTTCTAAATTCAAGGGCCCTCAATTATTTTGAAGAGTTATAACTTTTTTGAAATATTTTGACTTTTTCAAAAAATTGTGACTTTTTCAAAAAGTTATAAATTTTTCAAAGAATTATAATATGTTGAAGGATTATAACTTTCGAAGGGTGTGATATTTTTGAAAAATTATTATATTTTTAAATAGTTAAGACAGATTAAAATATCGATTAATCAAAAAGTGAATCTTTTCACATTCGCAAGTTCAATTGAATAATTAATGGCTTAATGATACTACACATCTCATATTCTGTAAGATATTTGTATTTGCTGTCCTTTAATATTTTATTTTGTATTATATGTTGAGATTTGAGAATATTGTCCTTTGATTATTTATTTTTATTGTTAGCAAATTTAAAAAGCTAGAAATAAGCTTTTCGTATACAAATTCTTTTCTCTCTTCATTCTTTTAAAAAACACATTTTTTTTTTCAAATTCCGTATATTATACAAGTGTTTTATAGAAGATTAAAAATTCTTGAATAATGAAAAATCATAGTAAACTGCATAAACAAAGTGTTAATAATCTAATTGCTTAAAATTTGAGTTTTGAAAAAATTTAACATTCAAAAATCTAGTCTGCGTAAATTCACTACTGGTTTTAATAAAGTAGAAAATTTTCGAATATTTGTTGGTTTTAAAGAAATTATTTAAGCAGTATATATGGAGTATTTTTTAGATAGACCTGGTGAAATATTAACTGAGAAAATATACAAAAAATGAAGCAAATAGAGATTTGGACAAAACAAAAAACTCTCATAAGCCTATTAAATACTTTATCGATTTTATTTTATTTTACTTGACTCTATATCAAAAATAATTATATCATTTTACTTATTTAATTTAACAAATCAAGAGAGTTATATACTATTTTATATCCATACTAATCTTAAATAATTATATATAAAATAGCAATAGCCAAATTTAAAATTATAAAATGTTATTAATAAAATTAAGTCCCTAATTAGAACTTTCTAGAAAAATACATCATATCAATGAAAGTCAAATAATAGAAATGGTGAAAGTATGTAAGAGAATATATGAATGGAGAGAATAGTTTCTTGTGATAAATAGAAAATACATATATTACTTTACTTTTCACTAATAAGAGAATAAGGAAGCAACGACTAGTTCCGGTCTGCTTCAATTAGCTTTCGATTATTCTGTTTATTTTAATTATTTATTTTTTTCTTTTATTATATTAGATTAATAAAAAATATTTTATAGATTTTTTAATTTTAATTTTTTTAATACAGTTACGTATTGACATATTTGCTTCAATTTTTTCATAAAATTTTTAATTATTTTAATTATAATTTTATAATAATTTTTGAAGTATAGATAAAAATCTATTGATGTTACATCAATCGAGACTAAAAAATAATTTATATTGCAGCATCTGACAAGCTAATAAAAAATAATTTGTAGGCTTTTTAATTTAATCTTTTCAAGGGACTTGTGTATTGACATGTCTGCTTCAACAACTTCATAATATTTCATTTGTTGTTTCAATTATACTTTTACGATATCTTCTAAAATATATAAGAAAAATTTATTGATGTCACATAAATCGAGACTAAAAATAATTTATATTGCGACTTTTGGTGAGCCAATAAAAAATAATTTATGATTTTTTTAATTTAATCTTTTCAAAGCTTGTGTATTGATGTATCTGCTTGAACAACTTCATAATATTTCTTTAGGTGCTTCAATTATAATTTTATAATATCTTCAAAAATATATAGGAAAAATCTATCGATATTTCATAAATTGAGATTAAAAATAATTTACATTGGGCCCCATGCAGGCATGGACTTTTGCCACTAGTATTAATATAAGAGAATAGGGCAGCAGTTTCTGGTCGCAACTGTCTACTTGAGCTGCTTTCAGTTGTCCTGTCTGTTTTTTTGTCTTTATTATATGGAGTCAATAAAAAATATTTCGTGCACTTTTTAATTTAATCTTTTCAAGGCGTTTGGACATTGATATGTCTGCTTTAACAACTTCATAATATTTTATTTATTATTTCAATTATAATTTATGATATCTTTTAAAATATATAGAAAAATTTTATTGATGTCACATAAATCAAAATTAAAAAATAATTTATATTGCGGCTTTCGGTGAGTCAACAAAAAATAATTTGTAATCTTTTTAATTTAATCTTTTCAAAGCCGCTGTGTATTGACGTGTCCGCTCGAACGATTTCATAATATTTCTTTAGCTGCTTCAATTATAATTTTACAATATGTTCAAAAATATATAGAAAAAATCTATCGATATTTCATAAATTGAGAATAAAAATAATTTACATTGGTACTCCATGCTGGCATGGACCTTCGCCACTAGTATTAGTATAAGAGAATAAGATAGCAGTTTGTGATCGCAGTTGCCTTGAGCTGTTTTCGGTTGTCCTGTATGCTTTTTTGCCTTTATTATATGGGGTCAATAAAAAATATTTTGTGCACTTTTTAATTTAATTTTTTAAGGCAGTTGTGTATTGACGTGTCTGCTTTAATTTCTTTATAATATTTTTTTTTGCCGTTTCAATTATAATTTTACAATAATTTTTGAAATATAGATAAAAAATTTATTAATATTAGATAAACTAAGACTAAAAAGTAATTTATATTGCAACTTCCGGTGAGCTAACAAAAAATAATTTGTGAACTTTTTAGTTTAATCTTTTCAGGGCAGCTGTGTATTGACATGTGTGCTTCAATAACTTCATAATATTTAATTAGTTGTTTCAATTATAATTTTACGATATCTTCTAAAATATATAGGAAAAATTTATTTATGCCACATAAATCGAGACTAAAAAATAATTTATTTTGCAACTTTTGGTGAGCCAACAAAAAATAATTTATGGACTTTTTAATTTAATCTTTTAAAGCAGTTGTGTATTGACGTGTCTATTTCAATAACTTTATAATATTTTTAAAACTATTTCAATTATAATTTTTTAATATTTTTAAAAATATATAGAAAAAATTAATTAATATTTTATAAATCAAAATTAAAAAATAATTTACATTAGCACGAGCTTTGCCACTGATTTACGAGAAACACGTTAAATCTGTTCAAATTCTGTAACGCAGCTTTACACGGAAAACTTTACTACTTACTCCTCAATTCAATGAACCTAACATACCCTTTTCATGTGATGACCCTAAACAAATATTTCACGGTATCTTTTAGAGTAGCTAGGTTTGAAGTTTGATCATCCTGGTGACTGTTTAGAAAATAATCTGATAATTAGAATTAATATAAGTATTTAAAATATAGTAATCTTTTAAAAATATATTAATTAGTAAATATATATTTTAAAAAATAAAAAAAATAAAAATAAAAGATTTTTTTTTTTTAAAAAAAAATCATGTAATTATACTAGTTCTTTATCTTCCCTTGAGAATTTAATAGTCTTCAATTACAATCAAAATCTATCTTGTCAAGTAAATATTTGGCTCGCCAATAGGTTATAAATGAATTTGTAAGGTAACCTTATGTAGTTTGCAAGCTACTCCCTTTAATTCATACTAGGTGAATTTGTAAAGCAAATATATATCTATTAGGAAAAATATTTAACAACATAGTTTAAATCATATTTTTCACTATTTTTAAGTTGTGCAATTTATCTCTTAAGTTTCATTAAAAAATTGGGCAAATATGAAAAAAACAAACTTCAACCATTAACCTTGAATTCTAAACCAAAACAAATCTCAAAAATCTTACTTAATATGAAATAAGGAGAGTGTTACATAGTAGGAGTTTTACTCAGTGTGCACAAAATACTCATCACAGAGTCTTCATCTATATGACAGAAGTTACAACAAAAATTATAGAGACTATGAAAAGGTTAATATCCCCAATAGTCACTCAACTAAGGAGTTTTACCATAAAAAGTCACTTAATTTTAATTTTTACTTCAAAAGTCACTAAATTATATATATTCTACTTCTGAAGTCATTAAACTTTGATTTTTACTTCAAAACTCACTCAACTATAAGTTTTACTTAAGAAATCACTCAACCATAAATGTTTTACTTACAAAATTATTTAAATTTTTAAAATTATTTTTTTATTAAAATTTCTTACATGAAATTTTAATTTAAACTCAACTTTTGTAAAAATAAAAACTATTCAAACTTATTTTAAAATGTTTATAATATGTTAGTTTAGTTATTTTGTAAAATAATTCATTCGAACCACTTTTAAAAAATTTACAGTACGTTGTTAGCTTTTCCTTTAAAAACATTTGGTTTCTAGAAAATATTAGCTTTAATTTTAATAAATTACCTAGTTATTTTAAAATGTTTATAAATAATTAATCAACCAGATGTTGTAAGTTGCAAATTTTTCTTGAGATAGTCTTATGCTACTAGACTGGGTTGGGTTTGTAAATCCTTACTATGGTGATCGATACAATATCTAATTATCCTCAAAAAATCAATTAAATGACTTGAAATCGATATTGTTTTATTTTAAATTTTTTTTAAGATAATTAAATTTTAATAAAAAAATTAAATAGATTGAATGACTTTATAAATAAAATATTATAATTAATAACTTTTAAAGTAAAAATTTAAATTAAATAATTTTACAAATGAAATATTAATAGTTAAAATGATTTTTAAAATAAGCATCAAAGTTATGTAAAAAACTTGTGATATTAACTACGAGTAGAGATTATCCCGTAGTTTGAAGAGATGAAGGGTGTTTGTGTCATTTGATGATCCCGCGTCAACTTTGGCGTGTTATAGACTTTGATCACATTTCACTATCTTACTAAAACCATCATACCTAAATTCCCCCTTTTCCACCGAAACCAACAAGAACTTTCCTCCTTCTTTCTTCTTCCTTCAACTTTCCCACCTCCCATCCCAATATATATCTCCTCACCATTATCCTTATTGAAATTATTACAGATCTTCTACTATGGATAACGGTAATCCAAGTTTACTTCATGATCCATTGGTTGTTGACGACTCCAAAGGAGGCTATGCATTAAGTGGCAAAATTATGCTAAGTGCTATTGTCATTTTATTCGCTGTTGTTGTTTTCATGGTCGGTCTTCATCTATATGCTCGCTGGTATCTTCTAAGTCAACGCCGCCGTGAACTTCTTCGCCGCCGGAGGATCCATCACCGTCGAACCCATATTGTTTTCTATGTTGATAATCCTAATGCAGGTTTCTCTGATGCTAACCGGGGTTTGGAACCGGAGGTTCTCAACTCCCTCCCGGCTTTTGTATATTCCGACAAGACTCACCCTGAACCGCTCGAATGTGCCGTTTGTTTATCGGAATTCGAGGAGAATGAAAAGGGTCGTGTTTTACCCAACTGTAATCACTCCTTTCATTTGGAATGTATTGATATGTGGTTCCATTCTCATTCTACTTGCCCTCTTTGTCGGTCTCCGGTGGAGGTAGTTACCAAACCGGATAATAACCGGGTTGAGGTAGCTGTAACAGTGAATGAACCGGGCTCTAGCTCCAGTTTATGCGACTCTTGTGAGGAGAATACAAATAGGACGACGCCGTTAGGTGGGCGGCGAAAAGGATTGGATCTCACGGGAGTAAGAATAGAGGTGCCAAGGAGGAACGAGTTGGAAGACGAGTTGGAAATGGGAGTCAGACTGAGTTCACCGGCGAGTCAATCGAGATCGCCAGCAGCTCGTTTGTTGTCACTGAGAAGAATATTGAGTATGAACAGAAAAACACCCACCGGAACTGGTGGGACGAGTTGCTCCGCCGAATTCGATTTAGAAAGCGGCAGCAGTAGTGGTGGTCAAGTCGGCGGCGGTCAAGTCGGCGGCGGTCCCTAGGCAAACAATATCACGCCAATTGCGTGATATTTTTTGGCAGGAGGACAAGAGTGACTTGACTGACAGAAACTCATTCAATGTCCTATTACACGTGAGGCCTGATGGTGACGTGGCAGATTCCTTTTTTTACGCAGTCATGGTAGACTTTTGATCTGTAAATATGGCGGGGTAGGGAGGGGTTAGAAAAGGGCAACTTGTAAAGGATTACGTGCAAGAGTCAATCACAATGTGTGTATTTTCTAAATTCGTTGAATTCTTTTTCTCTTTCCTAAATTACGAGATAATATTCGAAGAGCTCATTTATATTATTACTAGTAAATGCTTGGACATTGTTATAAGTATATTTGATTATTTTTATATTTAAATTTAAAATAAAATATTTTATTTATTTTAATTTATTTTTATTTTTTTAATAATTTATTATATATTTTATATTAATCTGAAGTAATATATGTTATTTTTTATTGTTGGTATGTAAAATAAAAATGTTGTTATTGGTGTTTGAACCTATGACATTTTGTATGCACTACTAATATAATTGGACCGTGCGAAGTATACAATTGATTTGATAGTCCTATCTAAGGTAAAGTAAAAGTGAAGGAAAGTAAAAATGTTACAATTGGGAATTTGTTGATTGGCTATAATTAGATGTGGATATAATTGGTTGAAAATTTTTATTATTGGCTGATCCAGGGCCCAAGTGTGGATTTTACTGTTGATTGCATGGGGCTACGTGAAGATATATTAAGAGGCCTCTTGTAGGAAAAAAATGAAAGAGAAGGACAAATTGGTCAATGTACTTAATTTAATGTCTGTGGCTGATTGTAGCCACGTGGCATTTTAACTTTATAGTGTAGTAAATTAATAATTCAAAATCAATCCTCATTCTCTGTTTTTTTCGAAAAATTAGATTTGTTTGAAAATCACTCTCTCTCTCCTCAATCTTGCCTCATTTATCCCATCTCTATTTTTATCTATTGCTAAAGTTCTTAACGGTTTTCCTTGATTTTTCAGTTGTCAACAGGAACCTAAGAGTTAAAAACGTGAGCACCCTTGGTCGTCCAAGGGTAATATGGGATACTTTTGAAAATAACACAAAAAGCAAAAAAGTAAATTTTTGATGTATAATTTATAAAAATCTCATATTTAGGAAAAAAAAAATTTAAGTTATCCCAATCTTTTTCATGTTTATAAAAATCCCATAAAAAGATAATTATGTGAATACATTTTATTTTCACGGATATACTTAAAAAGACAATCTTACAGATATATTTTATTTTTTACGGATACACTTCATTTTTATGAATACACTTTGTCATACATGATTCATAAGTTATGATTTATTCTAATCAATATTTAATACGATGAATCAGTCATGTGTTAATTATTTTATTACAATGATTCATATTGTATGATCCATTGTCTCAATTAATCAACCCATTAATATGATTTATTAGTATATCATCCTTGTATGATACACCTAATGAATCATCAACCTATAAAAAAAGTACCTAAATGAATCACTATATTCAATCCATACAGTTCTAGTTAATTAACAACATATATGACTCAATTTTTATGTATAAATGAATCATTATATTTAATGAATCACCATAAAAAAATGTGAACAACTCATAATTTTGAAATAAATTACCATACAAAATATATATTCTTAGTTTTATATAGAGATGAATCATCATAAAAAATTGTGAACAACTCAATTTTGAAATGAATCATCATACAAGAGGCATACCACACACATGAATCACTATATTTTTTCTAAACCCATATAGTCCCAACGAATCAGTAACATATATGACTCAATTTTATATTTCATGAATCACCATATCTAATGAATCACCATAAAAAAACTGAGAAAGAAGCAAAGAGGTAGTGAGAAAAAATTCAACATTCTGTCTACAAGAAGGAAGACAAACTATTTTCACTCTCAAATTCTTCTTCTATTCTCCACAAATGTTACATCTTCTTCTTGTAATTCTCGTTTTTGCTTTGTAATTTTTTAGATATGGGTTAATAAATGAATTTGAATCAAACGAATAACTATATAGATAGTTACAAAAGAGCGAAGGAAGAAATTGAAAATGAAAACAAAAAGGGACTTTGTTGATGTTTTGCTTGGGATTTACGAGCAAAGCATGGTGGAAGACTTTTCTATTGACAGAGATGTCATCAATCTCTCTCTCTCATTTGTATCTTGGTGTGCTTGAATTATCTCTCTTTACAAATGCATATGAAGAAAAACTATTTATTTGGGTCTGATAGTCCTAAGCAATTTAGGATAATACGTTTTGTGGAAATGGGGAGAGTGTATTAGACGTGAGAAGAGAAAGAAGCTAAAAAAAGATTTTAATAATTTGTAAAAAAGTTAGAAAATATTTGAAAATATCTTAATATAATGTGAAATTTCTGTAATTTTTCCATTTTTGATAGGTGGTTTGTGGTAGATTCTTGACGGTTTTCTGATGGGCTAAGGAGTTGTTTTGGCGGCTGCCTTTAGGGCTCAGTTTTGTTAGTTTTTTTGGTGGTTTTTTGGGTGGATTCGGTGGTGATTTTGGGTGGCAGCGTACTGATTTGTGATGGATTTCTTGGGGGGTTTTCAGATGCGTTAAGGGGCTGTTCGGCGGCAGCATTTTTGGGCCCGATTTTGGTGTTTTTTCCGCAGATTTTTGGGGGGATTTGGTGGTGATTTTGGGTGGTCGTGGGCTAATTTGTGGTGGGTTTTGCTGACTAGGCGATGGAGTTTTCGCCGGAAGTGACGAAGAAAACAAGCGAGTTTTGACGGTGAGGAAGAAGATCAACAAAGATGAAAGAAATAAGATGACACGTATGAAATTCTTTTGTGATGAGGGGTAAAATTACAAGACATGCCACACGTCATCTAGGTACGTGGCACACTTGTTGCGGTCATGTGATGCGTGTGCCGGAAAGGGAGGGGCGAGGAACAAAATGGATCTGTAAAGGGGGAAAGAGGAAAGCAAAATTACAAGCATGCCCTTCCTCGTACAGCGAACATGGGATTTTTTAATTGATTTACATATAAATTATGCAAATGAATAATTTTGAATAATCTATATTCAAATTCATAATTAGAAATATTTATTTTGACCATGAGTTTCCAATTCCTACACATATATGAAATGACAAAAAGAAAGTATTCAGTAAGAGCTTTCTTAGATGAACTTATTTTAAGTATATTGTTTAAGTTAAAATAGCTACTTTTGTAGTATTTCAATAGAATAAAAGTACTTATTGTGTTTTTAAGCTCAAAAGCTAAATATAAATTAAAAGACATAAGTTAATATTTTTAGTTTTTTTTTTAAATTTTATAAACCAAAAACTTTTCAGATCTTTAAATATATTCCACTATTTTTAGCTAGAAAGTAAAATTTTACTATTATAAAAAATGCAAAAATATAATATTAAAATAATTTTAAAAGCATAAAAAGTAGCAGAAAGTAAGAAAAAGTTAGAGAAAAGTAAAATAAAAGATATTATCACTTCTATACTGATGTTGCACTATCACTTCTATATTGATGTTGAAATTTAAAAATGTATTTATCTTACAAATAAGTAAGATGATTAATAAATAATTTATTGAAAGATATTATCACACTAAAACAATGACATTTACAGATAATCTCATTTTCAACTTTTAAATGAAGAGACTTCTAAATTCAAGTTGCCATAAAGCCTTTCTTTTTAATGAATAATAAGGAACCAAAATCATGTTATGAATAATAATCCATTATTCATATGGGTTTGATATAAAAAAAATCAAATTTTCGAATTATTAATAATGATTTACTATATAGCAGTTATTATTGTGTAGCAATTAGTCAATAAAGCAAAACATGTGGATATTCTTTGGACTATTACTAAATGGTACTAAATTTTGATAGTGTTTTTTTTAAAATTATTTAGCTGATTTTTTAATTGATTGGGGATATTAGATTTTGTAAAAATTATTAAATGCAAACAATAATTTAAATGCCAATCGAAAACTAGAAAAACAAAAACTAATTAGAAATGTTTATTATAAAAAAATGTCGTATCACCTTGTATATGCTTAATTTTATGTGTATATGATATAGATAATTAAAAAAAATAAGAAAATAAAAATAATCCATGGACCACCAATTATATAAAATGGAGCACTTTCACTTTTACGGATAATGCACTTTTACTTTCAATTAGCTTGAATAATATCTTTATTAAGAAAAATTAGAGCAGCACACATGGTAAATAATTTGACTCCCAAACTATTCATAACAATTGTTTCAATAATTGAACTAACAAATATAATGTATTAGGTGTGCTATTAATTTTAAGAACCAATAACACTTCGTATTTTCTTTTATTTTCTTGTTAATAATTTAATTTTTGCCTATATTTTTGTGTCATGAACATCAAAATAGTGTTCAAAATTACGTGACATCAATCACTAATCATATTATTGAACAAATTTAATCTAACAAAAGTATACATCATAAAAGAAATCCAAATAAAACAGGAGCATAATTTGTTTCTATGAATTTAAAGGTTGAACACATAAAATTACATTAGAAGAAATTCATCGTATGTACTAAGCTTCTCAATATAGATAATATAAGATGGCATGAATCATTAAAATTTAGCGAATGTTTAGCAAGATATAATTGTCTGCAACTTATTTTTAAAGTGATGGAGAATAAGTTGCAATATCAAATAAAATATGAAGAAACAAAATTTTATTGATAAGCATGTGAGTACAAATCTGTTACTCCCTTGATTCTTCTCTCGTTAGATTTCTCCATGATTCGAGGGTCGTTAGTGACGTATTTCTCATACGTAGGATGATTTGACCTCCTTGACCCATATTTTGATCTCTTGATAAATATTACTAGGATTTATAAGATATTTAAGATGCCTTTTCAAGGGACTATAATACCCTTTATATAAGCATGAATTAGAGTTTGGGGTAGAGTAGCCTCCAAGAAATCTTGACTGAAATATGACTCATCTTATAGAGTCCTACAAAATTTTGATGTCAACACATGCTCCATGCTTCAAGGTTTGTCAAAGTGTACACTTGATGAAACTTAAAGACGAGGCTCGAAGTTGCTAGCTCACCCTCAAGATAGAATAACAATGAAAGCATAACATGAACAAGGATTATTCCCGAAGCATGGAAACTCACCAACAATCTTCAAGAACTCAACTCCAAATCTAGCCACGAAATGGAGTTCGTCGTCCGTCCCTACATAGTTAGATGATGTAGGCAAAGAAGTATGTGTTATTACATGGAATATACTAAGTGTGTAGGTATGTCATACATCAAGGAACATCATAACATAATATCAATATACATAATGATCAATAGAATAAGGACACAATATATATGACAATAACAACAACAACAATATACCCAATAGAATCCCACAAGTGGGGTCTAGGGAGGGTAGAATGTACGCAGACCTTACCACTACCTCATAGAAGTAGAAAAGTTATTTCTTGGGAACCCTCGTCTCAAAAATCCATAAGCAGAATAAATTAGATATGCCAACAAGGAAAAGAAAGGAAATAGAGAGGGCGACTAATAATGAAAAACACATAACAATATGTAAATACGATCAAATTAACTCACATTCGACAAATCCTAACAAACATGATATAAACACGACTATTCTTGCAACCTTACTATACCCTAAATCCAGACATCCACTTAACCCTACCAATCAATTAGCCTGCTACTATAATCGCAATCTCCACTCCTTTCTATCTAAGGCCATATCCTCGGTGAGATCAATTTCGCCATATCTTGTCTAATCTCCTCTCCCTCTAATACTTCTTCGATCTATCTCTACCCCTCCGTGTAGCTCCAAAAACCAACCTCCCGCACCTCCTAAAAGGAGCATCGATACTTTTTCTCTGCACATGTCCAAACCAACACAGCCTCGCTTCCCTCATCTTATCAACCACAAGGGCCACCTCTAGCTTCTCCCTAACGATCTCATTCCTAATCTTATCACTATTGGTGTGGCCACACATCTATCTCAACAGCTCATCTCTACGACAATATTTAAAATCATGAATAGAAACATTATCAAAACCTTCCATAATCCTAGCACGTATGTGTGGGTGGGGAGGGGGGGGATAATACTATAAACGATAATCAGACCATGCGGCCTATTATATAGAATCCCTTTGTTCCCTCTACACCAGCGAAAGAGGATAATACTTTGCCAAGATAGTCTCTACCTCACTTATGAGGTTATTCCCATTTTGGTGGGTGCTTTAACATGAACCTTACAGGACCCCTCTCATTTTGGTGTATGCTTTACATATGTGGATCCGCTGACATAGTACCACATAGTCACATAATCATAAACCTATGGTTGCACGTAGTTATAAAACTTGAGGATTTATATAAGGACCCTTGGAGATAGTCCCCTCCCCCCTCCCCCCAAGCTCATTCAGTGCTAAATCATATCCTACAGAATACATAATCATGCATATGTATATCTCTTAACAAAATTCATACTTTATCAAAATCATACTTTCATAGCTTATAAAAAGGTATCATAACCCCATGAAAACATCTTATATTTTAGGAATAGTCCATCTACATAACTTTCATATAGTGTGGATATATCCCCTTCTTATCATCATATCATCAACATTAGGGTTTTAAGTCACCTTCATCATTATATCAACATCATCATCATTATTAAAACATGTTTTTCATACTTAGAATTATAATTCATGGAAATTATAGTTTTTTCATAGGAAACAAGGTAATGTGTGGGTTCAAGAACAATTAAGCTAAAATCATGCAATTAGATGAAAATCATAGAGCTAGGAATCATGCAATTGAAATCAATTTGAATCTTTAGTAAAGGAACCTATATCAATTCAACAAGCCTAATCATCATATACTTGAAAACACTTTCATTCACATGAAAATCATGTAATTCTTCATAATTCATGCATAAATAGTCATAATCATCATGTACGAATCATAATTCAACCATTTAAAATCAAGTCATAAAAATTCATAGAAACTCACACTTAGAACTTTCAGAAAAAAAGAATTGATTTGGGCTTCATGGATGAATCTAACCCATGAGTGAAGTCTTACATACCTCAAGTGAGAATCCGTAATCTTGAAGAACTTCTAGAAATCCTTTAGCCAAACATTCAAACTCAGCTTCAATGGAGATAATCCTTAGAGAAAGAATTTTTGAAACTTTGGGAGAGATTTTGAGAGTGAATGAAATAAAATGAAATGGGAATATGTGTTTTAGGAGTTAGATTGGTTAAGTTACTTAGAAGGGTCAAAATGACATAATTTTAGAAGTTAAACGGATTAGAAATGACCAAAAAACCCTTTGTTTAAAATCTGCTAACCGGACCCATCCATGAAACCTCTTTCACGATCCATAAAAATTTCCACAGGTCATGCTTTACCTTCGTGGAATGCGTGTTACAAAATTTTAGCTCCTGAAAATTGCATATTCAAAATCCTGATCCAACACTACAATCTATAGTTTCATTTATGGATGTAGATCCCCTCGTGGAACCTCACCAGACTTAAAAAAAATTATTTCTCAGTTTTTTTTTCATGTTCCAGTCCATGAGCAGTGGTTCCATTCAAGATCAATCCTGTTCCTCGTAAATGACTTTCAATGACAATAATTTTCCAACTTTGTGGACTTTAGTCTATGAGACCTTTCTACGAGCTGTAGATTGGCTCATAAAACCAGCTAGTCTCAAACATTTACGCAACTTTTCATTTTTTAGACTTTCAACATGCAGGGTGTTATAGTATAATCTTAGTATTGTATAAAATAGTTGAAGCTCAATTGTGAAAATATAATTGTGAAAATATTAACTCTTTTGATCAGTAGTATTGAATGATGATGTAAAGTGGTTACTGAGGACTTGAGAAACGATGTGATATTACTCTTGAATGACTCATTTTATGATGATCCTATTATTAAAAGAATGATGAAATTGACTAAATTTGATTATTGAATATTTGAAGTAGGTGGACTCTTTGCATTCTCTCATACTTATTTGAAAATGATTGTTCTGTTGAGATGATAAATTTATTGAGTTCCACCATTGAAAAAAATCTAAGGAAAAATTATTTCACGTAGAATTGATAAAATATTGAAGAAAAATAATTTTGACAAAGTATAATAAAAATGCAAAAAAATAGTTCTGGCTAGAGATGATTAAGTTGAAGGAAAATAGTTCCAACAGACACATGATCCATGTGATACCTCCATGAGTTTCGATCTGATTATATCAGTGCATGTGTATTATAGGACAAACATACGCCATGACAATTTGACATTGCAATGTATCATTTTCACATCATTACATCTTATCCATTTTATCTCATTCTATTACTATGGATACTTGTATGAACTTATTAAGTTGGTAATTCATTCTATACTTGTAAATTAATGGACATGATCTATTGAATTTAGCGTATACTTGTACTATGGATATATGAATATTATGTATGCTAACTTTTCTGAGTACAAGTTGAGTTTTGAGGGTTCAATTAGAGCGAAAGAAGTATTTGAGTTCTTTTTTCTCTACTTATATTTAAATCTTCTTGCTGGGTATCATGCTATTTGGTACTAACTCTTGCTTCTATATTTGTATGTAGGTCGTGTGCTTGGTTCCAATTAATGCTTTATTGTTATTTAGGACCAAGCTTGAGAGAGTTTGAGAAGTAGCAGCTTGTTCATTTCAGTGAACTCTTTAGACTTCCATCTATTTACATTATTTTTGTTCTATTTGAGAAATAAGGACATTTGAGACTTGTGTATTTTCTTTCAGACTCAAATGTAGTAGAAACTTGTACATGTGACACCAGTCTTACATTGATTTTTAGATTGTCGATTTCTTACCTTTATGAATTTAGACTGTTATTTCCACATTTATCTTTCATATTATAGATTTATATATCCTATTTAGGCTAACTTGTAGTGGTGGGTTAAAAGCAAGTGTCATCACACCCGATTTCAAGTCATGACATCATGCTTCGGGGACTACCTGTTGAACCTATATTTTCTTGCTATCCTTGGACTTGTTGTTACTTAGAGATCGTTTATTTTCCTTTATATGTGTCAGCTATGTTAATACTAATCTATTTTGAATGCTGATAAAATTTCAGGACAACCACTAGGAAGTAATTCGGACTGTAAGGAAAACGAATCAAAGCTGTTGGAATCAGAAGTCAATAAAAAATAGTCCTTTATGGAAAACCAAAACAGATAGAGGAAATCAAGGATAATACAATCTAGTCAAAGGAGCTTATTATGGAGAACCAAATCAGACGGAGGAATTCAAGCACAAATAAATCAATACAAGGTAGATAAAGGATCTGCATGAGACTTTGTGTCACGATCCAAAATTCGGGCGTGGTGGCACTCGTCTTTTCTCACTAAGATAAGTCAGCCTACAACCCAACTACAACATTAAAATGCAGAATTATAATAAAAATAAAAGTTTAACTACGGATAATAAGTCAACTTAATAAAAATCCCCCAAAACCTGGTTGTTACGTACACAAGCTTGTAATGTATTACAATAGATTCAAAAAGAACCGCAAGTGTCAAATGATGTTGTCTCTAGAATAGAACAAAATCATAAATAGGAGTAAAAAGTCAGCTGGGATGACAAACAACTACTTCTCGCATTCTTCACAGAAAGCCTCAGACAAGAACAAGTAGAGAGTATCACGATAATTTGGCTCCTAACCTACAAAATTATTGTAGCAAGGGGGGTGAGTACCAAACACAGGTACTCAGCAAGTGAACTACTAAACACAAAGTTAAGTAATATAGAATACCAGTATCCCGAACACTCCAACTAAACCTCCGCAACTACAACCTGCATAGGATCAATCCAGCATAAAAGTTCACAATGTACATAGGAAATAGCTCAATAACTACAATAACTATTATATATCAACAAAACTAGGGATCAAATGCATCTATCACAAGTTTCACAAAATACCCGCACGTATATAAATGATAATGAGATGTAATGTAATGCAATGCAATGTCACATAGAATGATGCATGTCTGTCCTACTGATACACACATGCTGTAACACAACCGGGGACCCATGGGGGACTCCTAGTCTATGCATCTGTCGTGGCGCATAATCTGACCCATCGAATCATAGTATCCTTTTTAATTCTCATTCTTTTTCACTAGTCGGAACCATTTTCCATCGGCTTTACATTTCTTTTTCACTAGCCGGAACTATTTTTCATTGGCTTTACATTTTTTTTCTTGGAATATCCATCAATCATATAGTAAATGCACAATAATCATGTTCATGAAAATAAAATATGCAAGATGCCCATACAAGTTCATATATCTCAAAATCAAGAATGGACAACTCAATACCATAAATATTGTCATATCCTCATTCTCAATACCATCACAACTTTAACAACATTCATATCTAAAAGTAAGTATCAATTCGATATCAATAGCAAATAATCACTATTTCAGATATAATAAACCTCCATCATTAATTCACAAGTCAAATATCAACATAGGATAATTATCCAATGCAAAATATTTCAATCAAAGCCTACATAAATCATTCTCAACACCTTACACAAGAAGCACAAGATTCTATATACTTAACAAAGGTTAAGAAATTTACTTGCCTTATATAAAGTCTCGAGTTACGTCAATTTTGAAGCTTTTCCCTTTCTATGACACTCCAATTCACCAAAATCTATTCAAATATAGCATCATAATGATATAATGAATCTAATGACACTAAAATTAATTAATTCGGGTGAAAAAGGTAAAACGGTCTAAAATTTTTATCGCCAGAGAAATATCGTTGTAATCTAAAAATTTATCTATGAAAATATTTTCCAAGTGATAGGGAATTCAATGGCGAAAACCAATTCAAAGATGGAGCTAATTTGAGAAAGAAATCGCATGTTAAAGTTTTCAAAATATATTAAAAATGCAGCAGCAAGATCATGAATTTTACCTCAAACGACGCACCAAAATCAATTTTGGAAACTCCCACGGTGTTCTCCTCGGAAAAATGTACAATTTAACCTTTTGAATTGCTCAAATCCGATCAAAATTGAGAGAGAAAACATTGGTTGAAGTTTGGAGAAAATTTGCAAATGTTCTACATAAATCTGCAGCTTTAAGGGTTAGAAATCGGGTCTACCATGTGGCAGGACCTTATTGGGCTACGTCACCCGCCCGTTTCAGCAGTTTCAGCAATCTCTGAAACTTGAATTCAATGCTCCGACTTTATTTGGAGTCAAAAAAAATACATTTCATATATAAAATATGATTGGAAAGGATTCGGACTCATTGGTGTGGTCAAAATTCTGATGAGAGATCGTTTTATTCCAATGTGAGTCCTATTTCTCAACATCGAAAACTATCAAAGAGACCAAACCACTCCTAAAAAGCCTCGAGAATTGAGAGAAAGGTCCTTCTCTATCATACTCGACGTTCAGGATCCAATGAAAATATCATAATTTGCAATTGAGGCCTCCTTGACCCAAAACTCGAGAAAACTCATTTAAACTAGTTTCGAACTCAAAAACTCAAAATATTCTCAGAAACTCTAAAAATTGTAGTGGAATTATTTCTAGCGTTAGTTCGACCATCTGGAACTATTGAAATTTTCAGAATTTCAATTCGAGCTTCCGAACCCTAACTGTTGACCGAAGTCAAACTTTGGCTCCGGTAACAACTAAAAATGCAACTTCTAACCTAAAATCTTTATTTTAACTCCAAATTAAGTTCTGTAAGTTCTCCTAGACCATATTCGGCATTTCGGAGCTGATAAAATCGACAAAATTCACGATCCGACAATTGAAACTCAAAACAGACAGAAAACTCAAATTTTCCAACTTAAGCCTTTAAAAACCCTTTCATTTGCAAAACTCAAGCTTATCACCATACTTTCGAAATCTAACTTTTAGCATTAGTCAATAATAAGTTAAGACAACTTTTAAGAAGGACAAAAATAATAATTTGATTAAAAATACAAAAATGACCTTCAGAGTCATTACACATATTAATTGAGATATAGATTGTAGTTTGTTTATAGAGACTTGGGTGATCCTTCGATCTTGAACTAGATTTTAGAGTTAAGTTAGGTATACGTATCATATCCTTCCCATGCTAATAGTGTTTTCTAGAAATACATGTTAAAAGAAAATGCTATAAAAATAAATTCAACAATTTATAGGCTTCAATTCATATTGTTCCTTCGTCTAAAAAAGAAAGATTATTTTTTTTTTTTGATCTGTTTAAAAAAGAATAACTTCTTTTCTTTTCTACAATATTTAATTTTAGTTTTCCACATGTCATGTTCAAAGTTATAAGATTATAGCACATTTTGATACACTTAATAAAATTTTAATTTAAAACCATAAATTTGATTTTTTTTAAAAAAATTTAACTCCTTATCAAATTAAATTACATTATTTTTTTAAAAAGGAAAAGAGTAAAATTTACAGATGGAGTTGATCCGGAACAACTTAGCCGTGCATCGGCTGTTACAACAGAGATAAAGGAGTAATTAATAAACCAAGGCCGGGTTAGTTTTTAAGGGAAGCTAAGTAATTAATTAAGCAAGAAACTGGAGATGCTCTGCTAAATTAATTACTCCATATATGTAGTTAATAAGTGAATTACTAATTAATTAGTAGGATTTTAAATTATACACGAAGGGTTCAATAAGAAGAGCCTTGTATGACTTGAAGACGTCTAGTAGGATCTCGGAAGAGTAAAATTTTGTCTCCGTCTTTAACCCCAACCATGTGCAAATGATCACAATCTTCCCTTTCTTTCCCCTTGTATAGCAGCCTCTGCTCTTCTGGTTCCAAACCAGTGACAATTGATAACATCATCTTCAATTCACCTGATGAACCAGCAAAATTAGTCCTTGGCCTGACAGTGAATTTTATTAGTCAATTTATATTAAATATGGATTAAATCTTAAATTCATGATATATTGATTAAGTAAAATTATTAGTTAATAAAGTTGGATCAATATTTAAGTTAAAATTATATGACTTAATTGAAAATCAAAATAACCCAAATCTTAACTTACAACTATATAAAGGGTTTTCATAAGATAGAAAAGGAAAAGAGGAAGAAGAGGAACAAGAAGAAGAGAAATAAAAAAGAGTTTTTGTCTCAAAGTTGTAAGCCGCAATGTGATTAAAGTTACATCAAACTCTTGAGTTGATGGGAAAAAATATGTCTTTTTCATTAGATTTTACAAAGATTGTGACCTTTGCACAAAATTCTGATCAAATACGAATATTATTATTTGTCTCTATTTTATTTTATTTTTCTTGATCAGGAACGAAATTCAGTGCCCTATAACTATTATTGGAAAGCAAATATTATAAATTTCAGATACAAAACGAGAGGCTTACCGAAAGTATCAGTGGGTTGGATAGAAATGTCATGGCAATTAGAAAGAATTGAGACTCGAAGTGTGATTTTTGCTTCTCCACCTGCATTAATATTATTCTCACATTCTCTTTTCTGAACTAACATACCTCCTGGACGTAATTCCCATTTGATTTCACCACCATTATTGCTACTAATACTATTACTTGTAACCTTCCTGGAAAACCTCTTTGATCTTAACTTGATCATTTTTTTTTCCCTTAGAGGCTCTCTTTTCTATCAACACAAACAAATGCAGATATGTAGTAGGACAAGGGAAGAATTGGCTTCTTTTATAGTAACCTGGGACAGTGCCTGAGTCAGTATTTTTTGTCAATGTTCATAATTTTAGAATATGGATGGATGGATGATTTTTGTATCAAAAGTGTTCAATAATTAATACATATCAAAATATCTATATATTCAAAAAAGTTTTCTAACAAAAAAATATTTATCTGACTATCTCCTTTGTAGCAACGTGTACGAGGACAAAATAACAAACTCGCAAAAGTATAAAATATGGATATGTTTTACGATTATAAATAATTTGAGATAATTAAAGAGGTCCGCCCACATGTTCGGTTTTATCACATTAACCCTTTTTGTTTTAGTTTAACGTACTAGACTTTTTTCTTAATATTTTAACCCATTTATTTTTAGTACATAGAAATATTTTTACTAATACTCAATTTGTTGCCTATTTGAAATATCACTTTATTGATAGAATTTAATCCCCATCGTATAATTATGAAAAAAATTATATAATTATACAATATATCTTATTATATTTTATAATAATTTCTACCACCCGAAAAAATTATAAAAAAAACTTTATTTTTACTATCTCTCTACAACTTGTAGATACCTAAACATTATTTCTTTCTCCTTCTTAATTTATCCTAAATTATTTCCTGATTTTAAGTATTCTAATCAATATCCACATAATTTTTCTATTTCTTAGTCTCCTGATTAATCTGTTCATGATTAATTTTAATTTTAAATTTTTTATCATTATTTTTAAATTAAACAAAAAAAAAGAAATTGAAAAGTCTCCAATTCCTCCAACAAAACCTAATATCTTCCATTTTTTTATCGACTTCGTGATAGTTGTCTCCATTCCGATTTCAACGATGAGTTAATCAAGTATGAACTACTCAAATCAAGCACCTAATTTTAAGTATCAAGTATCCACTGGACAAAGAAACATAAAAAACTTATGTCAGGTATCAATTATCAATTCTTTAATAAGAACAAACACTTTTTAAATATCAAGTATCTAAATGCTCTGATTCCAATGATGAGTATCATTCTAAAAAAAACACAAAAATCATTATTCAAGTATCGACTACCCAGATCAAGTACCTAATTTTAAATATCAAATATCTACTGGACAAAAAAATATAAAACTTATGTCAGGTATCAATTATCAGTAATTTGATAAGCAAATGACCTTTCTTAAAGTATTAAGTACCTAAAACTCCTATTTCAACGATTAGTATCATTCTATAAAATAGGAAAATTGTTAATCAAATATCAGCTAGCCAGATCATGTACCTAATTTTAAGTATCAAGTATCTACTAGATAAAAAAAATAAATAAATAAAACTTACGTTAGGTATCAATTTTGTTATTCTGTTGGGAACAAATGAACACAAAAGAATTTTGACGAAACTCTTGTTGCAAGTATCTAGTTCAAGTATTTTACGGACTAGTGGATCAACAAGGTGTCTAGGTGTCTCTAGCAGTTGTGATCCAGTGAACACTGGTATTGAACCTGATCCATCTCACAGCTGGAAAATAGATGCAAGCCGACCTCAATTCGGGGAAAAGTGTTCGTCGAGAAATAATGCACCGGAAGCAATAGATCAAGCCAATTTGTAAGTTTGAAATCGAATACTGATTAATTAGTGAAAAGTGTCGAAGAAAAGGGCACAATTTACCTCTCTATCACTGTAGAAACAAACACTTCAATGAGAGAGAAGAATTGGATTTAATTATTCAGTTCAACCCATTTTTAACGTAACTGATTGATTTGTTATCTTTTTTTTTTCAACATGCATCAAAGGAATTTTGAGGTATCAAAACGTCTAAAAATATAAGATTTTTAATAATTTAGAAAATAGTTGATATAAAAAATAATTAATTTTATACAGTATGAGATTTATAAAATTTATACTATAATTATATTCGCATTTTTTTTCTTCCTTTAACCCTATGTAATAAATAACAAATAAAGTGTAATATCTTAAAAGACATAATAAATATTTTTTTTTAATTTGATCTCAATAAATATTTACATATTCAAATTTTAAGTATATATAAATTGATATTTAAATCAGCATAAAACTGAACAAATAGAAAAATATATCATACATGATATCCTATATATAAATACAAATTATATATGTCTTCACAGTGTATAATTGCAGGACATAAACATTAATTGCAGCCAAATTAAATGACATGCTGATGAGTATGTCTCATCTTAAATCACAAAAGCCAAATGCCTGAAAAATCTCAAAAATTATCCTTAATTTAATCAACATTACAATTAAGGCACATGGGTGAGTGGGCTTGATTAACGCGCAGGGGACCAATTTTAATGTGTTATATAAATAAAGTTAGTTGATCATATTAGTCAAAAGTTGATCATATTAGTCAAATTACCACAAGTGATTATAGTGAGACTTTTCACAATCAACCAACCAAAGGAATGTTGGCAATTTCCCAAAT
This sequence comes from Solanum sejunctum, assembly GCA_025642045.1. Classification (NCBI taxonomy): domain Eukaryota; kingdom Viridiplantae; phylum Streptophyta; class Magnoliopsida; order Solanales; family Solanaceae; genus Solanum; species Solanum sejunctum. The sequence continues at coordinate 15,128,455 of JAOTQJ010000001.1, read as the reverse complement.
CTGATGTTAGGCCTAAGAAATTACACTGCTTTATTTTCATGGCATGCGGATGTAAATGAATCAAAGTGGTTTGAAGTTTTCAAATATTAAATTAAATTATTTATATTAAATTTTAAATTTATAAATCAAATTAAAGTAATTTTTCAACTTGGAGTTTTTCTGAATTTTTAAATTTTTTTTAGTTAAGTATTTATAAAAATATATAATTAATTTGTATTTTAAATATTTTTTTAATTCTATCCAAGTATAAGTATTCAATGTATATATTAAGAAAATAATACAGAATATGATATGAGTTTCATCAATCTCGGATGGAGCCAAAGATTCACTATTTTTTGACTTTGGGGTATGATGGAATAAAACAAAATGACTTTTTAAACT
>JAOTQJ010000001.1:15105008-15124551 GCA_025642045.1 Solanum sejunctum | reverse complement strand
AAATGTGTTAAAAAAAATAAAAATAAAAATGCTTGTGTATTTTTAATAAAAAGAAGAAGAAGAAAGTGTATTTTAATTTGAAATTAAATAGTATAATATATATAGAAATGTAGTAGGGGTAAAAGAGTCAAATTACCCTATTTTTACTGTTGCAACGTTCAGAAAATCTCCACCCACGCGCCTTATTTTCATGTTAAACACGCGTTGTGCCATGTCAGCAACCTGTGCCTACTTGTTCAGGAATTGTCAAGTTGAGGGTCATATTTGAGCAAGTTGAAAGTTTAAGTTCCAACTTGCAATCTGATGCCAAGTTCGAGGGCATATTTGGGTATTATACCATATTATTTCTATCCACGCACATTGCCTTTTTGTACTATCCAATAATCCAATAACTATTCTATGTGAAATTGACAATAATTTGAATTAAAAATCTTGAAATAATTGTGCTCCATGGATAAAAAAGACGTACGAATGAAAAAGAATGAAGATGACCTTCGGAGAGAAATTCTTGAAAGAATTGGCTAGTACAAAATCAGTTATAAGACTTAGGAATAACTTAGAAATGGCATAGTTTTAACATTGGAAGAATGAAAAATGTCCTAAATAAACCTAAAAATTAACTAACTGTAGGGACTATGGGATCCTTCAACCGTTCAGGGTCCTCTTCACGAGTCGTATAGGCCCTTTGTGGAAATTAGAAAAAAATTTAATCCTCTAAAGTTTTGGTACGATCAAGGTCAACGGTCTGTGGTTCCTTTCACATGCCATAAAGCCCTTTCATACAACACTCCAATCCCTAGCCAAAAACAAATTTAAGTGTTAGTTCCTGGTCCATAGAACCAAGGGCGAATTTATGTTTAAAATATGAGTTTCAGGAATTCATGGTCATTCGACTAAATTTGATAAATTATTTTTATATCTTAAGAATATTATAATATTAGCTAAAGGAATCAATGCTTAAAATGTCTAGATCATTCACTTGTCTGAGGACTTGTTTTTAATAATATAATCGCTGGGTCCCAAATTGCTTACTATTTTCTTTTAATATGTTAGATGTCCCACTAGCTAGAGCATCTCTTTTTTTTTGCTTGAGAGCTCATTTGTTATAAAAGTGGTTCACATATAGCTTTATCATTACAAAAGTATCTCACATATATTCTTACCATTATAAAAGTGACTTACATATACCTTTTCAGGTAATGGAAGTGAAAATATTATTTTAAATTTATTTTTTATTATTAATTATAAAAAATCCATTTAGGGTATACTTGATTTTCACGCATGAATTATTTTTGGACTTATCTAATTATCATTGTTTGAGTTTTAATTATTGTTTCTTTTTTTTTCTTCGTTCTTTCATGTAAAAATAAAAAGAATAAGTTTGAACAAAAAAAGAAATAAAAGTAAGAAAAATTTTAAAATAATTTTTTTGCGGCTATGTTGTAATTTAGTTTTTGTAGCTATAAAAAAGGGGCATTTATAATAAATTTTGTAATAAAATTAGTGAAAAAATAAATTTAACTATCAAAGTTATAAATCCAAATTAGCCGTTGAATCAAACAAGTCTAAAAAAACATGTATCAATTTTTGCCCTTCCATTAGAGAATATGGTATTGTGAGTCATTTGTGTAACAATAGTGGTATATATGAGCCACTTTCATAACAAAAGATATATCAACTTTAAATGATAAAGTTAAGGGATATATTATGCCTTTTTCTTTATAATTGTAGATCTTATCTATAAAGTAATGGTGTACCTATTTTCTTGAAAATCTGAATTCGCCTCTGCATAGAACAAACCATGATTTATAACATGGTCCATCCTGTCGAACCCCAATTTTCTTGCCTCTAAAATTTGTTCCATGAATGAATCTACAGTCCATGAGATCTTTCATAGTCAGGGCTTGAAATTTATTCCTAGGGCAGTTGGGTGGCTTCCACGAGCCATAGGAACTAGATCACTTCCTGTATTTTATTTTTCATTCAAACTTTTTAACTTTTGAAGTATTATATTGACTTATTACCTTAATTCATCTCAAATCTATCATTTCCCTATAGAATTGGCCTTTACACTCATATTCAAAGTTAGAATCACTCGGTCTAATCCCATACACATAAGAAAAAAGTTTGGATCTTAGCTTGGAAATTTTTAAGGTGTTACACTTAATAACTTGCTAATGTTTATTAATTTGTTGATTCTTGTATTCTCTATTTAAGTAGAAAAGACTTGTGTAATCATGGAAAAATATTTCACACTTTTGAAATAGTTTCTTAGGACAGTGCCTAGCATGACTCAAACATTAATAATGGACTATTTAAAATATTATTTTTTTTTAATCTTCAGTATTGTTATTTTGCTAAATAATCACTATTTCCCCAACAACTTTTACTAGTGACGTTTTACTTTTTAGAGTCAAACTATAGCTTTGACCAATACTTGAAGATGTATTTTTCATCATATTAATATGAGAATCATTGGAACTTATAGTTTTTTGGGGTATAGTTTTCAAATATTTAAATTTTAAAATTTCAAATATAAAATTAATCTAATGTAATTAACTCTAAAGATTAGTCTAATTCTATGTTGCTCGGACTCTTCAAAAATGTCGACGGGTGCATGTGAGATCCTCTAAAAATAATGTATTTTTGAAGTGTCCGACACAAGTACGATAATAATTTTGGAGAGTCCGAGTAACTTAGAGATGTAGGAGTATATATAGTACTTAACTTTTGCTACTCATGATTTGTCCAGCTAGCTTGTATAATTACTTATTTCAGTGGTGCAAGAGTAGTGAATGTAAAGAGGCTACATGACATTTCCCCTCTAGACTCAACGTAATTATTTATGATAAGAGATTTTAGGGAAATATAATGCAAACTAGAGGGGAAAACAAGAATATAACAAGTTGAATATATAAATATGAAGAAATTAAACTAAGTATTACATCACATAGCTAGAAAGCCAATTAAATAAACATTATTTGGTTAATTTTTGTTATGAGTAGAAGATTAGATTTATAAAGGAATATAATATAATTGAAGTTGCTACAGAATCATCAATAGGAAATACCAGTCTTCTTAATCCAGCTGTCTTGATCAATGAAGATATTAGGAGCATATTTTTCAGCTTCCTGTGGTGAAATGCTTTTCTTGTAACCACTCCACTTAACCCGTTTGTCAGTATTGGCTCCTGGTCCCTTGTTCTGATACTCTGCATAATACAGAGTGTTTAGAGCAAAGTTACCATTCCATGGAGCCCATCCTTCAGGATCAATGGACGAATCGATATACGTTTGCATTATAATTGTCCTTGAATACTCCTTCCATGGACGTCCAAGATAGGCTTTGATTGGTGGCTGGGTGCTAGTGAATGCTGGCTCAGCCCTGATTTCACAGTTCCTCAATACGATTGCACCGACCCCACGATGGTCTTTTCTACCTTGAGCAGTGACCATGCAAGCTTGGTTGTCAGCTGGTTTCCTTACAATCATTTTGCAGTTTTGGAACACAGCAGATGCATCGCCAAAGATGAAGTCAATGGTTCCTGAGATGGAACAATCCTTGTAGAATTGTCTGTAGGCATGAGTGTACAGAGTGTCTTGGTATCCATCGATATTACAGTTGTAGAAAACTGCTTTGTCTGCTGATACACGGAGTGCAACAGCTTGGTGCTTCAGTGCTCCTGCTGTGTTCTCAAATCCGATATCCCTTGCTACGAAACCATCTCCATTCACCGCTGCATTCACAATTTAAGACAAGAGTTTTAACTTTTCTACCAGCTAGACATACATCATTTAAATTCACAAAATTGACTTACCAACGGTCGCTGTACGGAAAGTCTCAGTGCCATCAGCAAAGTTCTTGTTGCCAGTAATCTTGGTTTTGGTTGGACCTTCACCAATAAACACAAGGTTTTTCATGCTTCTTGGGATATCAATCATCTCCTTATATTCACCTGCCTTAATTAAGATGACATAGGTCTCAGTGCTCTTTGGAGGCACAGTTTTAAGGGCTTCTGCGATTGTCTTGAATTGTCCACTGCCATCTTGAGCAACCACAGCATTAGGCTTGGTATTTGAAACTTGAAGAAGCCTACGCGAACCATCTTCAACGAATGACGTATAGTCGGTTGTCAATAATCTACGGGTAACACCAGGGATGTGCAAGTCAGTAAGCATGTCACCAAAGCTAGTGACCATGGCAAGACCATTGCTAGTAAGCTCCCCCGCAGTCTTTAACAATTTCTTCATTTTCTCACCAGTTTCACCACTTGTGTTCTGAAAAGCATCTAAGCAAGTTTCTTGATAAGTAATCGAAGCACTAATCCATGTTTTAAGATCATCGGTATATTCCTTGATCTTGCTGATATCAAAGTCGCTAACTTTATCAAAAGATCTTCTTAGATCATCCATAGACACATTAAGAAGACCTTCACAAGTTTGTAGAGCGTCTTTGGTTCTAGGATCTTTGGCTGTATCCCTGATCAAGTCAGTATCTTTTATGGAATTTTTTATGTCAGTTATAGTTGATTCAAATGCAACTTTTATAAGTTCCTTTGGGTCACTAGTGTTCTTGGCTGATGCAAGACTCTTCTCACAAGTTTCTTTGTAATCAGTAGGTTGACATATTGCTTGAACAGATTTTGTAGAGGTTGAAATGTCATTACCACCACCACCACTTGATGAATTGCTCGCGTTCTTTTGGCTAATGGTGACGCATGCTGCAACAACACAAGCCACCACAAGAATTGAGGCTATGCCACCAATGACTAATTTTTTAGCCATAATGTTATTTGAATTTCTTTTTATGTGTTTTTCCTAAAGTAAAAAAAAAAGTGTTTTTGTTAAGTTTTAGAGCTTTTGGGGATTTCTTATAGAGAGGGTACCTGCCCCTTGGCTCTGAAAGATGTTTTGTCTAAATATGGAGAATCTATTTATAGTATAATTAACGAAATTATAGTTGGTTTAGGTTGAACATGTGAGGTTATGAAATGGTCTAACAAAAGACGAGGTTGTTAGTCTTTCCATTTTTTCCTACAATTAAGGTTTTCAATTCTTGTCTGTTTCAAACTACTGAACCATATTGACTTCAATTTATAATTGCTCTAATTTTATTTAAAAAGAATTTAAGGAACAATAATATTCAGAAAAATATAAGCCAAAAGAAATTTTAGGAGAGTGTATATATGACCATATCGTTACCTTACATTAAGGATTAAAACATTTAGGAAAGAGGAAACTCCACCACTATAAGGGCTATTTTAGTAAAATGCATGAAAAGAAATAATACATACATTAACTTTATATATTGTCGTGAGCTAAATATATGTCTTGAAGAAATAATGCCATGCGTTAGAATTTGAAATCTCTTGTCAGCAAAAGCAAAGGGTTTACCTTCTGGGTTGAGCTCGGGGCACCGAATTGAACTTGCTTAGTGTGGAATACTTCTCTTGTGTGATTTATGAGCTAGCTATTGTATAAGTATGGAGATTTTACCGTATCCGCATTCAAAGAGTAATGACTTCGAATTCCTTGTCCTAAAGAAAAAATAATACATGCATGAGCTTTGTTTATTAATAATTCCATAAATTTTAACACTCTATTTGATATTATTTTTTTTAAATCAAAAAGTCAAGCAGCCTTTACTTATTTAAAACGAAAAGTCCATCTCGCCAAAAAACATAAAAGATAAGTTGGAGTGGACCAAATGGCCCACTCATAAAACAAGACTCATTACTATTTACAGAGCTTTCCAAAATCTGGAAGCTTCCTTCAACACTAATGGCAAGTCCATTCACCTTTTTGTTGATACTCAATTCACCACTGTAATGACTGCTCTTCTTCTTCCTTATGCATGTCTAAGTGATGAAAACTCATGATCAGTTTGTTAGCCCTCCAAGTAAGATGAGCTTGGATCGATTCTATTGTGGCATCATACAACTCACTACGCCATAGAATCGGATCCAGTGAGGACTTCTTCAGCTCATTCACTTTAGAAAACCAACGATTATTATTTCTGATATTGTAGAGTTAGATCCATATCTCACATTCTAGGGTTTTTGATGGCATGCCCGTGCACCCTTATCGTTCTGAAATCTTCCTCCTATATTTCTAGATAAGAACCATATGCTTCCATTATTTGTTAATTTGTGTAAATATAAACCTTACCCTAGTCTATTTGTCAACAAGTTGAGCCGCAATTGGAGCTAATACCACTGTCAAACAAACAAACTAAAGGTTTAGCCTATATTTATCAGGTACCCTTCTGTTGCTGCTTCTGTCTCTGCATATTACTACCTATTTGTTTATTCTCTATTGTATGAAGAGTTCTGCATCCTAGTTATCCAAATGTTGGGAATTTGTTGAGCATCCAAAGATAATAGTGTCTGTCCTTGCTTAGGAACTTACTGAATTATCTGAAAATTAATGATTTTAATTCCTGCAAAAAAGAAAACTAGGTTAGCAAAATAATCAGCCACTTTATTGCCTTCCCTCAAAATATGTTGCAATTTTACTCCGTTGTATATCCTCAGTTCATGTATCTTGTGTATCTTCCTCCTAATGCACCATAGAATCTCCCAACTTTCAGATAAACAATTAAAGGCCATTAGAGAGTCTGTTTCTAACACTATAGGCATCCACTTCTTAGAAATACAAATCTTTAGTCCTTCCTCCAATGTACAAAGCTCAATCTCCAAGCTTGATTTAACACTTATTTCAAATGATGCTGCATACATAAACTTCCCTATCCAATTCCTTATATAGAATCCTCCAGCATTAGGGCCTGGATTACCTTTAAAGGAATCATCTGAGTTACGTTTAAACCACCCCTTTTTAGGTAAATTCTATTAAATTAATTTCGAAACAATAATGGGTTTATACCTGGCCAAAAACTGCACTAAATCAGCTCACTCCTCTGGAATATTTTTGAGCTACGGATATTTAAACTTTGCTAATCTATAAAGATATTTACAAATTTCCATCACCATACCTTGAGTGCTAAAAATCTTCCCATGTTTAATTTTATTCCTTATTTTCCATATTACCCACAAAACAAAGTAAGGAACAATACTAAAAATAGGTTTAAGTTTATTAGAGCAATCTGTAGCCCACCATTTATAGATTGTCTCTTTTAGAAAATTCCAGGGGCCTCGAATCCTTACACCTAGTGAGGAAAAATTTCATATCTTTGTGCTGCAGAACATTTCAAAAACAAATGCTGATAAGTTTCTTTCACCATTTGATTACAACAACAATATATAGCTTCATTTAACACTTCAACACTAATCTAGAACTCCCCAATTGGTATCCTCTTCTTAACCAGCCTCCATATAAAGAAGGACATCTTATATGGCAATTCTTTTTCTCAAATTCTTCCAAAAAACATCCTGGGAAGGGGCTGGGATCCTTAAAATCTCCTAGGATAATTTAATAGTGAACTTTTCTGATGTTGTAGGCATCCAGAAAGGGTAATCAATATCACTAGATGTAGGAATTCCTACATTACTGATTATGTGATCCACTAAACTAGTAGAAAATATCTCCCTTAGCACATCCTCATTCCATTTACCATTTAGTACTAGCTGATCCACATCCTTTTCCAATAATTCATTATCATAGGAAATTGGAAGAAGAAAAAATAAGGCCCCAAGTTGGGTCCAATTGTTATACATGATAGTGGAGTGCCCAGAATTGGTCTGCCACCAAATTTCTTGGTCGAAGAAGTCTCTTGCTTTTAGCATGTGTTTCCAGGTTTGGAAACCCCCTTTTCATTCTACAACCTACTGTCTATGCCTCTTACAATACTTATTCCACATGAAATTAGCCCAGAGAGACTTCTTAGTTCTGAAACTCTACCATACTTTTGCAAATAACGGTTTGGATACTTCAAATAGAGATCTAAAACCTAGTCCTTTCTTCTTTTGGGGCAGACAAATATCATCCCATGACACCCAATGCTTACTTGTGCCATCCTCTTTAAAATTCCATAAGAATCTAGCAGAAATTCTATGGATATCATACATAACACGCTTTGAGGGGATAATCACAGAAAATTGATAAATTGGGATACTCTGTAATACACTATTAATCAATACAACTTTGCCACCGAAAGAAAGGAGCTTTCCTTTCCAAGCCTACACCTTAGATTGAATTTTCTTGATCAGATCTCTAAAATGAGCTCTTTTTTCTTTGCATAACCGACTGGACAAACTAGATAGGTCAAAGAAAATTTTTCTTTGTGGAAATCAGTATATTCCTCCACCCTCCTCACATCAGCTTCTGCAACTTTATAATACACATAGAATGCACTTTTCTCCATATTTATCTTTTGTCCAAATTGATCTTCATAGTCCTTTAATATCTGCACAAGTAATTTCAAAGTGATCCCATCTGCTTTCACAAATATAATTGTATCATCGACATATGTTAGATAATTTATCTTCTTACTTCACTTAGGTAAATCATATCCCTAAAAGCCTACACAATTAAAAAGATTATTCAGAGCCTTAGATAGAACCTTCGCTATTAGAATGAACAATGCTAGGGATAAAGGATCTCCTTGCTTGAAACCCTTGTAGAGTGAAAGAATTCACAAGCTTGACCATTAATTAATATAGAATACCAATTATTGGCAACCAATCTCCATATGTTATCAATAAACGTCTTACCAAAGCTCATTTTCTACAATACAACTATCAAGAAGGTCCTTCTAATCGATCATATGCTTTAGCCGTATCCAGTTTAATCACTACATTAGCAATCTTACTCCTCTTCTTGATATCCACAATAGTCTCCTAAGCAATGCAAGACGTTTTCAGCAATATCCTTCTTTTGACAAATTTAGACTGATTTGTAGAAATAAGATTAGGCAAGAGTCTTTCAATTCTATCATTCAAGATTCTTGAGATAATCTTATTAATAAAATTTCTAAGACTAATAGGTCTGAGCTCTGAAAAAGATGTCACCTGTCCTTCTTAGGAATAAATATCAAATTAGTATGAATAATGGATTTTGGTAACGTCCTCCCATGAAACAAAGCCTTGACTACACCCACTACATCTACCTCTATCATATCCCAGCAAGCTTGATAAACAACCCCATTACACCATCCAGTCCAGTTGCACTATTCCCATTAAACGCAAAAGTCACCTTCTTAATTTCCTCCACAAATGGTTTTTTATTCAAAAAAGATCATAATCTGATACTGTAATCGATTTTGGTATTAGCTCTACTAAAGATAAAGAGCTATTCTGGATTACTCAGTAAATTGGTCAGTATAAAATCGAATAACTTCATTCGTTATATCATTACCCTCATCCCATGAACCATCAGATCTCTAAATTCTTTTAACTTCCAGCCTCTTCCTCCTCCCTTTGACCATATTATGAAAGAATTTTGTATTTCTATCCCCTTTTGTGAACCATTGCATCTAAGTCTTTTGCCTCCAAAAGTCTTCCTCATATTTAAAGTACTTTGTAAATTAAGCATGAACCCTATTGAGAATGATTTTGTTCTCAACAGAAGGATTTACTTCAAAGAGTTTCTCCTTCAGCTTAACAACTTCCTCTCGGATAATCAGCTGTTTAAAAATACCCCAAAAATATTTTTTAATCCACTTTGTTAAGGCTAATTTTGTCTTCTTCATTTTAATTTTGAAGTTAACAAAAACATTCTCACTTTGAACTAAATTCTAATTCTGTCTAACCACATCCTTAAAGCCTTTCTTTTCTATCCAGAAGTTTAAGAACCTGAAGGGTTTATGAATCTGTCCAACCCTTGCTCCACAGATTAATAAAAAGGGTGCACGACCTGAGGTAATCTAGACAAATGTTCCAAATCCACCCATTCTAAATTATCCATAAGTAATTGATTAGGAATAATCCTATCCAGTCTCTTAAAGATATAACCCTCATCAGCCCTTCCATTCCACCGTGTGAATGACTACCTTTAAAGTTAATATCCATAAGATCATAAGAACTAATACAGAAAATATAGTCATTCACTTTATTTGGATAAACTGAAAGTCTCCCCCAATATTCTCTTCAACATCCATAATGACATTGAGATCACCTCCCACAAACTTAACCTTCAGGTCATATGAAAAATATCTTCCCACAAGATTAACCGTCCGATCATAATACATTTAGCATATACTAGGGTGCCAACCAATTGATGACCATTCTCAAATACCATCTTGCGTTTGATCAGAATCAATAATGACATCCACTTGAATCCCATCATTGACAAATAACCATCTCTTCCCATTAGCATTATAGTTAGAATATGACATGCCTAACTTCCTCTTGTACTGCTGTACATGTCTAATTCTTTGAAAAGACTCCATTAATGCAATTAGATCAAATTTATGATGCCTATGCAATATTTGAACTCTATAAAAGGTTTGATGAGTTCTAACTGACCTTATATTTCAAATTAATGCTTTAAAACTCATTTAGATAAGCTTCTGCTAAGGACTAAATTGACCCTAAGAGGTTTATCTTCAGTAACTTTACCCTTCTTTTTCTTTGATTTAACTAAAGAGAAATCCCCCGATTGTATTAAAGCATGTTCCATATTTATGACATTGTCCATCTCATCCTTGGCTTCACACAAACCTTCCTGCTTCTGACTTGCCATGTCCTTCTTAGTTTGTTCTACTTGATAAGCAACCAACCTATTAGGTCCCTAATTGGAGTATTTTCCTTGATAGGAACTTCATACACAGTCATTATACCCTGCCCCCCCCTCCACCATAGTTGTCCTTAGAGATCATATTATACCTACTATTAGCATTGTCTTGAATCTGATCCTCACTATTTGTTTCCTGAGATTGCAAAGCCCTTTACACCATACTAACCAGCCTCAAAGTGTTGTTGTGCTACCTGTTTATATTCCACCATCTAGTCATAGATCACAATTGCTTTACTGAGATCTTCTATCTCATCATCCTTCACATTTTTATTTTTTAAAGAATTCTAATCAGTGTTATCATGATATTCTTTTTTTCCTTGTAGGTTTCCATGATGCACCACAATTGTTGATGAGTTATCATACATGTGACCTCCAATTTCTTGCTGTAATACGTTACTTGTATTTCCGTTTGTCTTATCTTGATTAGTTTCATCTGTCTCATCATGTTTGGTTGAGTTGTAAAATTATTTGTGACCCATTGTTTGGTTGAAGTTTGTTCCCCTTCCCCTTTAAAATGTTGTGCAAAATTTTCTTCATTAGTTATATCATTAGCACCTATATCTTTGAAAGAGTTGTTAACTGTGACCTGTGTCTCCTTTATTCTCATTCCTTTAGTAGTTACCTCTTTATTTGTTACCTTTCCGAATCTCCTGCTAGTAGGAACCCATTGTGTGACCTTATAAGTAGTCTCATTAATTGTTCCCCACCCGGTGCCTCTTCTTTTCTTTTGGTCTCCGTTCTCCTTAATTCAGGATGTAATATTCTGCATTTATGTACTTGCAATTTACACTTCCTATAGTATTTCAGGAGTATGCTAGACTCAACTTTTACTTTGACTACTCTTGATATGTTACTCTCTTTACCCTTAATCTCAATTTCTACTAGCTCAGGCAAATCTTTCAATAAATCCACCTGGACTTTGACCCTAACACAACTAGGTCTTATTTTGTTTGTTGTAGCAACATCTAGTTGAATAGGTTTCCCAATTTCACCGTCAGTGAAAAAATCATCTCTTTTCAAAAAGATATAGGTAAAAGATCCGAAAAAGAAATCCATGCAATAGCTTAAGATGTCTCTGCCTCCACTGTAAAATTCTCATCATAAGTCAAAGTTCTATTGAATAATATATGCCATTCTTACCTATAATTTGATATGAAGGTTTAGACATAAGAGTAACAAGTCCTCAAATAGGTCACATCACATCAATATATGTCTATTTTGTAAAAACCCAATTTGGCATGCTCCTTTAATGTTACATTATTTAGGTAAAGTTTTTCTCAGTTCGTCTAACTTAGGCCACCCATAAGTGAATTATTCCAATTACTACATGCTGAAGGTTAATGAGTCGTAGAAATACGACTCTTATAACGCATTAAACGAAGGATTTTTGCGCGTTCTCAAGCAAATTTGTTATTTTGATGTTCATTTTTATTATTATTCAGGAAAAGTGACTAAGGCATGGAGAAACGGGTGAACTACAGGAAAATGGATGAAAAAGAGCTTAAATATGGGCGTAAGGAGACATCCACGACCCATGTTGCATCACACAGATTGTTAGAGGCCACGTGGAGAAGGCCTTGGCCATCGGAGTGAAAAATGGAACCAAGGGAGATGATTGACCAGTCAAACGGTTGACCAAGGGTTTTAAATAACCCCACTTAGTCCCAAAACTCACTTTTCACTCTCCCACTCTTTGTTTTCTCTCACGTCTCTCTCTTTATTCTCCCACATGACTTCTCCCTTAAAATTCCATACAATTTTCAATCTTCTTTCATACAATTCTTGATTCCACTTCAGTTTCATAGCTTCATCTTAGGTTGGGTTTCTACTTTTTCAAGCAAGTCTACACCTCCATTGTTATTCATCAAGTAAGAATGCAATTTCTTTATCTTTTTTAGTGTAGATTTTTGTCTTTGCATATGTAGATCTTAGTTCAAAATTGCTTCTTTCTTTGTTTACAGAGTCATAGTACATGAAAGTTGTGTTAGGTGTTGCATATGGTGGTGAAAACCACCGTTGTTTATTCTTTGAGGTGTTGTCTATGTTGTTCATGATTTTTGTGAATTTTTGCTAACTATTGGTGAAACCATGCTGAGCTTGCTAATATATTGGTAGATTGGTGAGTAAGTAGCATGAAAATTACATAAATTATGTGTGTATACAAGTTGGGCTGAAACTCGAACGAAGGGGGTGTGGTTCACGGCCGGTCACACAGGCCATGTGCCTTTCTATGGACCTTGTAATAGCTCGTAGTATGCTTCTTCTAATATTCTTCCAAGACCTCTCTTAGGGGCCCTGTCACAGACTGTTTCACGTCACATGGCCTGTGTAGGGTCCCCTTGAGTCCACCCCATTTTAGTGATGTATCTAGCTTAATTTTGAGTTTAATTTACACGTGTACCTTAAGTGCAATGGCGCTATGATAGACCGGGTGATGCCACTTTTAAGGGTTATTGTTACTTTTATGGAACAGGGGAAGTCTAAGTACCCGTTAGTGCATCATCCTACTTGTGCATAAATTTCTAATGGATTATATTAATTAGTGATACTTTCAGGTGCTATGGGTCCATACTACAGATTAGTTAGAGTTAGTGAAAGGGACATGCCTGTGTCATGTCTCCACGATTCCCTAACTGTATCATCTAGCCATCAAGCTAGGAGTGACTCAGGTGATAACTCCTCTAGTGCTCCTGAGTTTGGTTATACGGGCAATGTCTCTCCTCACATATCCCTCATATTACATGAACTCATATAGTAGGCGTACGCAGAGCTCCCCAGTCTGAGAAGGGGGTTCCTTACATGGGAGTTGAGGAAGAGGTGGACGCCCCAGAACAGGAGGAGGATACCTTGGAGCAAGAAGAGCAAATGCATACTCCGGAGGCTGACGGTCATGACACTGAGGAGCAGGCAGATGAGATCGAACTCCGAGATAGTGATGATGAGGCTATATATTTTCCAATCTCCCAAACTATAGATCCCAAAATCACCAGGGTGCTTATTGTATTACTGCGGGGTCATTGGATAGTCCCAGGAGCCAAAAATATTTACACTCACGGGCTGACAAAGGGTTTCGGGGGGTTCCAACGACGGCCGATCATGCTAGAGGTTCGGGTCCTCACAGACCAACTTGATAATATCCCAAAAATTAGAGATACTTTTGAATCATATAAGTTTGGTTGCATGGTGCAACCACTTGGTTATTATAGGCCTGCCATAGTTAAGGAGTTATATTCTAATTATGCTGCTAGTCTACTGAACTCTGTAGAGGGTAACCAATTTAAAAAAGTGAAGAAGTAGGTTGCATATAGTAGGTCCCCATGGTCACATGTGATGGTGCATGGTACATGAGTAGATATTTCAAACAATACCATCAATCGATTCCTATTTGGGCCAAATTACCAAACTCCTCCAGATGGACAATTCATGGCTAGATACCTGCGGATTATGGATGAGGGGTGGATATTCCATTTGTCATCTCAAGATGAAATGTTGGGATGGATTGCATAACGAATCGCCATTCAGAGGGCGGCGGTGCCTTGGGTTACAAACCCCAAGTGTCTTATCGCCAAAGCTTTTCTGACCTTTGTTGCGAAGTTTTGGTGGATGATGGTGTGGACTAAGCTACATCCCATAGGAAACAACAATATACTCCAACCTTCATATTCCTCTTTGGTAGGATACCTGATAGCCAGGTACGGACTAAATATGGGATGGAGTATTGCTCTTGGGATGAGGGACGGGCCTTATCTGATAGAGCTACCATACCCTTCTTGTGTTTGGTTCGTGCCCTTTGCAAAAAGGCCGGTGTTCCTACCACTCACATTTTGAATAAGAAAATAGCTCTCAAGGGCATGGCCAACATTGCTCTGATTAAAGATATCCAAAATCCTCTCATGTGGATCAGAACATAATTGCTAGGAGGCCCGACAAACTTTCCCTTAGCACCTCCATAACAACCCTTTCCATTTGAGGATTACACCACTACCCCACTATCAGGCGAGACATTTGAGTGGCTAGAGGGTAGTGGTGCAAACCATCCGATAAACCAAGGGTGTACATATATGCCCTATGAGTTTTGAGCCAGAATAGTAGCAGACCAGTGGTAAACATGTGCCATTGTAGACCAGATAGTCAAACGGATGACACATGTGGTTTAGTCTCATGTATAGCAGGCTGTGGCGCAACATAACAAAAATATTTTGAGCCAAATCATCACTTTGCAGCGCTATGTCAACACTTTAGAGGGATACTTCCATGACATGTTTGGGAGTATGTCCAAGGAAGAAATGAAGAATCTAGTTCTAACAGTGAATGGCATGCAGACCTAGATTGCATAGTTAATTATGTAGTACTAGGCCACTGCACCAGCCCCACCTCAAGAATCTTAGATGAGCCTGTTCAATGCTTTCGTGGTGCCTGTTCTAGATGAGACGTGGGGCTCTCCACTGGCCCCATCTATTGCACTTGCTCTACCCCCAAAAGATTCCAAGAGGAAGGATAAAGGAAAGAGCCATAGCCACCGACACAGTCCTCCACTTGAACCACATAAAGAGGAGGAGACGTAAATGTACAAAGTCATGAGGACCTAGCACCGAGAAGCCACCGAATAGGAGGAAAGAGAGTGATGCATAGTAGATTCGGCAAGGGTAAAAGTCTCAAAAAGTACCTTTGGACCTGGTGCTACCTATAATGACAGCGACCCACCAGAAGGGTCTGGTCCCAACTGCACAACTGACGCCTCAGGTATCCCAGGTATGTTCTTTCCTTTTTCTATTCTTTTATTCCATTTGTGATGTAACAAGGATACTACACGATCTTTTTGGAGGGGTTGGGACATCCTACCACTTGAGAGCTTTTCTTGCCATGTTTATTTTCTCTCAAGTGCATTATCTAGTAGAACTAGCATATTTAGGTTATGATGTCTGTATAAATAATAGTGTTCATAGAAGTCTAAGGTAACCATGTTGCAAAAAATGCCCCAATGTAAAATATTGCAAAAATTTATGTGTTTACATCCCATCCGTACAAACTTGCATGATTTCTGGTAAGCACGGTGTGTGTATGGTTGGCATTCTGATGAATGAAGCATGTCTATGTTGGTTTTGTGCTAACTAGTGTAGAAGATGTCCCATGTGTGTGTGAGCTTGTTTGTATAATTTAGTGGACACACTTGTAAGATAGAACTTGTCTGGTTAGTCTCATTGCAATATTTGAATGGCTAGATTAGGATGTGATCCCAGGTCATTGTTATTGATTAGTTACTTAGCCTAAAATTGACCAACCAAATGAATCTACCCCCCTTGAACTAAAAGTTGTGCTTGAATAGACCTTTTCCTTGTAATCACCTAATTCACTTCCCCTATCTATCGGTTGATCTGTATTTAGCCCTGGTTTCTCCAAGGACATTGTAAATCTCTGCCTAGGTCAAAAACCTAAGTTAAGGGTGACTTATACTGGCCCTGGTCCTTTAGAAAGATATTGTGAACCTTGACTTAAGCCAAAGGCTTATGTTGAGATTGGCTATTGTAGGAAAAACAAAAAAATGAGTGTGGAAAAGAATTAAGTGATAAGAGAAGAAAGGAAAGTGGTTTGTTACCATGAGCCAAAATTAATGAGCGGGAAAAAAAGAATGAAAATGAATGAATAAGCACGAAAATCACTTGTCATTCTATTGAAAGTTAGAGAAATAGGGGCAATAAGTGTTGGAGACCAAAATGCAAATGGCTGAGTCAAAATAAGTATTTAGGAGAGGCCCTTTAGTTACTTTAATCCTAAATATACCTTACTCAAGCTCGAACCTACACTACAAGCCATAAACGTCCTAATGTGATCCTAAGAAGGTCGTTCGAGAGTTAAGGTGGCAAAAATAAGGGCAAGCTTATGATCGATACTTGTGAGTCCACTGAAAGTCATTTATGAGACTGAGTGTCTACATTCTAGTCTTTGTTCTATATTCTTATGTTGTGAGTGAGATTTCTTTATAGTGAGGGCATTATCTTTTGCACTAATTGGTTGTTAATTTAACTGGGTTGTCTTTATTCCTATTAGTATATGGACTGACCATGTATGCATAATGTTTGCCTTAATCTTTGTGGGTTTGTTTGAGGTGTGAGCACATTCTTAAGCTTGTTATCAGGGCATATATGTTGAAAATTTTGGGGTTATCCATAGTTCCGAGTGAGCACTTGTATTTATGCTTCGTTTAGGTGAGTCATTATTGCTTGAGGACAAATAATCATTCTAAGTTGAGGGTGTTAATGAGTCATAGAAATACGGCTCTTATAATACTTTAAACAAAGGAGTTTTGCAAGTTCTCAAGAAAATTTGTTAGTTTGATGTTCGTTTTTTGTTATTTTTTAGAAAAGTGACTAAGGCATGGATGAATGGGTAAACTATAGGAAAAGGAATGAAAAAGAGAGTAAGTATGGGCGTAAGGAGACCTCCACAACCCATGTAGCATCACACAGACTGTAGGAGGCCATGTGGCAAAGGCCTTGGCGATCGGAGCGAAAAATATAACCAAGTGAGGGCACACGGAGACCTACACTGCTCATGTACCATTACCCGGACCGTGAGGCCCATGGAGTTCTCGCACTTGGCAGCAAATGGCAATGACAAGGAGCTAAAGGGAGACATAAGAGAAATTCGCACAAGGCATGTCCCACGATACCCCTCACGGACCATCGAAAGTGACACGGGTCATGTCATACCTCGCCAATGTGACATGAAAAGGAGCTGACTTCGTCAAAAATTGAAGAATTCGCGTAAGTGCAATGAGACGAGCTGGTTCACGACCATGAAACTTCACATGTACTGTGCCGGCACACGTTAGGTGTGACCATGTAACGGCCCATACCCATGACAAAGTTAATTTTCCTATTTTAAAATGGATTAGATTTTTCTTGTATATAAATATTATTTTTATTTTATTTTTACTTAGTCTGGGACAGCTAGAGATAGAGAACACAAGAGAACACTATTTTGCTTGTAATTTCATTAAACCTTATGGATTTCAATTATCTTGTTTGAGATTCTAATCTATGGATTCACTAATTCTTCAATAGTAAGTTCTTTATTATGAATTCTTTATATCATTATGGGTTATCTTTCTTGAACATGCTAGGCTAAACCCAAAACTAAAGTTGTGGGAACCATAACAAATCAATAAGATAGACAAATAAGGGATAAATCTTGGGATTGATTAGCATATATATCGTAGTAATCTTTACTTTAATTTCTTCCTCAATGAGTTGACACATTAGGGTAAGCTTGTATTCATTATATGCCCGAAAGGAATGTCTTGATTAGGAAAAGTGTTTTACAATGGAAATTCAGAGTTTTTAACCTAGTCTAAGTATGAGAGACCGAGAGGTGAGAGTATTCTTGGATCGACAACAAGGATTAGTAAGTATATGTTCTGAGATCGAAAGGTAATGAACGATATGCATCTAAGAAGGACTGAAAAGCGAATTAGGTGTTACATAACTTGTTAGTTTTCACATGATTAATCATGAACAAGTTTACCACGTAGACTTGGCTATCACATTAGATGTCGTGGGGAACACAATCCTAGCTTAGCATTAATTGTTTGAAATCCTGTAGCTCTTGCACTCGTTTGTTACTTTATTTTAATAATTCAATTTGAAAAACTAAACCCCCCTCTATTTACTTTATGTATTTTTATTTTGGGAATAGATGTTACATCTGAAAAGGGTGCTAATAGATTTATTCTCATGCATTACCTATGTGATCGACCTCAACTCTTGTTGAGTTCTATATTTTATCAATGACCACTTTACTATTCCTTTTGGAGTGTAAATTTTGGCGTATTAAAGATTCTCTGCAATGTTCATCTTTTATATATCATCATCAGTCCACAATACATGAGGAATACCATTGTTGAAAGTAGGTTCTTGAACAGAAATTAGTTTATTGTTATTGTTACCCATAGTAACCATAGGCTTTAGGAAATTTGCGTAAGATTTAGCAATCCCTTGTTCTTTCTCTATGCCAGTAACTTTAGATGAATTAGGATATGAAGAATTTGTGTTAGTCAAGGATGGAAAGTATGTGGTCTCAAGCGAGAAGGCATGGCCAGTGCCATCAGGCCGCTGGCTAGTGGTTGGATCCATCATGAATTAATGTCAGTTTTGGGTTAAATGTCTATCATGGCCAGTCATAGGTCAGATAAGAGTTGTTGATATTCTGTTATATATGACTAATACATAAAAGATGATAGTATTAGTAATACAATCTGTTTAATGCATTCATTGACATGATTAAAGACAAAACTCTCCTTCAAAACATTTTACATGTTTCCCACTGTATTTGGAGAGGTTATTGTAAACAAACATTTTTTTAAGAATAACTATGTACTACATGTTCCTTTTTGATACATCAAATCAAACACAACATAAGAAATAATCTCATCATAACTAATCCTTTTGGAATGGAGCCCCAATACTGCAAGGTGATGTTGGGTAGGATTCGTTATAAAAAATAATATTTGTATTAACTGTGTACTATTAATACTTGTTTGGTATGTTGTAGTCCCACTTTGTATGACTTTCTTTTATAGTCGATCCCAAAAAGAATGACAAATTTTTATCTTTAAAATTAATTTAATTTTAAAATTCTCATTTTACCCTTAATGAAATAATTTCTATCCATACAAATATTTATGTTAGACCCCGTAATTAATTCAATTGAAGTAAAACGTTCAATTGGAAAAAATATTATGACGAACATGGCGTAATTTTAACTAAGTTCGTTCGTGGTGCCTAATTACAATTGGAGCGTATATTTTTAAGTTGGAGTCAGGAGTCCTCAATTGGATTAAAATAGAAAAGTTT